>JAWPHD010000585.1:137500-432819 GCA_037043455.1 Cyrtodaria siliqua
ATGTTACATAACGTCACTTTTTTAACCGTTATCGTCACAGAACGAAAGTAAATCCAACTTATTGTCAATACCGTTTATAAAGTTATATGAGTTACACTTTCAATTCAAAGTACAGTTCTTAGTGCCTTGCTTTCCACTTTGACAATAATGAACTCAGGTTACCTGCACTTTGTACGGCCGAAAACGAAACATAAAATAGTGTTTTCTGTTGCAATAAGGAAAACGGATTTATGTTTTATAATAATAACTTTATTTCAAGAAGGTAACATATTAAGACATAGCATTTACACAAGTCTTTTTTACAATATATTTGACAGAGAGCCGGGGCGTTTGGTACTCTCAGTACTCTGACAAGGCTAAGCGGACGATTATGCAATCTACTGTCTGTGAAACTGGCCAATCAGAAATTCGGGGACCAATATCCCTTGTCATGAATATCCCTCTGGCGAGGTATTGAAGACAGGCGCCATTTTTCTGCGAGAGAGTCAGGTCTGTCAACCCCTTTTCCCTAACCTCCCCACCACCCACCTTCATAGTGTGCGTCTGTCTTTGCTTGCAAAAGCGGACCTATACGTGCCTTCTGATACATCAATGCCCTGTTTCTCTGTCTGCAAATGTTGAAATGTATTTCATTTTCCTTACCCATTTAATTGTATCTTATGCTGGTCATGTATGTGTAATTATGTTCATCATTATGTGTGTATTTATATTCATCATTATGTGTGTAATTATGTTCATCATTATGTGTGTAGTTATGTTCATCCAACTTATTGTCAATACCGTTTATAAAGTTGTATAACTTTGATATATGAGTTACACTACGACGTGACCTTACCAGCCTAATACAGATTAATATACTCAGTAAAGGTAAACACTTTAGCTTAATATTACAGTCGTAACGTTATTGATGATTATGTGTATGTCATGTTATTTTTAAAAGCTGAATCAATAAGAACAACCTACATTTTAAACCTTTTTCCCGCTGTAAAATGGTGCACTCTGACGAGTTTGGGGATAAAGACAACATAATTATAAGGGAAAAGTCGGTGCCAGGGGAATATAAAGTTTGGTCGGTGGCAGAAAAATAGATAGTTGTTGGTGGCATAGGAAAAGAAAGTTTGGTCGGTGGCAGAGAAAGAGAAAGTTTGATCTGTGGCAGACGCAAATCAACGATTGTCGGTGGCATAAATATCGCGAGGTTGGTCGTTGGCAACGGAGGAGCAAGGTTGTTCGATTGAAGAGGAAGACCAAAGATGGTCGGTGACAGAGGAAAATTAAGATCGATCGGTGGCAGAGGAAGACCAAGGATGTTCGGTGGCAGAGGAAGATCAAGGCTGATCGGTGGCAGAGGAAGAGCAAGGATGGTGGGTGACAGAGGAAGACCAAGGTTGATCGGTGGCGGAGAAAGACTAAGGTTGATCGGTGGCAAAGGAAGAGCAAGATCGATCGGTGGCAGAGGAAGACCAAGGTTGGTCTGTGGGAGAGAAATACCAAGGTTGATCGGTGGCAGAGGAAAACCAAGGGTGGTCTGTGGCAGATGAAGACCAAGGTTAATCGTAGGTAGAAAAATAGCAAGTTTGTTTGTTGGTATAGAAAGAACAAGGATGTTTCTTGTTGGCAGCGGAAGAGCAGGATTAGTCGGTGATAGAGGATGATGACGGGTGGTCGGTGGCAGCAAAAGAGCAAGGTTAGTCGATGACAGAGGAATAGAAAGGTTGGTAGGTGGCAGCTTAAGAGCAAGATTTATTGATTGCCGAAGAAGAGCCAGTTTAGTCTGTGGCTAAGGGAAAGCAAGGTTCGTCTGTGACAGATGAAGTGCACGAATGGTCGGTGACAGAGGGAGATCAATGTCAGTCGCTGGGAGATGAAGAACTAGATTGTTCTGAGACAGATGAAGTGCAAGATCCATTGGCGACAGAGGACGAGCAAGGTTAGTGGATGGAAGAGAGAGAAAGAGTCAGGCTTTACAATGGCAGATGAAGAACAAGGCCGATCGGTTGCATGCATTTTATTCAGTTAGAAACATTTTGGTCGGTGGCAAATGTTGCCTTCTGTGCATTTGTATTGGAACCTTTGTTTTTACTTGTATGAGACTTAAAGCGAAAACCATTACTTGACATTGCTGTGGGTTTTTTTTCATATGAAAATAATTTCTACGATTTCGTTGAACGGTCAGGTGATTATCCAGTGGAGATGATAAATCCTTGATAGTTGAGTATTGGTCTCCATCTATGTCATAAAACCGGGCATGTATTTTGAACAATAAAAACAGAGTCGTAAAACTTCTCCTTGCAATCTACCTTTCAGTAATTAAGTGATCGTGTTTTATATCCCGTCCGATTATTAAGATATCATTGCCGACCAACAAGATTCGGTTTAACATCGCATAAATGTCAATTTTGTTGAAACACATATAAAACATGTTGAAGTAATTTGTTGAGAATTTAGGCTTTGAAACCAAATGACGAAGCTAATTTTGTCAAATTAGTAATTTGAGAAGTTTTTTTGCAGTCATTTTATTTGTGTGTGGTGTATTTAACTTGCTGATTAGAAAGATACTTTATTAGAAGATACTTTATTAGAAGGTACATTATTAGAAGGTACTTTATTATAAGGTACTTAGAAGATACTTTATTAGAAGGTACTTTATTCGAAGGTACTTTATTAGAAGGTACTTTATTATAAGGTACTTAGAAGATACTCTATTAGAAGGTACTTTATTCGAAGGTACTTTATTAGAAGGTACTTTATTAGAAGGTACTTAGAATATACTTTATTAGAAGGTACTTTATTAGAATATACTTTATTATAAGGTACTTTATTAGAAGATACTTTATTATAAGGTACTTTATTAGAAGGTACTTTATTAGAAGGTACTTAGAAGATACTTTATTAGAAGGTACTTTATTAGAAGATACTTTATTATAAGGTACTTTATTAGCAGATACTTAGAAGATACTTTATTAGAAGATACTTTATTAGAAGGTACTTTATTATAAGGTACTTTATTATAAGGTACTTTATTAGAAGATACTTTATTAGAAGGTACTTAGAAGATACTTTATTAGAATATACTTTATTATAAGGTACTTTATTAGAAGGTACTTTATTAGAAGATACTTTATTAGAAGGTACTTTATTAGAAGGTACTTTATTAGAAGATACTTTATTAGAAGGTACTTTATTAGAAGGTACTTAGAAGATACTTTATTAGAAGGTACTTTATTAGAAGATACTTTATTAGAAGGTACTTTATTAGAAGATACTTTATTATAAGGTACTTTATTAGAAGGTACTTTATTAGAAGATACTTTATTAGAAGGTACTTTATTAGAAGATACTTTATTAGAAGATACTTTATTAGAAGGTACTTTATTAGAAGATACTTTATTAGAAGATACTTTATTTCAAATTTCCAATAGGCTATATAGCCCGTGAGGAAACAACTACAATAACATGGCAACAGTGCAGTAATTGGTACATATACACATATGTTATATGAACAATTATCAAAAAGGGTAAAATGTTGTAACATGTGCCACATACGTATTATTTTCTTATTATTTGCATGTTTCTTTCATATATACATCATGTTATTTACATATGTGCCACATCCTTTTTTATTTTTTATTTTTTTTTCATATGTGTTACTTTCATATGAAATACGTATGTGGAATGCATGTGTATCACATATGTAAAACATAAGAATTAAATGCCTAGATATTTTTCCTGTGTAGGTATGTTGACGAAAGAACATTATACCGGGGCGAGGCGATAGCCGAGTCCCCCTATATATCTGACTGACCCCACATATTTCTGTATAACTGATTTATTGCATCGAGCACCTTTTTTGAGGAAAACACCAATCTTTAACCTATTTTAATGGAGCGTCAACGTCATTGAGACGTTCGCGCAATTTGACGTCATGACGTTGACGTCACGACCGTTACAGTTTAAAAACATTATTAATTTATTTATTAGGTTTGTTACTAATGCCTTAAAGAACTATTTGCAAATGATTTAAACTTTGAATAGGAATTGTAGTCCATATTGTTTTAGTGACCCTCTATGAAATATACTGACCCACTATAGAATAATAGAGGGTCACCATGTGACCGCTCTAATCCAATGCAATTTCTAGAATTTTGTGCGAGGTGCAATAAATGTGTTTGTTTCGCGGTTGCTTTAAGATTAAATGCAATGGACGTCATGGCCTGCAGAGATCAAACTATTTATTTATATGATCTAAACATGGTCTAGCCTGTTGGAATTGCGTCTGTACCGAATGCAGAAGCAATTAAAGTAATATTTCAGTCAAATGAACGAATTATCGAATCCAATTTAGATAATTCGGTCTTACAGGTGGTCTTGGAAAAGTTTGGTGATAAATTTAACCATTTTGCAACTCCTTTATCTACAAATACAATTCTGCAATATACAGCCTTCTTCTGCACAATCTGACATAGGTAAACCGCATATAAGTCAAGATTAGATAGAAGACTATGGCATATTTGACAAAATAGCTACAATTATTGAAATCAAATAGTCTTGATGGTGACTTCAGAGACACGTTATTTGCAGGTAACTTCTATGACTTGAAAACCAAAACCTTAACCAATTTTGTCCAATTTTCTTCTAGCTTTGGCTGGGTTTTAGTTTACAAATTCTTTTGATGTTACCGATCACACCGTTTATGTTCTTTACGTCTGTGTGAGACAGCAAAAAATAATCTAAATGAAATATAACTCAGCCAGTCTCTTTAGGGAATATTAGTAAGGCATTAGATTATTAACAAAACATGCAATTATGATCTAAAACCGAGAATGGCGACACAGAAAAGGGCCTGTGATAATACCTAATTGAGCTACAATTAACGCGATTTTCTTAGGATTTATAAAGGAGAATACGAGCTGATTTATGGGCAAAAGTTAGTGCAAACGTATCATTAAATGCAGTAAGTAATCTATCATGTATACATAAGGCATGCATAGCCAATTTGATATAAAAAGCAACACATTCATAAAATAAATGACGTATATATAAAGTACGTCACAATCGTTGAGAAAGGTTTATCCACCCACCAGAACCCATCCCATGAAAGTAGACCTCATTAATAGCTATATGTTATGCATCCCTTTTAATACTAGTTTCTGCATATTTGTAATTAATTTTTTAATTCAATCTGTCTAAGAGGTTATAGTGTAGTTAAATAAAGTTGAATACTTTTCTTAATGTTCCATTAAACAACTACAGCCGCTTGTATGTTTGCTTTCCTACTAATCCGTTCATTTTCATGGACGTTTGTGATGTTCATACAATTATTGGAAATTGGAAAAGTTTTTAATGGATTATTGATGAACATTTTCCAAATTTCTAATCTATGCATTCACTTTGCGAGCAACTGTCAATGAAAACAGATGTACCCACACCTGTTTAGTAAACAAACAAGAGCTTTCTTACTTCTCTTTTCCACCATTTCTGGTGATTTTTCAGGTGGAAATTATTTTTCTATATGAAAATGACACTGCTGCATTATTCATACTTGAGTTAAAGTCGCAGCAAATCAAATTTCATATCTCTAAAACGAAATATTACACCAACTCGAAAACCGCTGACACATAATTATGTAATCACGATTATTATGCGTACTGTTCTTAAAATAATTAAAAAAACTCTGCATCATATAGCCAGCTGAATTAAAGTAATGCGACTATATTAAAACTAGTTAGCACTTACAAACAGTATCAGTTCATTAGGATGAATAACGCTTGCAACACTTTAGGAATGACCCTCATTTTTTACACGGCGAGCGGAAATCAAAATGATCAAAGAAATAAAATTGACTGCAACTTTTGCCCTGGGTGAATGTGTCACACGTTACTGATCAAATGTACTGTGTAGAAACTAGGGAAGGCATGTTAGCATATTTACTGAACATTGCGAGTAAGGTTGATTATTACTCCGAGTAGAGGTCTCGCTTTATATGTATCTCCCTTGCATGACATGATTGGTAGGAATACCCTTGCGCATAAGAAAATAGATCTGTGTCATAGTATGGAACGCCATGACTGTCTTAAGATGTTGCCGATTAATATATGCAGTGCATTTTTCTTTATATGTGGTAGATCTTTTATGATATGCAGTGCCTTTTTAATTATATGTGGTAAATAAATCTTTATATGTGGTAGCAAAGTATTTATATGCAGTAGATTAATCATTATATGCAGAAGATTAATCATTATATGCGATAGATAAGTCATTGTATGCAGTAGATAAACCATTATATGCCGTCCAGTTATTGTTATATGTAGTGCATTTATTATTATATGCAGTAGTTTATCTAATATATGAGGTCCTTTGAACATTATATGAAGTAGGTTTGTATTTATATGCAGTGCTTCTGTTGACTTTATATGTGGTACATATTCTAATATACGTGGTGGATACGTCTTAAAATACTAATGATACAAGTGTATGTTTTAAAGGGGCACATGGCAATCTTGATTTGTATAAAACTTTCGACTTCCCGTTAGTTTTTCTACATAATTTTCATATTTGCCATTATTAATATAAATTATAAGAATAGTCCACAGAAAGGTATTTTTGCATATAACTAACTATATTGATATTTCACCAATAATGTATTTACAAATGTTTGTTAATTTTTTATGTGCAAGCTGTTTTAAGGTCATATATAATGATACAGGATTAATAAATCAAGATACTTGATATAAAACTCAAGATTGCCATGTGTCCCTTTAAAGAATTAACCCTGGATAAAAGAAAACATTCACAATTCCATTTTTAAACGTATTTATTATTTTGTATAGTTTACTAGCAATAAAATTCCGTCAAATGTAAACTCATACCCACAATTTAACTAAATGCATGCTATAAGTTGAATTGGGGTTTTACGGCGCACCAACATAAAACGGTTATATGTCGCCAACAGGAATGAAAATTACAGGCCCATTCTCCATTTACATCTCGGCTAAAATATGCAGAATGGGCAAAGAATCTTCTCACCTGCAGAACAGCAGCACCTGCAGAACAGCAGAGCTGATGCAAATCTATTGTAAATGCTCCACTTTTCGCTGGAGCCACGGTCATTGTTTTCTGGCACCACTAAACTAGCGCATGAAACAATACAGGGATAATTCCGAAAACCCTGAGTGAACAGGGCAAAACTGACATCATGAACATGAATGCTGGGGGATATTATTCTAAGCAGTGACCTTATTCTTGCCCGGGAACTGCACGGGTCAAATGCATGTTATATATAGCTACCAGGTGTGTAAGAGTAAGGGTAGGGCGGAATCGCACAACTTTGCACGTTAAAACACGTGCGTGTAAACAGCATATAATATTAAGAGAGTTTCATACGTTCGAACACCGTGAAGATCACGAAATAAACAATTAAAGATATTCTGGTTCTTGTTCCGTGGAGAAAAATATTGATATAAATACATTGCTCATGCCCCCGGAGTTTAACACAACCCCTCCTCATGTCGACTAGATAGTTCTTTTAATCAAAACTACTCAAGTGTGGAAAACTGGAGAAAAAAGACGGAAAACTCAAGAACACCAACAACTGTTAAGCTTGAACTATGACACAACGGTAGGTTTAGAATCTAGTTCAATTGAATTGGGGTTTTAAGGCGCACCAACACATGAAAAGGTTATATGGCGCCTAACAGGCATGAACATGCCAGGCTCATCTTCCATGTACATCGAGATAAAATATGGAAAATGGGTCTAGAACCTTCTCACCCTGAACTGCAGAGTTGCTGCAAATTCTATCGTAGAAACTCCATTTACGCTGGAGCCACGTTATTGTTTTTCTGCCACTGCTCTTTTGATGCGAGCGAGATAGCACCTGAAACAATGCAGGGATCATGATAAGGACCTTTAATGAACATGAACAAAAAATGATAAAATGAACATGAATTTGGGGGGATTCTACCCCTGTGACTACCCCTACAAAGGGATCTGCAGTGGCCCTACTCTTTGCCCCGTGACGAAACGGGGGCACCCGGGAACCATACGGGGCAGAATCTAGTTCAAAGAGGCACACGGCAATCTTTAAGTTTTTATCAAACATTAAAATTACTTCCTCGATTTATTAATTCAGTGACATTTTGACTTTAAACCTGCTTGCATATCATAAAATAAAATTTAGATTTTTCAATTTTCATCGTTATTTTATCAAATGTTGAAATATATTATTGGTGAAATATTATAAAAAGTCATTAATATACAAAAACAAATTGATTTATACTATTCTTATAATTAACATTAATGACTGAAATAATGCATGTTATGTAGAAAAAACTGACGGGAGCCGCATGTTTTTAGAAATCAAGATTGCCAAGTGTCCCTTTAAATGTCTGTTGTTGTTGGTTTTGCTTCTCGTACAGTTCGGCAAGATGTACGGAGTGTAGCTGGTTTAACAATTCTGTATCTGTGCCCATCAATGATTCATGACTCTCAGAACAAGAACAAGAAAATCACTTTTATATCCAAGTGCGATAACAAGATTGCAAATCAAGCGCATAACATATCAGCAGTTACATCATGTTACATAATATAAAAAACTTTTTTCAGCTCAGGCACATTTAGTTAAGTTAAAGGGAATGAAGCCAAACAGCCAAACAGTTTTTATTGAGAGTCGTGAAATACTTGGAAAAGGGTGAAAGAATTATCAAAATCGGATGATAAACAAAGAAGATATGATCAATTTGAAAGTTCTGTTAAAACGGATATGGAAGCCGTCATTTTAAGAGCTATATAGAGAATATTATGTCAGTGCCTTTTACTATCAAGTTTATTAGGCGAGGCCTAGAAAACGAAGAATGGCGAGGCTATATCATGTAGATTATCCACATTTTCTGTATGAATTACTATTATTACCTATTTCTCAGAATGTTACGCTTATCGAGGACGCCGCCATGTTTTTTTTTGTGTTTTTTTGTTTAATGACGTCAGGCAACGTTACGTGCATGACGTCAGATAACGTTACGTACAATAAACGTCGAGGGATTCCGCATTGATTTGCTCTATTGGTAAGTGCCAAATAAAGCAAAATTTAATAGGTCACCCCTTTATTGGGCAGAAAAGTGCACATCTGCACGATAAATAATTATGTTATCATAGTTCTAAATGATCATATATGGAATATTTATAAATATGAAAATTTACTGATTTATAGGAAAACTGAACAGCAACTGTATGATAAATATGTATGGTTAATGGTAATAATGCTTTCAATTTGAGCAGTAAAGGATTTTACATTCATTTGAATTGATCTTCTTTGCTTTAAATGATATTTATCATTAAGCCATACATGGTAATTTGGAACTATGACGTCATAGTTTGCAAAATGGCGGCTCCCACATCCATTTTAAAACAACCTTCAAATGGTCATATCTATTTTTGTTAATCATCCGATTTTGATAATTCTTCACCTTTTCCCAAGTTTTTCTCCCCATAATGAAGATTGTTGGTCCGTGTGGCTACATTCCCTTTAATACAATAAACCCACTATATTTTCCGAAATAGATAAACACGAATATATGTCACTGGATGAAGTCCATTAACGTTCGAGCCTTGTAATTATGTATACATTAATTATAATCAAACATGCTTATAATGTTAAATGTAGCTCATGTATATTTAGTTTACCTCTTCCATTTCCAATTGGCATACAGGAAGTAATTGAATGTTGTTTAACGGCTCATCAACACAGTATAGGTTATTTAGAGCCGCCCCAGAGAGAGGGGAAGGATACATAGGAATCCGGGAACCTGCCCTACTCTTATTATCGAATATATTCCTATGGTTCTTTAACGTGCTCGGAGGATAGACCGATACACGGGACAGCCCGGTTAACGTCCCCATCCGACGGACGGGGCTAAGGGAAAGTGTCTTGCCCAAGAACACACTGACGGAACTCAGTGGCACCACGGAGGATTGAACCCGGGGCCTCCGGTTACAAATCCGCCGCGCTACCGACTGCGCCACGCCAGCCCTCTAAGTAAATCACTGTGGTATTCATGCCTGGTGTCGAAAGGAGTTCCAAATATATAATCCCTAACTTTTTTGTGATAAAAGGATTTAAGGCCTTTTTTCTGGCTGAAATGACTTTATTGACTTGTTTGTAAGAGCTAAGAACTGTCTGCATGGTTGTATGATGATTTTATTTATCAACTTGAGCGTTTTGAAAGTGAAAGCAAAACACATATAAGAGGTGCCGAATAAATGCAGTTTGTTCAAAGGGTCAACAAAGATCAGAATTTTATTTTCTTATATGCCATATGACCCCTACTTTTCTCAGCAGTTTTCAGAGAGGAAGGTCTCATGACTGAGAATATGTAAGTGATTCGTAGTTTGAACTTCATTTTGCAAAACGGCAAACTAGAAAGCTTGGAACATATGTTACATATTTCAATGGGATTTGTTTTACTTCCG
Organism: Cyrtodaria siliqua; assembly: GCA_037043455.1. Classification (NCBI taxonomy): domain Eukaryota; kingdom Metazoa; phylum Mollusca; class Bivalvia; order Adapedonta; family Hiatellidae; genus Cyrtodaria; species Cyrtodaria siliqua. The sequence continues at coordinate 147,968 of JAWPHD010000585.1, forward strand.
GTACACCTATATAGGTATGAATGAATAAATGTCACTGGAACACGTTCTTGTCTAGGATACAATTTTAGGTCCTAGAGTATCCAGGAATTAATGCGTATAAAGTCAAACTTTCGGTTATGCGCAGTAAAAGTCATGTTAGTCGTCCAAGTAAAAATAACTTAGAGTTCTGGCGTCCAGTAAATGGACACACACCAATCTTATTTTTTATAAACTCACGACGACCAGTTAGTTTTACTGCATAACATGCATAGTTGAAAGTCATTATTGATATTTATGTCAATAATTCAAGGCAATATATTTCGGAATATTACTAACTGCTTATTACATTCCATCCAAAAGATTTTAAAAACAACATTATTAATGACAATTGAAAAACTCAAAATTGTTTTCACGTTTATTTATAAATATGCAAGCAGATTTAAAGTCATATACTAAATCGAAGTGCTAATTTGTTTTACCATTGATAACCACTGCAAGATTGCCGTGTCAAGAATGAACACATAACACATACACAACTGTGATTCATATACTTTATACACATTGTATTATCACGTGACCATGTTCATAAACATATATTTCTCTCAGCAACATATACTTTTTCTCTAATATATGTATGCATCACCCGTTTTTACAAAGTCCATATACAGTCCACAACATTATAAGAGTGCAAGTTTTCAAAATTTCCCCAGTTACCATTGCTGATAAGCCAGAGAGCATCTAGCGGATGCTTATTTTGGGATAATGTGTAGGACTGTAAATTGCTTATCAGAATGTACAATATTTGACTATAATTAAAAAAGTAGCAATTATAAAAAATATTGTAGTCTATGACACAGTTTTTTTTTACTTTTTGGCACTTGTGTATATACAGCATGTATTAATTTAAATAGTTTCGAATATTTTTAGATATATTAACGCCCTGGTTAACGTAGAGGACAACAAAATAAAAATCAAAATCATTAACAACTGCTCAATCGAACTTTTGTCAATAATATCATCGTTCCGATTTCACAGGTGAAGTTTTATTTGATTTGATTGGTGAACTGGGACTATTTTCTTGACTATTCTCGGAATCACTTCCGCTCGCAGACTTTTTACTGTCGCTAGTATGCGTCTTGACATGTTTACTCAAATGATCAGACCGCATGAATCTCTTATTGCATGTTGGGCATGCAAAACGTTTTTCACCCGTATGCGTGCGCAAGTGGCGCTGTAGTTCGTCTGAGCGCGTAAAACGCTTCCCGCAAAACAACCAGTTGCAGATAAATGGACGTTCTCCTGAAAAAGAACAGAAAATATATAAACGTGAACCGGAGTATAATGCGCTATATAGGGAAACACGACATAACGGGAGAAAGTATCTCGCTTTGAGCTTAAAGTACACACATGCGAAGGACAATTTGTAAATCAAATGTCGTTTTACGTCCCGTAAACACATCATATTATGTTATTTTGGGATTGCAACCTCAGTGGTAGATGTGATGAAGGATGCAGTTTAAAATCAGGCATGTCTCTGTCATGGAGCGAAACCTCTTAGTATTGAATATTGAATTGGGGTTTTAAGGCACACCAACACATGAAAGGTAATATGGCGCCTAACAGGAATGAACATGCCAGGCTCATCCTCCATGTACATCGAGATAAAATATGGAGAACGGGCCTAGAACCTTCTCACCCTGAACTGCAGAGTTGCTGAAAAATATGTTGTAGACACTCCATTTATGCTGGAGCCACGTTATTGTTTTTCTGCCACTGCTAGTGTTATGAGCGAGATGGCACCTGAAACAATGCAGGGGTCATGATGAAGACCTTTAATGAACATGAACAAAAAATGATAAAATGAACATGAATTTTGGGGGATTCTACCCCTCTGCCTTCCCCTCCAACGGGATCTGCAGTGGCCCTATTCTTTGCCCCGTAACCAAACGGGGCCACCGGAACCACACGGGGCGAAACCTCTTAGTAAAGAGGTGTTTAGCTCCAAAGCACAAGGCCTAATCCACTGAGCTACCGAGGCCTTCAATGACAAATGTATGATCTAAATATAGATTTTGAAACTCAAAGTTGAGTGTCTAAATATAGAATAGAATCTACTAATGCGAAACCTAGGTAACGTTTCGTCAAAAGGTGTAAAAAGTTTCATGAAAATGTTTTAAAGTAGTATTTTTTTCCAGTAATAATACAGTTGATCACTGTGACCGAGTTATTACAATTCGATAAAACGTCCAATGATACACATCAGAGCAAAATTCTAAAATTACTTCAATGGACAGTTTAAGAACTTGTTATTTTTCATCCAAATACTTGTTTCGTTTTCGAATACATATTAATTTGATCAACGTACCTGTATGCCATCGCAAATGGGCTTTCAGGTGCGACGTTTTCCCATATATCTTCCCACATCCGGGTATGTGACAATTATGCAAGTTCTTTTTTCTTATGTTAGCACCAGCAGGTCCAAGTCGCTCTGCTTCTTGACAGTTTGGACAGTCACATGTCGCTCTGCCTGTGTAGCGTCTTTGAGATCGTGACGTACCCAATGACGTCATAGCTGCTGACCTAGATAACGCGAACGGATTAACAGCAGAGGCGGTCAATTCGCCATTGGACGGAATTATAGACTTGTATGAGTCTTGAAAAAGATGTGGGAAAGATGATCCGTTTGATCCTAGAGTATGCCCAAAGGCATTAAAAGTGTCTGAATTAGAATAATTTGAAGTCAGTTGAGAGTGTATGCCACTAGATGAACCACTAATATCTGATAACCAGTTTGTCGGATTCGAATGCATGTCCCACCAGGAAGCCGGTGAGTTCACTGAACTGGAAATATCTGACTTTAAACTATGTGCATGAGCATGCGCACTCGCATGTGCACTCGGCATATACGACGACCAAGAATCATAAATAGGCGCAGTTGATACTCTTGAATACATGTTGCCAATGCTTGAGTTCGTAATTCCTGAATCACTGTACATTTTTTGAGACATGACCGCTTGACAACTCTCTGACTGCGGATGAGCGTAAGAACTTCCGGTCGATGACGGATAAAATAGTTCACTTCCGTATGCACCGGAACAACTTTGCAATGTATTACTACCCCGTGAGTAGTTAAATCCTGAAGAAGATATGGACATTGAGGAATTGAATCCTGACATTCGTTGGGAAGCCAGTGTCAATGGACTTGGAGCATCCAGTCCGTGCATGGGTTTCTTCCAGGGGTGAAAGCCTTTTGTCATATCGTTGTTTGATAGAGGAGCCTGCGCCTTAGCAGATATCTTGTTACACTGCGCAGCTAGCATTGCCAGTGGTGTACCGCCGAATGGATGTGGATCCTGAAAGTATTAATAAATATTGACAAGGGTGATTCTTTGGAAGCAACAAACACAACTAAGTAGTAAAATAGCAGGCTCGGTTTTATTGAGTCTGTTCTTGAGAGGTAATGTGAGAAGCGACGCCTCGCATGCCCTCTATCACCGGCGTTAGCGGTATTATACTTCAAAGCCACCAATATTTGGAGCGTTGGTCCCAAAAGTCCAGTAAAAATAATACTACTGAGCAAGGGGAGACATTTTACAGCCGCCACACTGCACTAAACGAACGATATTGTGTATGTTAATAAATACTGATACAACATAGACAAAGTACGAAGAAGATATCTCAATATAAAAAAAATCATTTAGACACTCGTATAGGTTAGTAGTAATCAATGTGTAATGAGCATAGATAATAATCTATGTAAAGGTTATGGTATTATTCCACACAATTAATCATAGCCGACTGTCCATCCCCTGTGTTTGATATAACGCACAGTGTACAAATAGACTACATGTACTGCTATCTCATATATCAGAAGTAAAGACTTGGTGACGTAGATATGTTTTATATTAAACATATATTAAGCATATCATTTTGACGTGACATCATTCATGTGACGTACGAATTTGAAGAGTATCACATAGACAGTAAAACTGCACCTGACATTTACCCTCACCCTACCCCTACTACCCTTTAATCAACAAAAGCATATGTTTTAAATTTCTCTCAAAGGAATGTTCATATACAAAATTATATATGTACACTCTTTATTTCTAAATAAAAAAATATAGAAAGAGTGTAGTTATATAATTTTATTTAAGAAAAGTATAATTATCTAGTTCTGTGTTATCGTGATTGACAGTTGACATCACTATTATAGTGGCTGCTGGCGTTTTATTAGTTTGGATTGTTCTAATTTTATTTTAGTAAATAATAAAATAAAGCATAATTATATTAAAACAAAAAAAAACTATGATGACACGTTACAGACCATAACATAACAGAACAGAATATATATGTTATTTTGACTTATACATATGGTATATCGTCATCAGAACATTATATACATAATTTAGTTAAACACATTACAGGAATGCACGCACGCACGTCCAAACGCACGCACTAACTCACTTGCATGTTACCTAATTTCCATTTTAAAGACAAAACGATGCTACTGTTTCTTGTTTTAAATAGTCCTTACATCATTTATACATGCATGGCCTTGTTTTTTAACAGAATCGTTGATTATTTTTCACAACTCAATACATATCGTAAAGTTTGAACGCATCTGATTGTATTAAGTCGCTTAACACATGTAAACAACCACAAGAAACACAATTACTACGCACACATGCGCATTACGACCACTTGTCACGAATACTTCCGGATTATGTTTCCAAAATGGCGGAAGATCAAACGGGGTTTTATCGTTTTCATCTGAGCTGTCATAAAGCCGAAGAAATTGATACGTTTGACATGGATAATGTTGGTATATTGTACTTGATGTTTATGTTTACAGCAAGGCTTAAACTTTTAAAGTATTAAATAAAATAATATAATACATGGTATAAAGGTAGAACTCGATATGTTTGACATGTACTAGATTGTAATATTGGACTATTGGTGTTTGTATTTACTACGAGGCGTAAATTTTAGAGAAAGATGATCACAATAAATCTTTAACGAACTGTTCGAATCTGTGTTCAAGGACGCTAGAGACTCATAATTATTTTTGTGTCAGTTTAAGTTGTCAGTAGTTATTACAATAATGCCGATTTGAGATGTCTGTTAGTTGCTTGCAGTTGCTGTCTTGATGATACTCAACGCAAAATGAAGCCAGTTTTCATATAAATATTTTTTATGCAAGCCTATTTTGAATTCACTTTGTATGTTGGAACATCCGCTGCATTTTTATCTATAATAGAGCATTGATTTGTTAGAAGGTTATGTGGCATAGGTTTTTATCTTTAGATTATGTTTTATTGTGTGAGTAGAGTCCTTACGGGTCATTTGTATCCTCTCCCTGTCTCTCTAGGAGGTGTTATTATAGCCGTGTTGCTATAATAACATACATTGTTAAAGAGCCGGTCAACAACAATTCATAATTGTGTATATTTCAGATTATCATCTGTGCATTATCCCATTGGAGATTATCACAGTGTCAAGTAGTTTGTCTTCGTTAGATAGCTTTAACTTTACTGTAATGATGGGAAACTTCATTCTTTGTCTCATTGCCCTCTGAGGTTGATGTTGAGATATCCAATATAACCTAATACGATGTGTTAACGGGATATCTTTATGTGGTAACGGTATTTTTTTTATTATCGCCCCCGGCGAAGGTCAGTCTGACTGAAAACTGCATCTTTCATCTCATCTCCCTATAGGTTGGTGTCCCAATGTCCAATATAACCAATATAATACGATGTGTTAACTGGGTTTCCTTCAGTTATCGTACCTGGTTGAGGCATGTCTGATGGGAAACGTCATGCTTCGTTTCATCTCCCTCTGAGGTTGATGTCCTAATACCAAATATAACCTTAGATGTGATAACTGGATTTCCTTACTGTTACTATCGTCCTTGGCTTAGGCAAGTCTGATGGGAAACTTCATCGTTCATCTCATCCCCCTCTGAGGTTGCTGTCACAGTATAACCTAATACATGTGTTAATGTGACATAACCCGTTTCCTTCATTCACTAGCTTACTCTTTCTTTTCTTTTTTTTTAATAAATTGTGTGTTGTGTACCTTTTTTCTCTATAATTGACTTACCATAAGTGTATGGTAAGCGATATACATCTAAGATAATGTCAAAAAACAACAAAAAAAAACCAAATACGATTGAACAAAAAAAGAAAATAAGAAAAAATATTCACACGAAGCTATACTATTGTGCCTTTAGGGACTCACTAGGACAAACTCGCAAGGGACAATTCGTATTTACAAGAGCCACTCTAAAATACCCATCATCGTTATGATCTCCCTTGTAACTCAATATCTACACCATCGAGCAAAATGAATCAAATTTAATCCCATTAGTATCAACACCGGTGTTTAACAAATTTCTCAAGAGAAAACCACTTACGAATGTTAGAATTCTGAATTTACAAACGAGAACCTTGTGACCATAAATCATTCGGAATACCCACTAGGTATACCCAGAAATTAGCCATTGTTGAAACGTCAAGTCTCGTTTGAAACGTGAATTGATGGATGGGATTGCACAGTGTGAACTGTTGACTGTGTCTCTGATTAAAATGTATTAGCATACATACAGCTGAGTGTGGAACCGATAGCGGGTAGATGATCGCGGAAGTATGCTTATGTCAAGTGAAACAATAGTTAATTATGTTATACATCACCTTATATATATTACAGCATGTCGCTGTTATACTTATATTCTAAAATGATTATATTAAAACAACCAATATCTTTAAGGTTTCGGTAGGATGGGTTTTCCCGGTTTATTTATTTATTACAGGGGTGTGTATGTTGAACCTGCCTTCGCCCACCTCTATTCCCCGCTCTCGACATACTAAAGGGTATGGTGGGGTGTTTTTCTACCACCTGTTACAGGAGGTTTACGTAATTGTCAGGCTATAAATGACGGTCCATTTGTAGTGGTGGAGGAAGACCACCAGCCCTTTCCCAGGTAGAACGAATATTTTATACCTCCCGCATCCATAAGAATCGACACTTTCTCACTTACAAATAGAGCTCCCAGTGGGATTCGAACCTGCAGCGGTGAGAGGCATAACATATTTCCAATTCAACGTCGTTACCATCACGACCGCGGAGGTTCCCTTACAAACGAGAGAGAGAGAGAGAGAGAGAGAGAGAGAGAGAGAGAGAGAGAGACGCCAGTTGAAGTCAAATCAAAAAAAAAACTGTGATATTACAACCGTTGAAAACATCGTTATATATGTAAGACCTCACATATTTAGAGAATTTTGAAAATGACACTGCAAAGATGAGCTTAGTACAAACACACATACTTGTGATTATCATAGAAACAACGTAGATCCCTATGCACTGATATAAACTTAAAAGGTGGGCCACATAAAACGTAATTGGGCCAAGGAATGACGATGGCTATTGTGCATTATGTCACGGTTCGTGAGGTGGATTAGAATGGCCCACACATGTATTTACTCCTTCCTGTCACGTGGAACAAAGCACTGCCACACAAATTGTCGATATTTTCTAAAAGAAACATATTTAAATGTATTGAAAAGGGAACTGGAAGAGCAAACATAACCCTCAACTTTTTAATTTCAACAAATCTGAAATTAGCGCGATCTTATTGAAACTTTTCAAAAATCGTTTCTAAAAATGTTGAACTGCATGCTTACGCCTGTCAAAAACAGTTTATGGAAATGCCAAATGAATTGATTAAAAGTAAAATCGATTGTGAGGTTTATTTGTTGAGCAGTGTTTACTTTGCAAATAACCTACGAGCTTAAACGAAATGCACTTGGACTACCTTTACTTATAAAAGTGAAAACTGAATTTACAACAATTCAGCTTCTGCTGTGAGGGAAAACATAACAACTGTTTTCGAAGCATTATAATTAAATTGTGTCATTATTATCTATTATTATTTGACCAGAATTTCAGAGTGAGCAGCCCCGTGTGGTTCTCGGGAGCCCCGTTTGGTCACGGGGCAAAGAATAGGGCCACTGCATATCCCTTTGGAGGGATAGGCAGAGGGGTAGAATCCCCCCAAATTTATGTTCATTTTATCATTTTTTGTTCATGTCCATTAAAGGTCTTCATCATGATCTCTGCATTGTTTCAGGTGCTATCTCGCTCGCATCAAAGAGCAGTGGCAGAAAAACAATAGCGTGGCTCTAGCGTAAATGGAGTTTCTACGATAGAATTTGCAGCAACTCTGCAGTTCAGGGTGAGAAGGTTCTAGGCCCATTTTCCATATTTTATCTCGATGTACATGGAAGATGAGCCTGGCATGTTCATGCCTTTCAGGCGCCATATAACCTTTTCATGTGTTGGTGCGCCTTAAAACCCCAATTCAATTCAATTCAATTCAGAGTGAGCAGCATCTAGTACCAATACTATGGATACATGTAGTTTCGCTTAGTGCATACCGAAATACAATAGAAACATGATGAACTATCTAACATAACCGATCTTTGTTTATATCTCGAGCCTACATATGTGCAGCTGAGCAGGAGGAACTTTTAATAGAATCACATATTATTTAGAGGAAAGTGTGACAAAAGAAAATGCTGTAAAGGGTATATTTCAGTGTTGGTTGAAACAAAGATTGCTAGACAGTATTCCTATAATGGTACATTCAGACTTCAACAATACTGTTGGCATTCGATTTTTAAAGAAACTAACCCGTCAAATAACGACACAATTTACACCATAAATCCGTTTATCAAAACTTCAGCCATGTGTTCAGGTCATATAATAATGTATATGTGCCGGTTAAAAGTATAGGTTTATTTCACATGTTCTTAAAATACCCGTGATTGAATATGCGTAATATGAATTGTGTGAGTTGATAACTCTTAATTCGACGCTCCAGTTTTGGAGTTTGGCCTGGCTGGTTAAAGCCGTTTATATTGTGTCGATAGAATTTGGATTCGCAAAATATGTAAGATCTACCTGGTCGTCAGTAGGTTTAAAGCATTGTATATATGTTGTAAGTAGCAAGATAGGGACTTTCACAATAGTGTGGATAAAATATACGCCACATTGAAGAGCAAAACGAGATTTTGAAAAATGGCACAGTTCATGTTTGATGCATAACATGTAAAAGTCATTGAGGCATCGATTTATGCTTTAAACCAAACTGCCAAATGTTATGGCTTGTCAACACATTGTTTCGGGTATTTCGAGCCGACCCAGAGAGATTTGGAGAAAAATAAGGGAATCTGGGAAGCCTTCCGTACACTTAATATAGAATTGGTGGTTATTTAACTTACCTGGAAGATAAACTTCGATACTAAGGATACACAGTTGTAACCAAGTGAGGGTCGTACCCGTGACCTCCGGATTCGAACGTGCTAACCACGTTGGCCAGCTTAATTTCACAACAACTCCGTTACACACACACACACACACACACACACACACACACACACACTAAACATAATCCATGCTTTGTGCTGTTACTTCAACACAAAATGGCTTATACAATTATGTGTGTGAAGTTGTCTATGCGTTCTGCATTCTCCGTTCTACATTCTGCCTCAGTTCTCCGTTCTACATTCTGCTTCAGTTCTCCGTTCTACATTCGACTCCAGTTCTCCGTTCTAAATTCGACTCCAGTTCTCCGTTCTACATTCGACTTCAGTTCTCCGTTCTACATTCGACTCCAGTTCTCCGTTCTACATTCGACTTCAGTTCTCCGTTCTACATTCCACTCCAGTTCTCCGTTCTACATTCGACTTCAGTTCTCCGTTCTACATTCCACTCCAGTTCTCCGTTCTACATTCGACTTCAGTTCTCCGTTCTACATTCGACTCCAGTTCTCCGTTCTAAATTCGACTCCAGTTCTCCGTTCTACATTCGACTTCAGTTCTCCGTTCTACATTCGACTCCAGTTCTCCGTTCTACATTCGACTTCAGTTCTCCGTTCTACATTCCACTCCAGTTTTCCGTTCTACATTCGACTTCAGTTCTCCGTTCTACATTCGACTCCAGTTCTCCGTTCTACATTCGACTCCAGTTCTCCGTTCTACATCCTACTTCAGTTCTCCGTTCTACATTCGACTCCAGTTCTCAGTTCTACATTCGACTCCAGTTCTCAGTTCTACATTCGACTTCAGTTCTCAGTTCTACATTCGACTCCAGTTCTCAGTTCTACATTCGACTCCAGTTCTCCGTTCTACATTCGACTCCAGTTCTCCGTTCTACATTCGGATTTAGTTCTCCGTTATACATTCGACTCCAGTTCTGTGTTCTACATGACTCTTGTTCTCCGTTCTGCATTCTAACCTAGTTCTGTGTTCTACATTCGACTCTAGTTCCAACTTCACACACATTACAAAATAATGCATAACATTTAAAACACATGTTGTTGAATGATTGTTGAGTTGGTGGTAACTCAAAGTTCTATTGAAAATAACTGTGAACACAATTGGGACATTAAATCACATTGATCTGTCGTGGTGTCAAGAACGTGCATATTTGCAAGACATGCAGTTTACAAGTATTTTGGTTTACTTCTGTAGAGGGTGTAAATAATTTGTTAACTATATACATTATTTGGTGTTTACATGGTGTATATATACAATATTTGGTGTTTACATGGTGTATATATACATTATTTTGTATTTACATGGTATAAACATTAAATAGTCATTATAAGACTGTTGGCGCTATACAGGTAGAATGTTTTATTTAACGTTTATTTTATGCCGCTTTTGTTCTCCTCAAAAACTAGAAAAAACTTTTTTAAGACGCCCTCCGGGGTCGAGGGGTTAACGACGTTGCATTGTAAACCTTCTCGCCTCACCACTGCGGGTTCGAATCCCACTGGGAGCTCAACTTGTAAGCGAGAAAGTGTCGATTCTTACGGATGGCGGGAGGTTCTACCCAGGATTACTGGGGTGGTCTACCTCTACCACAAACAAAATCGGCCATCACATATGACCTAAGATTTGCAAAAAAATGTTGTAAAACACAATTAAGAATCGACACTTTTTTACTTGACAGGTCGAGCTCCCAGTGGCCCCCGGGATTCGAACCCGCAGCAGTGAGAGGCGAGCAAGTTTTAAACGCAGCTTCTTTACTAGCCCTGTCACGGAAGTGCTGATTGCGCAGTTAAACAGATACAGGGCATTTCGATGTTGGCCGCGTTTGCACGTATTTTATGTCTAAATAATGCCATTCGATATGATAATTCACTATCGAAATGTTAAAAACTGACCATCGACAGAGTTCATAGAAACAGCGTATTGGACATTTGAACCGAACGTTATATATGATCGATTCAATTCAATCAGTTACAATGCTAAGTATTCGTTTTGGTTCCGGAATGCGCAGCCTTTGAAAATTAGCTTATTAATATAAGTCAAATGCTCAATGTTCATTGTTGTTCCAGCACCCCCCCCCCCCCCCCTCCCACACCCCACCCCACCCCACCCCCTCTCCATGCACCCTTTTCAGGTTAATAACATACATTTTAATGATCCGCTTTCATCCAAGGTTTATTTGAAAACCTAGTTTAAGAAATTCTGTGTTTTCTAGTCATGTTGTTCATTCATACAATTTACTACATGGTGTTTTGAAATTGATCTCTTCTGTTACAAATGAACCAAAGACAAAAGTGGACGGGTTCACCTTTTACTAATTGAATTAAGATCACCGTCTAATTTTTAAAAATCCCCATTATTTACTAACCAGTCTACCTCACCAATGATTTCATTATACAGAACCGGGTATTATATACGCTTAATTTCTTGGATTTTCTTAGATGTTCACCCGATTGGACTGCAGTAAGAGCGTAACCTTTGACATTATTCGTGATCACACGACCGCTTTAGGCGCGCCTCATTTGCGTCCAATGATCGGATAATTTGTTTGAAGGAGAAGATATTTTCAACACTACTATTAACAAAATCAGAATATTAATAATAACACAATTATGGTAATAATTCTCATTAAAAATAAGAGTATTAGTAAATTACCATAAAAACTCGAATAAAAAAAGCTTAAATAGACATTTTATCTGCATGCGCTAAAGTGTTAGATCTACCCAGGAAGACATCTAGAGCGATTAAAATAAGTTAAAACAGCTTCGTTACAATCGATGTAATATAAATTAGTTTGAACTAATAATAAATACGTCAGTAATAATATAATAATAATTATTAAAGGCGAGTAATTTAGTGTTTTGATATGAAATAATTGATATGAAAAAATACGTTTGATTATGTGATATTTTAAATCGTCTTTTCACGTCATTTCATTCACTTGATTTCATATTCTTCCATATTAATGCTGCCCACTATTTATTAATTGACTGTGTTCTATAATAATAATAATAATAATAATTATAATAATTATAATTATAATAATTATAATAATTGTAATATTAATCATAATTATAATAATATAAAGCATAATGAATGATACATAAGAAAATAATAGAAGCAAGTAATATAATAACGTATAAAAATATAATTACATTACCGATAGCAAGAAAAGAACAAGTCTTCAAAAGTATTACCGTATTAGTATTAGTATTATTATTGTTATTATTATTATTATTATAATTATTATATTGATAATCGAATGTAATAAAACAAATTAATTAAATAATTCTGAGCCCTTCAAAAATGCCTAATTTATTTTATCCAAATATGAAATGAATATAAATTTGCTAATTTAAAAAATGTTATCGATATTAAATGTCTAGATGTAGTGATATTAATATGTTTGGGTTTTCATAAAACGGAGCACACTGTTTTGACAACTCAAATGAAACCGTCACTCTTTTATGTTCTAAAATGCCCGTTAATATTAGTAGCAAATTGTTTGCGGTTTCAAACCTCGTGATATCAACAACGACATAAATAATTAAGACTTTAAAGAATTAATTTGGATGGACTCAGGAAACCACCCGTATAAACATTGATAGGTCAGCCAGACGCTTGATTGATTAATGAGCCTATCGGGGTCACAACGTACAGAGTCGTTAGGTGCACGATACATATCACCAAACTTAGCAAGAGCATTGCATTTTATGCTAAGTAATACAATAATTGATAAGTATTTACCATTTTGCGATTCATTACTGATTATGCGTTTTAGTTCATATACATGCTAAGTGCATTCAATATGTTTTGTGCACTATTACGATTGAATTTTCGATATGTTGAGTCTGGGGACATGAAATTAAAAACATAACATATGTGATTGGTCCTGTTGGGGGTATTTCTGAGCCAAAATTGAATCGAAACTGAGTTATAGTCACACCAACAGCTGAGGTCATATGGTGACTTTCCAGCTTCCATTGGTGGAGGAAGTTGCATCCTCCGGGCAATGTTCGTTCACATGCGGGCACATGGTAAAACCACCGACGTCCCTCAAGCCAGCTGGATAGCTTCCTCACATAAAGATTCCTGGCCCCATGAGGGCTCGAACCCACAACGATGAGGGCCAAGTGATCTCAAGTCAAAGACACTTACCACTCAGCCACCGACCTCTGCGTCAGTTGACACGACTTGGGCAATATGTCCAGGAACTAAATCCAATTTGCCATATTAGTGTATTGTTGCAACTGAAATGTTATTGTATCTAGTCTCTAACAATTATTTTAGAATGACAGTTAAAATATCATATGCGTCGTTTTTATTTCATTTTAATATTTCACTATGACGAATGGTAAATAAACTGTACAAAACACGTTTGTTTGTGTGGTGTTTTACGTCATTTTCAACACATGTAAGGCTATATATGACGGTCGAATTTGTTTTGTGGTGGAGGCAGACCACCCACTTTTCCTGGGTAGAACCAGTTCTGTACACCTCCCGCCATCCGTAAGAATCGACACGTCCTCACTTACAAGTTGAGCTCCCAGTGGGATTCGAACCCGCAGCGGTGAGAGGCGAAGGTTTACAACGCAACGTCGTTAACCATTCGACACGGAGACTGTTTAAGAATGGGGCGACTAGTATTGGCGAGGAACGAACGATAATGATAAAGAACGCTCTTCACCAACATGCGTGATACACTGCTTATATAAGTTCCCATTTTCAAACTGATAGAGGACAGGCACGAGCAATACACGTGCTTACAAATTCCGATTATCGTTCGTTCCTCGCCAATACGTATATACTGCCACATATAAGACTAATAGAAAACCTTTAAAGGGTCCTCCAAATTGAAAAATAAAGTGATTTTAAATGAAAGCTTATTATAATAGAATGTCAATGTCATCATCCGTTTTCTCAAAAACCGTTGATAAAAGCAAGTTTTATAGGTATGAAGTTTACCTGTACATAAAAAAAACTGGTGCGCGGCCGATCTTCGGAAAATGACGTCATAAGGGGTTGACCAATCACATCTTCCGTACAAATTACCTAATTTACATAATCAATTATGGCGCGTATCTATGTGTAAACAAACCCTTACTCTTGTTGGATGTTCATTTTTCTCTTATAGCCTAAGTGTTTTAAACCCTGGAATATTGATGTGTTCGTGTCTTCATCATGGGTGAAAAGGTGCTCATTAAGCTTTTGTAGAAAAGGTAAACAGGAAGGCAGTGTAAGTCTCCACACATTTCCATATGGCCGTCATCGAACTAAATGGATTGAACTTGTTGTTTTGCAAAACGGTGTGAAATGGAATTTTTCAGAGCACTCTTGCGTATGTTCGGACCATCTATCAGTTTGGACGGGATAAAAAAAATAAAAAATTGTGTCCGGAAATATGACTTTCCAAAATTAATTCATATTTGCCAATGTCCGAATATTTTGAGAGGGAACGGTAAATTAACATTCTACAGTAAGTATTTTTAATTGTGATGTTCGGGGCAATCTCACCTTCGTAGTTTACGGTAATTACGAAAATCCATCCATTAATTATCACTTATTGGTAATTATTCGGCTATTCTATAAACTGTCTAAAATTACGGTACTCAACTTGGGCAAACTGTAAAACCTGTGAAATCAGTACACCGAGACACTTTACACGCGGGTAGAGTTAGTTATGCGGTGCGTGAGCGGTACACTGTTTGATCTGTGGAACTGTCACGTTCTAGTCACAAGTGTAGGTATATGCTGGCAGTGCGGACTGTGTAATAGTATACTATGCTATATGCGATTCAATCCACAACAGTGAACTAATAAAAAATATGTAAACATTTAGTTTATTATATTAAATTATTATATTTTGTTTGAAATGTAGCAATGAACTTTATTGAATAATGAGACAATGCAATTTTTAAACATGTTGATTATTTTATTACAAAATAAAAACATATAAGGTATCGCAGAAAATAAATTAAAATTATAAAATAGTCGTGTTCTTTGTCCATTTAATTGCACCATCATGTTATTCCTCAAATCGAAGCTAAAAAACAAAGCATGCCATGCTTATAGTATGAAATAAAAAATAGTAGTTGTACAGACACCAAATCGCACAGCACTTTACCTGTGTGAGCGAGTCCGTATTTTTTTGGCTGATAATGGAATGGCCCACTAGCTACTACAGCGACAACACAAAACAACCCGTAACACCTACATTGGAATGGTTTTACCTGGTTTAAACAATTGTTTCAACACGCGCCTGACCGATTACACAGAATTTATATGGATGTATGTTTATAGCATGGGTCAGTAATCATGTAACTGTTTCAAAATGGCTTAATAACAGTAAAAAATCACAATCAAAAACTTTTTATTTAATTGCTTCAAACAAGTTACAATTAAATTCATTGAAGTATATTCTGCAGCCTCTGTTGGTAATTATAGAGATGCAATCAGCAATTAGAAAAAGTCGTCGATCGTAATTTTAACTCGTCATTTTCGGCGAATAGTTCATCTTTTCCCGCTGTCCGAATGTATAAAACCATCAAAACTATTGAAATAAGATTAATTTCTTAATATGTCCGAACACTAGTTTTATTATTTTCTTCAATTAATTAGGTGTCTGGAATTAATGAGTGTCCGGACTCATTGAGTAAATACGGTAGGTATCGAAAACTTAAAACCAATACTGAAACCTGACGCAATTCCCCAATTCTCCGATTTGCAGACCCACAGACGTAGACACAGGATGAAGACATTGAAGAAACCAATACCATGAGTTTATTTGTATTATTCGTTTATTGTTTTCATTTATGCATTATACGCTCAAAATTAAAGTGGATGGGGAAAACAAAATGTGTTCAACATTTTCCACTTCGCTCGCATTGTTTACTTCGTTTGTGTCCGCCATTTTCGTTTCTAATGAACCATGGGTAATGCGTGACGTCAACAGGGGTTTTCCATTCGGCTGTTTCCGTGAAACCTCAGTTACGTTTCCCTGACAGGTGTGTATTAGGGGCAAATGTGCCGTATGGATTCGTGATTTACCAATGAACGAATAGGTTTACGATGTTGACCGAAGTATTTTTAGAAACTGCTAATCATTATCTTTGTAATACAAAGGGAAGTTTTTTCAATTTGGAGGACCCTTTAATATAAGAACCATGTAAGTATCATATGAGAATCATATACAAGTTTAACAAAAAAAATGTTCATAAGAATCATATGAAAGTGTGTGTGTGTGTCTTTTAAAACTAAAGCTTTTATGAATTTATTATCATATGCACATGATATGAAACTCCTATTATTTAAATATCATATGATTATATGAGAATCATAAGTGACTCCTTCATATGAGAATGCAATCATATGATTATTATATATAGAAAAATTGCCTATGTAGCATTACTGTGCTACACAAATATAAAAATAATCAAAGCTAATACTTTTAAAAAAATATTTGTAGTAATTAACTAACAATTTTAAAAAAAATGAATATATCGAATATAATTTTTCTTTTTTTCTTTCAGATCCATTACCCAAAACTAAAAGGGTCATCAGGTCAAAACTTTGCAAAACTAATCCTTTGACCTCAGCATTTGATATTTCATATAAAATTGTCTTGCATTGACATTTTCAAGATGTATGATGCATCTTTCGTGTTCAGGTTATTGAAATTGAAAATAGGTCAATGACCTAAATTTGGTTCATTAACCTACTATTTGCTTTGGTTTAAAGCAATAGTATTTTATGTAACCTATGACACGTGACACACATTAAAAGAACAAAACTAGGTACACAAATAGGTCAGGGTAACATATTTCCTGATTTTTTAAATAGAAACTCGAAACTGGGTTGTTATGATTTGTGTGACCTTGAAATGGCATTGCCTGTGTCGTCAAAAAGCATACACAAAAAAATCTCAGATGGATAAATTGTCAAAATTAGACAAATTACCTCAGAAGTAGGTCAGCTAATTACTTTTAGAAACTGTCTTGTCTTTTTGCTTGTAAATAAATAAGAACGATCTGGCCTGCATTTTAAAATTTGTTAAACAAATACATTAACATGCAGATCAATGTGACCTAGTTTTTAAATTTTTGAAGATAGAAACTTTTAAAAATTGGCACACATGTTTTTTGTATCTCAAGTTTGACCAGATGTTTCATATTACCCTAAAATTAATGTGAGTGTCATCCGTAGGCCATATATAGGCCATCTAAATGTTAATCTTTAAACTGGTCATATTGATACATCATTCTATGTGATCTAACACGCCCATGTGTACTGTATGCCATGAAATAAAAATGCAATTTCCTCATTCATATATAGACCCATTTTGAATAAGAATAAGTTGTATTCTCATGACAAATGGCCCATGTGCTGCCAAAAATATCTACAGAAAAAGTGAGGTTCATATATTTTCCAAGGAAGAATTAAAAAACATAAACACCGAGGTGCCAACATATTGTTTACAAGCACTCATTTCCATATAAGCAAAAAACACAAATAGAAACTCACAATTTTAGCTTGACAATGCTTGAAAGATCAACAATGTGAAATAAACTAAAAATGACACACTAAATTAGTGAAAATACCTTTATTTTATAAAAAAAAAAGAGAATTATTTATTGGCCGCCATTATGCCGACACTTTCTGTGTTTAAATGGGTATGCAACCTATAAGGTCATATACCTCTATTGCATTTCCCATAGGCCTCCATTAAATACTTTTGGCCTACAACCCCTTATCCGAACGGATGATAAAACCTAACTTGTTTTAAAGAACTATCTAAGAGACACTCAAAAATGACCAGCAAATTCGGGGAAATGTAATGCTTTCAGCCCCTAATATTTCGCTGAAGGTGGGCACCCCCCAGAATGGCAGTAAAGAAATTTTGCTTTTTGCAAATATACTCTTATTACAATTGTATTCATAAAAATGCCAATTTCAGTCAAAACATCCTAAATCAACATGATTTATGATGGAAATATAATATTTTGATGTTTTATAGGAATTTTTTATGATTTGGGTAATTTAATCCAATCAGAATCTACCTTACAATCTGAAAATATGCCCTAATAGACCCCTATACTTTTTCCAACCAATCAGAAGCCCCAAATCAATAGTGGTATCCCTATACTTTTTTCAACCAATCAGAAGCCCCAAATCAATAGTGGTATGTGACCATAAAGTCTTATGGGGAACATTAGTGAGTTACCTCCCTTAGAATGCTCTTTGGAAAGAATGTCATTTATTAATAATATACATATAGGTGTAACACACCCATTGATTGTTGCATTGAGTTGTGTGTGAATTAAAATTTAAATGCCATGTTGTCATTCATATCTGGGCCCAAATTAAAAATGAATAACTTACATTCTCATCACAAATGACACATATGCTGCCAAAATCCCACAGAAAAATGGGGGTCATGTATCTTCTAAGAAAGAACTTGTCTCATGAATGAATGGTCCCTTTAAAAACATAAACACTGGGATGCCATAATATTGTATTCATACACTCATTTCCATATAAGCAAAATAAATTAAAAACTCACAATTTTAACATGGCAATGCTTGAAAAATGTAACAAATAGAGCAACAATGTGATATAAACCAAAAATAGAACTTTAAATTAGTGAAAATGCCTTTTTTTACAAAAAGAAATCAGAATTATTTATTGACGCCATTATGCGACTACCCCAGGCCGACACTTCCTGTGTTGCAATGGGTGTGCTACTACCCCAGGCTGACACTTCCTGTGTTGCAATGGGTGTGCTACACCTATAATAGAAATGATTACATGCCAATCGTGAACGCTCGGCCAATCCCGTCATTCTTCGGGATCCCGCAAAGCAGTGTACGAGATGTTGCGAATGGATTAAGTAGACTGGTTTACGAAAATGTCACTTCAGCAAGTGAAATGGTAACCTTTCAACATTACAAAATATGTGTTTATACCATTCAAGTTTTTCAGACGAGTTCTCTAGGATGCGTGCGTATTGCCACTTACATGAGTCACAGTCTGTTAACCATAGGCACATTTAAAAGTCATATAAGAGTCAAATTATGAATGAAATTATTATTTAGGAAACCTTTGCCTTCATCCTTGATAGCATTAGTGATACTTAGATTGCTACACAACCTTTAATAAAATTAACGACTGTCAGTACTCACTACACGTGATCAAATTAGGAGGCATTCATTGGTCAATCATTATCGAGTGAGACACATACAATTTATAGATTGTGTATGGAAACTGTGTCATTTATTTGAGATTGAATCTGTGATTTTGAAACTGACATAGCAAAAACTAAGTTTGATTTATTTTTAATTGATTATAAAAAAGAAAATAGACTGTAATTCAAACAGGGTATTTTTCTAGACGAAAACTATTGTGTATATAGTATATTAGTCTAATTAAAACAGGGTCCCAATGATCAGTACATCAAAATTGCTTATTAATAAATGCAGACAATTCTCAAGATTTTACGTCTGTGTGATCAAGATCGATTCAGGACGTTTCGGCACCAAACCATTTCGACACCTAGACGAATCGGCACCTAGACGTTTCGGCATCAAACTATTTCGTTTTTACCCTAGACGTTTCGGCATCCATTTATATTTGAGTATTATAATGAAGTAAAGAAGTTAAGAAATTAAATATTTTCTATAAGATCACTTGTAATTCATTTAAAATGCAAAGTTGATTGCCTTAACGGCAACTCCGAAGCGGTTTTGAGCCTGAATACAACTAAAACATGAAAATAAATAGAGCTCATATGATAATCACTTGTAAAATGTAAGTAAATATGACTTTTATATTATATTGTAGCATGGTCACTGAAATTCCCTTTGTAATAGCTCAGGTGTAAATAGTTTAATTGAAAATACTGGAATATGTTCCCTTTAACAAGTATTATAATGTATACCTAAGACCAAATAAAATCTTATCTGTATTCATACAATATCTTTTAATTCTTCACTTTACCTTCCTGTCATATCCATATCGACGACTACAGGTATGTGACTTGAACAAAACCTCCACAAACTAACCCATTATTAAAAATCGTCTACATATAACGCATGCGTTATACTTTTCTTGTTACTTTTAGAATTAGGGGTTGCGAGGTGGGGCTAGGCTTACCTAGGCATTCAGAAACAAACACTACCCTGAAAAAGCTTTTCATCTAATCCGAGCCTTCTCTGACCTTACCAGCCCTTTTTACGATTTTAATATTTCATCTGGCTGTGAGAGCCACAAAAAATACTTTTAGGGTCAGAGAAGGCTCGGATTACTTTTCATCAAACCACGAACCCCAAGAAAATCTACAAAATACCCCCATGGATTTATATAGATATATAAAAAAAAATCTCGGCAATACCTCCCTGTGTGTTTTTCCTTTACCCCCACCCAACACACCTCGAAAATTCCTTCCAGCCGACCTCATTACCTCATGCGCTTACATAAAAAACACCTCATATAGAAAATATTTCTTGATAACACCCAGGCCATAGACTGGTATCAGTCTATAACTTAGACTATAAATAATAAAACCAGACAGATTAAAAAGTAAAATAATAGTCTGCATAAAAATTATTTTGTTTCAAGCTCTGTTTTTCTCCATGGCTGAACTTAATGTTGAGATAAGACTATACACGTTGTAAGTGGAGATATTTGCCTCTTTCAGTGCTAAGAAAATTCTATAATGATAGTTAAAAGGTTATAGTTAACATGTTATAATACCAAGGACTGATGCCAGTCTACCCAGGCCCCTGAACAATTCCGAAAATGCCCCACTCAAAAACTCGAAAATCGTGCGCACCCAACCCCTCACCCCCACCCAACCACACCCACCAGGGGCGTAGCTGACCTGAAATGCATATATAGGCCCGACAATCTAGGGGGTGCGTGGGAATTTTTTTAACTTAGCTATGCAATGGTGCGTTTTGGCGTATATCTGACAGAGAACTTGTGTGGTATTTGAAGAAATATGTTTTGGACAAATTTGAGAATAAACAGTTGACCAAGTTGAATTACCTACACTGTAAAATAAAATAAACAAATGTTGACCCTTAACCCCAACCGGCTTCATTTTTTTATAGTATTTTTGGAATTTTCTTTTTCTTTTCATTTTTCAAATTGATGTATAGGTCCGGGCCTATATGACCTAATAGTAGCTACGCCGATGCCCACACCCCACCACACCTCCACTTCTCCAACATCACCATTCAAAAATGTTTCATTCCGTAATGGGTGGTGTTATTTATGAGTGTTTATAATGATGATGTCGACTTGATTTAAAATAATATTGGATTAAAGGGACTCTGTTCAATTTGGATTAAAGGGACATTTCCCAATATTACTTGGACTTTATTCTAAAATCGGATTTTAAAGAAATACGGGATCTTAATTGATGTGTATTCTTCAAGTGAATATTTTTCATTGTACAATTTGAATGAATTTGTTCATTATATTTTAAAAATAGTTGTTGCTGGCTTTGGTTTCTATTTCTCATTATTGCATGACAAACCAGCTCAACACTAGTATTTCATGTCATAAAATATTACATTTAATGTGAGAATAATTTACAGACTCCTATTTCGTCAACATTTTAAGTATTCGCTTAAACCAATCATTGTTTTATGTTACAACTTATTATAGATTTAAAGGGACACATGACAGTCTTATAAAGGCCGGAGTCCACTTGTAGCAATATCCAGGTGGGCGTCAAATATAGAATGTACATGCTGTTATCAGTGGTAACTCTGCTGAAAAAAATACTTTCTTCCCAGATTGGCTCAAAGCATTACTGATACATCTGGATTTTGTAGCAGAAAAAAATAATATATTAGGTTGTAGCATTTTTAAGTATTGAATTGTTTTCAAAGTTTACTGATCAACTCTACATACATACAAGAACAGTTGTGCCAAATTTCAATTAATTCAGTGAGGCAGGGATATCTAAAAAAGAAAAAGAAAAAGAAAACGACCTTCACCTGCAATGCATACAGACAGAGCAGTGTATAGCACAAAAGTAGACATTTCCACTTGATTCTGCTCCTATAGTATGACTCCAAATTCAAATTCAAATTCTTTATTTCACTCAGGCTACATACATAGCAACAAGGGGTATAAACATATATTACACAATGATTTATATATTATGGCAGCATATCAATGTCAGTAGTTCAAATGTAGAGAGAATATTGGAAGAAAATATATGAGATAGGGAGAAGTTTTCTAGAAGACAACGAAACGTGTTTGATATTAAGTTCAGTATAAAAGGAAACAGTAAGATATTTACAGCGCAAATAATTACAAGTGCGTGTGTATACATGTATACAAATTATCACCTTATTACAGACAAGCAGGTGCATCACGTTTGTTTAAACAGAAACTAGTAGATCTAAAAATTGTTTCATGATAGTTTTACACACAGACATATTTTTAGGTCTGTGGTATTACAAAAACAGATTAACCACCACATATTGTAATGTACGCTGTTCTTCTTGAACGCAAACAACAACCAAGAACCCTGTCTTTAAAGTCTGTTTTACCTATTTTCACGCAACAAAACAAACTAAAAGTGTCTTCTTTTCATATTCCTTAACCTTCTCTGTTCACTAAATTGAATTTCAGTTTGAATAGTTTACACACTAGTTGTTGAAAGAAAAGAGCAAAAGAAACATTTAAATTGCATAATAATATGTTCTAATAATATGTTCTGTTAAGGTAAAATTACCATAGCAATTTTGCTAAACTATGACATACACTATGCGTTAAATTAGAATAAACTGTGTCATGTTTGAACGATTCAAATTTGGGCTAGAAATATTTCCCTTTCCGGAAATCCGTTATTTTAATTTCACTAATTAATTTCACTAATTTCACTAATATCAAGACGATTGTTTTCAACATCATTTCGAGTGAAAATATAGCAAGATTGTCTAATGTCACTTTAACAGGTTCGACTCAAAATGAAACTACGCAGTAAAGAATAAAAATCAAAACCTGATACTTCTTATTT
Organism: Cyrtodaria siliqua; assembly: GCA_037043455.1. NCBI lineage: Eukaryota > Metazoa > Mollusca > Bivalvia > Adapedonta > Hiatellidae > Cyrtodaria > Cyrtodaria siliqua. The sequence continues at coordinate 171,317 of JAWPHD010000585.1, forward strand.
CTACAAAAAAATCTAGGTGTTTTATGCATATTATACGATTTCTTACAGTACCAGTTACAATAGTCTGGGAAAACTGTGCCTAACAATCACGAACAATTTTTACAGTCAGTTTGTTTAGGCACGCATCAATGTAAGGGTTAGTGTAACAGCTTGGGTTAAATTTAGGTTAAGGTTTAGATTTAGATTTAGAGTTGGGTTTAGATTTAGATTTAGAGTTAGGTTTAGATTTAGATTTAGAGTTAGGTTTAGGTTTAGATTTAGAGTTATGTTTAGATTTAGATTTTGGTTTAGAGGTAGGTTTAGATTTAGATTTAGGTTTAGGTTTAGATTCAGAGTTAGGTTTAGACTTAGATTTTGGTTTAGAGTTAGGTTTAGATTTATATTTATATTTAGGTTTAGGTTTAGATTTAGAGTTAGGTTCTGATTTAGGTTTAGGTTTAGATTCAGAGTTAGGTTTAGATTTAGATTTTGGTTTAGAGGTAGGTTTAGATTTAGATTTAGGTTTAGATTTAGAGTCAGGTTTAGATTAAGGTTTAGGTTTAGATTTAGGTTTAGAGTTAGGTTTAGATTTAGGTTTAGGTTTAGATTTAGGTTTAGGTTTAGGTTTAGATTTAGGGTTAGGTTTAACATTGTGTTTAGATTTAGGTTTAGATTTGGATTTAGGTTTCGATTTAGGTTTAAGTTTAGAGTTAGGTTTAGATTTAGGTTTAGATTTAACACAGTGTTTATAATGCGGTTTAGATTTAGACTTAGGTTTGGATTTAGGTGTTGCTTTAGTTCGGTTTAGAATTATGTTTAGATTTAAGTTTAGATTGAACAATAGGTTTAGATTTATGCTTAGATTTAGAGTTACCGTATGTATAAAGTAGGGTTTTGAATTAGAGTTAGGTTACGATTATGGGTAAGCTGAAAGTGAAATTGTTAAAATAAAAGTGACGACAATCCCCAGATAAGCTCCAACTATCAGATAGATCATCTGCGACGCTTGCTTGGTTTGAAGACAACCGTCTAGAACAGTTCTTCTAAAAAATGTTTGAAGTTTGCCGAGGAGAATCTGGTATCGTTTCTGATTGGCTGATATAGATGCACCTTCTGTCTAAGATATACAGGACGGTAGAAAGACTTAGTATTAATAAATAAACAAAGAGGGAAACTTCATCATTATATCGACGAACTAAATGTGGATGGTCAAAACACTACAATATTGTTTTTATTACAAAAGCCTGTTGCCGATTTCGTTTTTGTTTCTTTCTGCACAAACGGTCAAGACCTTTGCATTTACAATCAAGCGTCGAAGATGATCAAGACTAACCATCAGATTGCTTCTCTCTGACACTGACGAGTGTAAAATTAACTGTTGTACCAAAGAAGGCCGGCCCTAAATACCAACTCAACGGATTTACGCACAATCTCGAAAGATGTCTTTCGGAGGAAAATATCAAAGAGTGTCCGAAGTCATGTACTGTTGTATTGTACAATTAATATGTTTGTTTGAATGGTATTTTACTTCAGTTTTAACACATGTTAAGCCTAGTCTCGGCCAGCTAGACCGTATCATGCATATGTCTTACTTGCAGATATCGGTCTGGGCAGATTAGGCCAATTAAAGCGCCCACTAGCGATTAGCACAATTTATTCGCGCGTTTTTTCACGCGCATAAAGTCGACGTTTGCGTGACGTCATGTTGCAAATAAACGTACAACGTCAATTGTTGATGCATCAGTTAAACTTTTTAACGTCACTTGCTGTTTCTCATAAGTTAAGAATAAGACTTTCTTTTTAAATTAACTTAAAAATATGTCTTTCGAAAGTCTCGTTGAATCTCTAAAAATCTCGCCAAAATCGCCCATAGCATAGCGTAACGAAGAAATCAGAAGCGGGCCGAGTGACCGAGGCTAATGTTAAGCCATATATATGACGATCGATTGACTGTGGTATATAGGCAGACCATCCCATTTTTCCTTGGTATAACCAGTACTGTATACCTCCCGCCATCTGTAAGAATCAACACTTTTTGATTTGACAAGTCGAGCTCACATTGGAATTCGAATCCCGCAGCGGTAAAAGCGAGAACGTTTTAGACGCTATCCCGGCCACAGACGTGCTTTGCACAATTAAAAGTAAATGTTAGATTTAAATAAAATGAAATATACCAATCAAAACTTGCAGTCTTTTTATTTTTTTATAAATATTTACCAGATGCGTTTTAACATAATAATTAAACGTTTGCTAATGTTTCGTGTATCTTGTTACTGTATATCGGTATAACGTGATACGATCTAAGATAAAGCACTTGAGATTAGGACCATTCCTGCTATGTCGCTACATGACATATATAAAACGTTTCTGTTCTAAATGTCTTCTATAATAGTATGATGACGGAATTGACTTGTTTATTTATTGCAAACATATAACAAAATCAAGTATAAGGAAATGTCATTAATTGCAAGTAAATGGAAATGTCATTAATTTCAAGTATACGGGAATGACATTAAGTTTAAGTATACGGAAATGTCATTAATGTCGTCGATTATATTGAAATGTCATTAATGTCGATTATATCGAAATGTCATTAATGTCGATTATATTGAAATGTCATTAATGTCGATTATATTGAAATGTCATTAATTTCAAGAATACGGAAATGTCACTAATTTCAAGTACCAGTATACATTAATGTGAAGTAAATGGAAATGCCACGAAGTCCAAGTATACGAAAAAAGTTATTGAGTTTAAATATACGGAAATGTCATTAATGTCGATTATATTGATATGTCATTAATGTCGATTATATTGAAATGTCATTAATGTCGATTATATTGAAATGTCATTACGATTATATTGAAATGTCATTAATGTTGATTATATTGAAATGTCATTAATGTCGATTATATTGAAATGTCATTAATTTCAAGAATACGGAAATGTCACTAATTTCAAGTACTAGTATACATTAATGTGAAGTAAATGGAAATGCCACGAAGTCCAAGTATACGAAAAAAGTCACTGAGTTTAAATATACGGAATGCCATTATTTTCAAGTATACGGAAATGCCATTATTTTCAAGTATACAGAATTGCCACTAGTTTCAAGTATATGGAAATGTCATTGATTTCACGTATACGGAAATATTATTAATTTCAAGTAAATAGAAATGTCATTAATTTCAACTACACGGAAATGTCATTAATTTCAACTACACGGAAATGTCATTAATTACATATATATAGAAATGTTATCTATTTAAATAATACGAAACTGTCATTGAATGCAAGTATACGGGCATGTGATTTATATCAAGTATGCGGAAATGTCATTAATTTCACGTATACGGAAATCGCCCTAATTTCACGCTTACGAAATATTATTAATTTCAAGTAAATAGAAATGTCAATAATTTCAAGTATACGGAAATGTCTTAAAGTCCATGGCTTCGAAAAATGTCATTGATTTCAAGTATACGGAAATGTCATTAATTGCACGTCTACGGAAATGTCAATAATTTCAAGTATACGGAAATGTCATTAAATTTGAGTATACTGAAATGTCATTCATTTAAAGTATATGGAAATGATATTAACTCTAGGCAATATACATACATGCCATTAATTTCAAGTATATCGCAATGTCATTAATTTCAAATATATAGAAATATCTACTTTTTTTTTCAAGTAAATGGATATGTCAGTAATTGCAAGTATACGAAAATGTTATTAACCATAAGACGGAGAACGGAGGAGACCGAGCGAACATACGACATCACAACACAAACATTTGACGTCATCATACGACAACGTCATATAATTATAGGCAGCTACAATAATACATGTTCCTTATAATGAGTTTTTTAGTAATGTGATAAATAGAATCTCACATTCATGCCTATTTAATATTGAATTTATAAAACTCGTTGGATAAAATGGATATGATGCTTGGCACATCGTCGCATGCTATAATGTTATCCAATTCGTTCAATAAATTCAGTATTAAACAGGCACCCATGTAATGTCCTCTATGTATATACATAATATAGGCTACATAAACGTGTCATATATTATTAACGAGACAAATACGCTACTCGAACTGTTTTCATTACCAAATATATATGCCTCTTCTAAGCCAAACACAGCAAAAACAACCAGAGTCCCAGTTTTCTCTCGGGGTTAGTGTTATAAAACCCTGACCCTAACCCCTATCCAATGCCGAACGCCGAGCTAACGTTCCGCATTATTTTTTACGAGCTAACAAATGCCTGGATCGATTGCATGCGATCATTTACGACTGCCACGCTATGATAACATGTTGAAATGTATCACAAATATGCGTAATACAAAAGCAACACTGGATTACCATTCGATCTGGCCCTTAAAGGGGTTGTTGCACTATTTTCAAACAATATTTATTTTAAAGGGCTCTGAAAAACTTGAAAAAAGTATGAAGGAATTATCAAAATGCCATGCAGATTGAGTCTTATGTTGAAAAATAAATGTTTGTATTATATTTGTATTATATACGTATATAATGTTTTCCGTATGAAAAAAAGGAGACGAATTTATTTAAGATGAAATTCATTCCATATCTCTCTGTTAAAGAGAAGCTTTAAGATAATTTTCTAAAATGTTTTCATTTTTCATTTCCCCAGTTTCATCATACAGAGCACTAGTTTAGGTCAATGCATGTTAAGACACACCGTGCTTGTATATTAAGGTTTAATATTGACAAATAAAACAACTGAACAGTCATCTCTGAATCCGGAGATCTTGAAGATCATCGGTGCCACTGGGTTTCTACGGTCTGTCCTGTAGACAAGACACCTCCCGTAGCCTCCGCCGTCGGATGTGATCGTAAACCGGGCTCTCCCTTTTATCGGAGTCTATCCTCCGAGCACGTTAAAGAACCATAGGAATATTTCCATAATAAAAGTAGGTCACGGTTCCCGTATTCTTATGTATCCTTCCCCTCTCTCCGAGGCGGTTCGAAATAACTAAACTACGATAATTTATTGACTGGCCGGCAATATTGATTATTTTTAAACTCCCTTTTGTTTTTCTAAATAAATTCGATATTTCAAAAATCATTATAAATAACTGTTTGAATAGCTGAGGACAAATTGCTTTTGCTTTTGCATATTACTAACTGTGGATTATCGCGTACTAATATTATGTTTAAAAGTGTGGTAGAATAACGAAGAAAGAAAAAAATCAACCGTTTTATTTAATTAGTATATATGCAAGCAAGTCTTAAAGGGAATGTAGCGACACAGCCAAACATGCTCTGTTATTGAGAGTTCTGAAAAACTTGGAAAAAGGTGAAAGAATTATCAAAATCGGATGATAAACAAAAAAGATATGACCATTTAAATGTTGTTCTAAAACGAATACGGGAGCCGCCATTTTTAGAACTATGATGTCATAGTTCCATATTACCATATATGAAATATTGATAAATATCATTTAAAACGAAGAAAATCACTGCAAATGAATGATTTTTTTAACTGGTCATATAAAGCATTACTGCCATTAAGTATTACATATTTTTCATATAGTTGTTGTCATTTTCCCCCTATAAATCAGTAAATATTTATAAATATTCCACATATGGTCATTTAGAACCGTGATGTCATAGCTCTCAAAATGGCCGCTTCCATATCCGTTTCAACAGAAACTTCAAAGGATCATATCTTCTTTGTTTATCATCCGATTTTGATAATTCTTTCACCCTTATTCAAGTATTTCAGAACTCTCAATAATACAGATGTTTGGCTGTGTCGCTACATTCCCTTTAAGTGAAAAGGATAATATATTAATAAATGGAATCTTGACAAAAACTTCCGTATTGCCATGTGTCCCTTTAAACATGCTCAACGCATCGACTGTCCTCACGTTATGATTTTCCATTACGCGCCTATCAGTGAATTCCCAATAGCAATGTAATTATAGTGTATTGCCCAATTGTACGCGTTCATTTTAATACACTATTAATTACTTCCGGTTTAAACCCAGTCTTCGATTTGTGTATACTTTTAGTTAATGCATTCATTTTATATTGCTCAACTGTTTTCAATATAGCACTTAACTCTTAGAGTATATTTTCTCTTAAAAAGCAAAACAATTCCCTTAATGTATATATCTAGCATCATCAAATACCTATTTTAACAATAAATTACTTAAATGCACACAACTCAATTATATATTATACATTTAAATGTTAAAACAAGTCTTAAACATGTTGATATAAATAGTTTTTGATACATATGCGATATATGTTAGAATTATATTTATTACAAAACAGGAGAAGAAAATTATCTGTAAATGCAGTCTCAATAAAACAATGAATCCTAAAAGTGACTTGCTTTTTGAGCTCAGCGACACTATAGTGGACAGCACTGTAAAATGAACATGTATGAATGAATATGTGTTACGTAGACCCTTCTCTTAAGCAATTTATTTTGGGGGGTTATTTTGTATCTCAAATGATATGCTTATTCATGTATTTTGTTGTGCTGCGATACGTAAACACACTTGTTCCAAACATGAAAACATCACGCTGTGGAGGACACTTTATAATATGCATTTGTTTCTCATTATTATAATGGATTCTAAAAGTAAACACTTCCCGTATCCGCTCCAGATTAACACATTTTAGGTAATAATGCATACAGATTTAAAGAGCAGAAATTACAGACGGAATATTTAAGATAATAACATTTTAATTACATCATATTTTCCCGGAGAGAGAAATGTGAAAAAAACATAATAAGTTATATTAAAAGACAATTAAGTTTCTTGTTTTGCATATTTGTAATATCTTCACACGTTCACATATTCATGTTTCGATAATGCAAGAATCCAAAATAAAAAAAAATAAAAATAAAAAATAAAGACTTTATTTAACAATTAACGAGAGAACTCATTTGAAACTAGTCAATCTTCCATGAGGCCTTCAACAATACATATTATACAATATTTACAAAGATATGTGATATAAATTTAAAATGAAGTGTAGTATATTAATGCGTACAGTAACAGAAATACGATAATGACAAAAATATTGATAACCGAACGTTTTATTAATTTATTATACAAAATCCCTACGAAAAATGCAGACTGACTGTTTATTATTTATCACTGCATGCAGTCAGAATTACGGTATTGTATCCAAGGCAACCGGTTGGCAGTCTTATTGAATCATATATATGTGTCAGATAAAAAACATAGACATATCTAACAACAGAAATAATGTTGTAGACAAACGGCTCGATATTGCTATATTGCAATATAAAAAAAGCTGCAAAAAGCAGCATTATATGTTTTGTTACGTTGTTGGTAACTGATACATATCGCTATATTATACAATATTAACTATACAATATTAACTATACAATATTAACAAAACTTGAACATAACAGCAATATAATTGTGACGTTGGAATGAGCTAAATATTGCTATATCCCAATATAAAAAACAAACTGAACGTAAAAGCAATATAATATATGCATTCTTCGAATCGGACAAGGTCGTATATTACGTATAAAACCTCAGGGAAAATAGCAACACTATATAAGGGCAAACCGCTAAATATTTCAATATAAAAAAAAACAGAATGAAGTAAATAAATATAAAATAGGATCATAATTATGAAAAAAGAAAAAACAAATAAACAAAAAATTATTCAGAACCAATGAAACAAACACTATTTAATAATTTAGTAACACGACAGTAATCGAACTAACGTCGAATGCCGATCTACTAACTACGAGCTAGCTTTTCACAAAATATTTAATTCTTGAGTTTGTTGATATACAGAAATACATAAACAAAACAGGGACCAATGTCAACTATCTACAGAACTATTAAGTAAAATCAATGAAGCCGTTCACGAAAATGCATTGTTTGGCAGACACACGTTTCTCATCCCTCAAACTTTTGAGAAATAAAAAAATAAATATAACTATATTCAAATACATACACTAATGATTGGTTAGCAAAAGATAAATTATTATTTTCAACTAAAAAAAATCATTCACTCTCATTCGTTCAATGGGACTTTTTATTACAAAATTGATGACTTAATTTCGAAAGAAATTTAAGATAAAACTAATCACAACAATCTGTATCTAAAGTAGTGAAACACGCAAATCTTGCTTAGTTTACATCAAACGAACCAATCATTGAATTGGTTGATTAATCAAAAGCAGAAACTGTGGATAAGCAAGAACACAAGGGACACATAGAAACGCGTATAATAGTAGTAGTTGAGTTAAGACAACTGAATAACATTGGAATATAAACTAATTCCATCACATATAGTCTTTGCGTATAATATTTATTCCCTTCAAGTTTTGTGTTTTGTATTTTGCAATTTGCTTTTTTTTTCCAGAGACAATTACTTATATCAGTTTATAAAAAAATAATAACACAAGCGGTTAGAAATAGAATGAACAAAATGTTTTCTGTAATGCATGTTTTATTCTTGCGATTTGTGAGAACGCGCGGAGCAGCGAGGAAAAACGACATAAAACGTTACATTCCAAAACAGCAAAACCAGACGCATATAAAAGTCTAAAAGACAGTATTTCTACTCAGGAACATGTAATAAAGGAAATGACGATCATTAGCCATGCATTAGACAGAAACAATGGAAGATATGTTTGAGTATATGCTCTCAAGAGAGGAGTTCGACGATATAAGTGGTTCTAGCCCGGTGTCAATTATGCACCCTCCCGCGGGGGTGGGGTGGAGGGTCAATTATTGTACATAGAATTGAATTGAATGTTGTTTAACGGCTCGTCAACACAGTATAGGTTATTAAGAGCCGCCCCAGAGAGAGGGGAAATATACATAGGAATCCAGGAACCGTGCCCTACTCTTATTATCGAATATATTCATATGGTTCTTTAACGTGCTCAGAGGATAGACCGCCCGGTTTACGTCCCCATCCGACGGACGAGGCTAAGAGAAAGTGTCTTGCCCAAGAACACACCAACGAAACTCAGTGGCACCACGGAGGTTTGAACCCGGGCCTCCGGTTACAAATCCGCCGCGCTATATCTCTATAGTTAAAAACATAAGACAATCTTCTTAACAACCAATGGACTGATTTTAATATTCTTGCTCATAAATTCTCCTTCTACCCTAGATTTTCAAGCTTGTTTAAATTAAGACACCGAATCCGAAAACTGAGACCCATTCTAACATGTTATACCCAGAAGCTGTAAAGACAGTGAGACGTTATTCGTGATTATTCCACCGTTGCAATGAACAATTCAATTAATTATACATAACTTTTCAAAATGTTCCAATTCGTGATAGAACAGTCATAACATATCAATCAAAATGTGTTGTTGTTCAGTTCTCAAATTGGAATTCAACATAGATTTCGGTGCATAACCTAGGATAATTTTCTTGTCATGTTAGGCTCACTCGTTATGTCTTACCCCTGTAGAATTAAAAATATCATTATTTTTCAATTTTCCTGTCAAACCCCAAGATCTATACGAAACGTCTGATTTACCCCCTTTAAAGATGCAGCGGAACGTTGGGAAGCATGCAGCATTCTGCTTATGATCTTCTACAAATGACATGAACAGTCATTGCAAAATATTTCTCCACGCTATTTACGAAAAGCAACAATAACATAAGAATCTTACGCAATAAGGCCTATTAGATGTTCGATCCAGTATTAAGCTACACTACAATAACAACAATTACAAAATAAATCTGCTTTAACCTACCCCGAGCATTGTAGCCATGTTTGATTATACTATCTATATCATGTCTATATCCCGATCGTAATCCTAAGTAATCCCATCTAGTATCACCCAGCTTATCAAGGCGTGAAAGAATCTGTTTATAGTTTTGAGGGATTATTTTGCTCGCTGGTGTCTACTCCACCCACTATTTCGTGTACAGTTTATTTCTGCAAACACTTGAAAAACTGACGCGCTGAGTGTATTGAAATCAATCAACACGTTAGGGGCGGGTTGGCGGAATTCCGCAATTTTGATTGATCGAGATAATTGCTGGGTTGTGCGAGGTGTTCCGAATAATTATCAGCCAATCGGAGGCGTTTTATGGGAGTCGTCGATAGGCGAAACGAGGCTCAATTCAGCGGTTAATGGAGAACTCTAATCTTATCGCGATCTCGATGGTGTTAAATGGTTGAGATTAAATGAGTAAAAACGTGTTATAGGGTGGTTTAATTAATTTGTTTGATACTGAATCGATCATATCTCCTTTATGAATTATGCTACGCAAATCTGATAGTGAAACTGTTTACGAGCCTGAAAACGACAAGTTTAATTTAATGAAGATTTATTGCTAGCTGTATAGTCTTTATAAATGTTAATAAAGAATAATGTATCACGTTTGTTTGTTTTTGTGTGATTTTTAGTTTTTTTAAATTTGTTTTCAGTTTCAGTCACAAACCAACATACGCTATAATACGTACATCTGCCATGTTACCATATATATTAAATAATACACACATATGAGAATCATATGAGAATATATGATTCTCATATGATTCTTACATATATAAAATGAGCCAAATATATTCTCATAAAACATCTTTCATATGATATTTATTTATATTATCAGATTTTTGTACAGTTTTCATATGAGAATAAATTCATAAAAGTTTCATTTTTAAAACGCACCTTTTTATATAATTTTCATAAACAAATAATTTCCAACTTTTATATGATTTTCATATGATACTTACATGATTATTATATAAAATGTTTTATATCAGAATCATGTTCTGCTCTTTTTATATATGTATCATATACCAGGTATCATAAGAGAATCATACGATACTTATATGTGGCAAAAATAGAAATGTACATGGTAATAAAAACGCACTTTAAAACAGAGAGAGAGAGAAAAAATTGCTTCGTTAATTTTTTTATTATATGTGAGTAATGGTTTAGGCTTGTCTATTCCAGTAACCAGTATTAGTCAGGCTAGTTATTTATATCATTTGATAAAATAGTCCGGACTGGGATTCATTACCCTATCCCTTGGATCACTACGCCATCGCACTAACAATTATGTTATGCATTACTTTCCTGGTAAAGTGCATAATCTACAGAATTAAACAGTATATAACTGATTGCTTAACAACGGTAAAAGCGGAACTATGTACATGATGAAACATATTGATTAACAGACGTAAAGGTTGCGAGAGACAAAAACAACAACAACAACAACAAAAGATACGTGATTAAAAACCTTTTGCCGTCTTACATTATAATTTCTATGCCGGAGATGGCCCATGATAGGTAAATAAACTCTATTCTGTTATAGTTTATTTTATTTACCTTATGTCCTATTCTGTTCTCGTCTATTCAATTATTCTAATCTATTCTATTTTATTCTATTGTGTTCTGTTCTGTTTTGTTCTGTTCTTCTGTTCTATTTTATTATATATTATTCTATTCTATTTTATTTACGGTCTGTTATGTTCTGTTCTGTTCTGTCAAAACGTCCTATGAACACACGGAATATATCTTTTATCTCAGCCCTTATGTCTATGAACACCGGAACTTATCTTTTATCTCAGCCCTTATGTGTTAGAATACTCTAAATTAAAGGGACAGGAGGCAATCTGGAAGAGAAGTTGGTGCCAATACAAATATAAGAGGACATTAACATCAAAACTACACCGATTTTCGTGTTTTCCAGTCCAAACATTTTCATAAATTAACATCAAAACTACACCGATTTTCGTGTTTTACAGTCCAAACATTTTCATAAACAATAATGCAACCGAACTTAATTTGCCGCGCATTCAATGCTTGTGTGCACATTTCATATACAACTGAAACACAATATGAGGGTTTTCTCTTGTAGTTTTGATGTTAAATCATCAATAGTTATACATAAGGAGTTCATATTGCTAGCAGTTGTACATAGTATTAAATAAAAGGGTAGTATGATCACAAAACAAGAATTTATTATAAAACTAAAAACGAGTCGTCGAGTTTTCCTGACCAAACTGATTCATTAACAATATTTAAATCCATTGTTTTATTGGGCTCAGTTTAGTGCCTATATACATTAAATAAACATTTGAAACATTATGATGGTTTTACTAGTATTTGGACTGATTGTCACCCATTAGTCTTCAAGATCGCCCCCAGTTCATTTAATATGACAAGTTCGTTAACAGATGTATTATGTACAATGGAATGCTATTATTGAATTGTCGCTTTTTGTGCAACTACCCTCCACATAATGGCACAATTCCATTACAAAATCGTTTATCAAAATTCTGTCCAGATGTTTAGGTCATATACTAATATCTATGTGTCGATTAAAAGTATATAGGTTTATTCACGGGTTCTTACAATACCCATGATTGAATATGCACAAAATGAATTATGTTAACTCTTAATTTGATGCTCCAGCTTCGGGTTTGGCCTGACCGGTTAAAGCCATTTATATTGTATCTACAATGTGCCTGTTGATGGTGGTATAGTGACTTTAAGTGTTTTACGTGCATTTTATTAGCAGCTTGTGCTTTGGAAAATGCATTAGAGACAGTGGCATCTCCAAAGCACCCCCACCCCACACCCCCGCCCCTACAACAAAATACTTCGTTTATGTCCTTTTTTTAATTTTGTAGCATTTAAATGTTATAAATTATATTTTAACAACGTGTATCATTCAATTTCAGGGAAATATCAGAGAGAGAAACGCAAAGCGCATAATGCTATATATTTATGATTGCCTGACTACTTGCAATATTTTAGACATAATTTTCAACTAAATGTTGTTTTATACATTACTTTCAAATAAATGTACATGTTATACCTTCATTGAATTTTACAAAAAACACACACACAAAATATAAAAAAAATAATCGGATCGAGCTTTCATGACTGGTTATATGCTAATCATATTGTCTTTGCTTCTTATAGCGGAGATTACACGACGGTCCATCGGATAATCACAGGTCGACGTCCTTTTATCGGACGGAGAGTAGGCTACACGACGGTCCATCGGGTAATCACAGGTCGACGTCCTTTTATCGGACGGAGAGTACACGACGGTCCATCGGGTAATCACAGGTCGACGTCCTTTTATCGGACGGAGAGTACACGACGGTCCATCTGGTAATCACAGCTCGACGTCCTTTTATCGGATAATACCTTGAAATCAGTCCGTTATGAAGAGGATAAGGTGCAAAAATCGCCTTTTAGAAAGCAAACACCGGGTTTTCGAAGTATGTACACGGTCTATCAGCTTACTTTAGGCAAACTGATTCCATTTTCCAAAAAAGCTTCACGAGTGTCTACGGCAAAACATGTTTAGATCTTACCTTCAACATCGATATATGCCATCAGCCTGTGATCTGTTCACATTTTGGTAATGAGACGTATACGGTAGCGGTTTATGGTCGCGAAAACTAGTGATGTTTTATGATGTTTGCCATCCTTTCGAATACGAACTTGTTTTATAACCAGCAACGAGTATTTGATGCAAGTACATGTTTGATATAATTCATTTATGTACGTTTAATTATTTGAGCATTCGATTGTTTGTTTGTAAACATTAATTTAGTTGTTTTAATGTCCGTTGCCGATCGGACAAGTCGCTAATACGTACGTTTGGAATGGTCCGTTACGGATCATATCAGGTTCTGTTACATGTACATCGACTGGTGCTTTCTGTGTGTATGTATGTGTGTTACATGTACATCGACTGGTGCTTTCTGTGTGTGTGTATGTGTGTTACATGTACATCGACTGGTGCTTTCTGTGTGTGTGTGTGTGTGTGTGTGTGTATGTGTGTGTGTGTATGTGAGCGTACACTTTTCAGGTCCGTACTTTCAATGTTAACGTCAACTTTGCGGTAATAGGTCAACTTTGAAGTTTCAAATGTCTGACGGGTTTCAATGTGAGAAAGTGAGTCTATTGCTTGCGAAATGACTCTGCTTTTACTTACGTATATGAGGCAATATTCCATCAATTAAACAGTCATATATATCGGCCGATTGGTGCAAACAGCAAACAGGTAGCATCCTACATTTTCATCGTTTTGAGAAAAATGCAGTTGAAGATTTGGACTGTTGGGAACAATCCGATATTACTACTTTGGTGATGCAACTTTGCAAGATGGGCGAACATACTATTAAGTATATGGTAGTAAATGGTTTTATCACTAATAATTGTTCTTACAGATATGTTTGGTATTTTTGTGCTTGGTTCTTTTTTTCTCCAAAATGTATTGCTCATTAGATATATGATAGATTGTGAAAAAGGGTACCATGTGTCACATGGCATATTTTCTTCTTTTCAAGTGAAACTATTTGTCCCTTGACAGTTTATGCAGAACGGTACCATAACGGTTAGTACCTTCTTGCATACATCGGTTTTTAAAAATGTTTGCTTTGTTTCAAGCATAAAGGTATCATGTGGCAGTTGGCATCATTCAAAAACAGATGTTATAGGTTATTGAATTTGTATGGCTAAATATTACTTGGAACGAGTTGTTTTGGCAAAGGACGACGAGCTTGCGACGAGCTTGCGAGTCGTCCTGTGCCAAAGCAACGAGTTCCAAGTAATATTTAGCCATACAAATTCAATAACCTTTTTATTGTATACTTTCATATTGTTTTCGATCAATGCTAGTTGTATGACTATTGCTTTTCATTATATTTGTGTTATTTTTATAGCTTTTGATGGAATTCCTATAATGTCATTCAGTTTCATTTTGTGTGGATGATTATTTTGCGCGAAAACGACGTCGACGTCGGATGACGTCATTAAACACGTCAAGCGATTTTCTAACGTTTGTTTACCATTCGATAACGTTAAAAATAGTGGGTGAGTGACTATTTCAATAATTTTATCAATTTCTGCCACAAAAGGTTGAACAAAAACACATCGTTTTTCTTGTTGACACTATAGGCAAGATTCCGTTCTTTTATTTTAAAGTAGTTCCTTAATTCTATTCCGCGGCTCTTAGCAAGCACGAGAAAAAGTTCAGGTGCAATATCAATGTGTGCAATATCGTAGAATATTGCACACTTAGCTCAGTGCAAACTAAACGGGTCATTATGAAAGTATACAATAAAGCTTGGTACCTTCTTGCACTAAGGAAACAACTGATATCTGAATGACCCCTTATTACATGATGTCATCAAATTTGTGAAGAATATAGCTAAGATTGTTTTCATACAAGGAATGAAATATCAAGTCGTCTGAAAATAATAAAAGGCTTATTCCCGTTTACTGTTCTGCTTTAAAACAAACATTTAATTTAATACACATCATACAGCTATAATAGATATAATTTATGTATGTGCTAAAATAAAGGTCCTAAGTATAAATTGCCTTCAATTATTGGTTTTTGTGCATGTCGTGTTCAGATCGCTCAATCCATTGAGGGTTTTAGTAAACTCTCTTTCCACTTGGAAAAAGTCCATTTTTAAAAGTATAGATACACGTTTTAACTTTTACAATGCTACCCTTTTTTACTTCCTCGTTTCGTAATTTGAAATCGGGAATTCAAGAATTTCATAATAAATTGGTTTTAGTTCCTGCTGGGAAAGCAGCTAATAATGTTATTATTGTTTGACGCCTATATATGGAACCACTTGTCTAGGCAGTATTTAACAACGGATATCTTCCTGACTTCGTTGTTTTCTTCCGACGCCGCCATATTTGTCGTGTATCAAACGAAGAACAAAGCAATGAAAGTTCACACCGATGAAAAACACATGCAAAAGACATTCATATACAAATAAATATTTCCTGTGTATACATTACGTTGTCATCTCATAGAGTATATACCAATATACACGTCTCATAGAATATATACCAATATACACATCTCATAGAATATATACCAATATACACATCTCATAGAATATATACCAATATACACATCTCATAGAAGATATACCAATATACACATCTCATAGAATATATACCAATATACACGTCTCATAGAATATATACCAATATACACATCTCATAGAGTATATACCAATATACACATCTCATAGAATATATACCAATATACACATCTCATAGAATATATACCAATATACACATCTCATAGAATATATACCAATATACACATCTCATAGAATATATACCAATATACACATCTCATAGAATATATACCAATATACACATCTCATAGAATACATACCAATATACACATCTCATAGAATATATACCAATATCGTATCTCATAGAGTATATACCAATATACACGTCTCATAGAATATATACCAATATACACATCTCATAGAGTATATACCAATATACACATCTCATAGAATATATACCAATATACACATCTCATAGAATATATACCAATATACACATCTCATAGAATATATACCAATATACACATCTCATAGAATATATACCAATATACACATCTCATAGAATATATACCAATATACACATCTCATAGAATATATACCAATATACACATCTCATAGAATACATACCAATATACACATCTCATAGAATATATACCAATATCGTATCTCATAGAGTATATACCAATATACACTTCTCAAAACTGCTAACTACACCGCTACGTTTTGGGTTATATATATCGATGGGTTGAATGTTTTTCAATAAAATAAAAAGGAAATACCAATTCAATCATTTTTACATCATTTCATTTTATTTTTTTCATGGGCAATGCTAGAACTAAACCACAATAAGCAATTACAAACGACCCATGTAAACACTAAAGTCACACTTTTCATTTCTTGTTCATAAAAGTGTGACTTTAGTGTTTACATGGGTCGTTTGTAATTGCTTATTGTGGTTTAGTTCTAGCATTGCCCATGAAAAAAATAAAATGAAATGATGTAAAAATGATTGAATTGGTATTTCCTTTTTATTTTATTGAAAAACATTCAACCCATCGATATATATAACCCAAAACGTGAGCGGTGTAGTTAGCAGTTTTGAGAAGTGTACACATCTCATAGAATATATACCAATATACACATCTCATAGAGTACATACCAATATACACATCTCATAGAGTATATACCAATATACACATCTCATAGAGTATATACCAATATACACATCTCATAGAGTACATACCAATATACACATCTCATAGAGTATATACCAATATACACATCTCATAGAATATATACCAATATATACCAATATACACATCTCATAGTATATACACCAATATACACATCTCATAGAATATACACCAATATACACATCTCATAGAATATACACCAATATACACATCTCATAGAGTATATACCAATATACACATCTCATAGAATATATACCAATATACACATCTCATAGAATATACACCAATATACACATCTCATAGAGTATATACCAATATACACATCTCATAGAGTATATACCAATATACACATCTCATAGAGTATATACCAATATACACATCTCATAGAATATATACCAATATACACATCTCATAGAATATACACCAATATACACATCTCATAGAATATATACCAATATACACATCCTATACCTGCAACATCTCATAGAATATACACCAATATACACATCCTATACCTGAATATATACCAATATACACATCCTATACCTGAATATATACCAATATACACATCCTATATATATACCAATATACACATCCTATACCTGAATATATACCAATATACACATCCTATACCTGAATATATACCAATATACACATCCTATACCTGAATATATACCAATATACACATCCTATATATATACCAATATACACATCCTATACCTGAATATATACCAATATACACATCCTATATATATACCAATATACACATCCTATACCTGAATATATACCAATATACACATCTCATAGAATATATACCAATATACACATCCTATATATATACCAATATACACATCCTATACCTGAATATATACCAATATACACATCCTATACCTGAATATATACCAATATACACATCCTATATATATACCAATATACACATCCTATACCTGAATATATACCAATATACACATCTCATAGAATATATACCAGTATACACATCCTATACCTGCAATGAAGTGGAAATAAACAAATCGATGAAAATGACAGAGCGTAATTTCGGTGTGTGTAGAGCGCTGACCACGTGATGTCTGGCCCAGTTTGATCACGTTAACACAAAGGATAAGCCAATAACAAGGATGGCTGTTTACCCACAAAAACACAATTATCTACAATAATTATCTTATCTCTGGAACTCAGTAGCACTAATCAGTAGCACTAATTCTTATACTCCAGTTCAATCTACTGAGGAGGATGTTGTTTCCACACATATCACTCGGTGCACTACTTTCAAGGCTGGGGTTTCGAATTCTAGTGCCTGCACCACCACAAACATCTGCAAGCTTGTAACTTCTTATCGTACTGCCGTTAAAGATCACGTTCAACAATAATGCGCTAAAACTTATGAAAACTCTGGAATTATTTGAGTTTAAAATTCAGGAGACGTTCTTGATAAAATTTACAATAAACGTCAAGTTTCATCTATACATACTTATGACTTCTCTACACCTATATACACATCACCTTATAAAATACAAGCTTATAAATTGCTCTTATTACAAAAAAAACTTTCGCTAGAGAATATTAAAGCGTTTTTTACTAACCGTGGTGACAGTTTAGACAATTACACTATGTGAACTTGCAAAGAAGTTTGTAAAGCACTCATTTTTCTATTAGATACTATTTTTGTCAGGTACCGTTTGTAGACAAACGATTGGTATCCGTATGGGTATGAACTGTGCACGTCTTGTCGCAGATTTGTTCTTGTATCGGTATGAAAGATATTTCATGTTGAGTCTTTCATCCGATACTCAGGCAGATGTAATTGAAGCCTTTAATGACATCTCATGGTATTTGAATGACACAATCCTTTCGTTTCTACTATGGTTAATAATATCTATCCTAAGGAACTTTAACTCAACAAAGCTAACATGTTAGATACTGTCGATTCTTTTCTTGATTTACATCTCTCCATTGAAAATGGCGAAATAATAAGTAAAATTTATGACAAGAGAATTTTGATATTGTTAATTATTCCCATTTACATGGGGATGTTCCCCGAGCTACTTCTTATGGGGTCTCTGATTCTCGTCTTATTCGTTTCTCTAGAGCTTGTAGTCGAGGACTTTAATATTCGTAATATTTGTATAACTAAAAAGCTATTCCAGCAGAGCTACCGTTACCATAAACTTCGGAAAACCTTTGCAAAATGTTAATATCGTAACCCTGATCTTCTTTCCAAATATAAAAGTAATTTAAGAACTCTTCTGCGACAAGGACTATCACAACCTGACTTCTATGGTGACTTAATTTACAAACTTCGTAAGATCCTTGGTCATGATCACTTTCATACTATCCTTGTTAAAAGGTTTATCAAAAGAGTTTATGACCCTATCATTTTGCAACGCTCTGCATGCTTGGTGGTAGTTCAATAATATTTAACTTCTGGATATAGTCCATCCACTTTCAATGCTGTTTTTTTTTAATATTTAATTTTTCAGTCTATCCCGAATTTTAAATCGCTAACTAGAATTTTCCGTTAGCAAATTCCGCCCTGAAATCTGGGCGGAAGCAACATGTTTTAATTCATCGTTTCCCGTTGAATGTTTATCAAATAATGCATTAGTGAAAGAGGAACACACAGCTGACTGAAACTGCGCACACTTGTATTATAGTATATATAGATATAAAAATCGAACAGGAAAAGTAGCATTCAAGGACGCCAGTCAACCACAAACACACACAGAAACAAAGAACAACTTTAAAGACGAATAAAAGGCCAAATAAGACACCACAAACACAGAAGGGTTGACAATAGAGCTACCACCTTGGAACGGTCAGTGGCAAAAAAATTCCGCTGGGGGTTTAAACCAGGTTCTAGGGTGAATCAAACCTCAAACTTACCCTACTGTCATCCCATTATACCTGACAGTGTAAATAAAGAAATCCCCGCCATGAACTATTCTCTAACCAACAAGGCAGCATTAATAAGCAATATAAGTAAAACACAAAGATGCTCGTGTATATATACTGAGCAACTCTTCTAACTAGACTACGTATATAATCGGCTCTATAATCTTTATTAGTGAGTGAAATTATCTGAAATTGTACAGACAACAACATTAACATGTTTCACATTTTATTCCGTAATTTCAACACAATTTATTGAAATTTAAAATCACAATTTCATTTTTTCCAAATCGAGCGGGCAATTCGAAAGTCACAAACAGTACGTAAAAGTAAGTCAAATAATTACAATACCTGATAGTGAGACATCCCAGCCTGGACCATGCCTATTGCTCGCGCTCGTTCTTCCATATTTAGTCTTCGCATTTTTAAAATATTGTGTTTTTATTGTGTGGATATCGTCTGGCTATAACAATTCGATTATAAAAATAAAAAATTAGCACGACACAAAAAAGCAAATTTTCACAAAACGCACGTGCATTTCGTGTGAGGTAATGTGACAGCTATCGACCCGGCTTTTCTTTACACATATACAGAGTGAATGATCAAATGTATGAGTAATACATTTTAACTGTGTATGACTTAAAATAAAAAATATTGCAAAATAAAAATAGTCTAGTCAGAAGAGTTTCTCAGTATATATATAAATACAAGAAAACAATAGCGTAGAAAGCCACAAAGAAGGTACTCAGTGACTTGGCAGAAGCCAGAGCAACAAGAGAACAAACCATTGAGGGCACGACAAGACAACATCAAACGTCACCGTCCTTTTGGGCTTTAGGTAGACGTCATCATAGGTTCCAAAGCCTGTCCGGTCATCGCACAATTAAAGAGAAAATCATAGTGGCGAACTGTAAATGGGTCCACCACCAAGCATGAGTCATAACCTCTTTTGATAAACCTTTTAACAAGTTTAACAAAGATAGTATGAAAGTGATCATGACCAAGGATCTTACGAAGTTTGTAAATCACGTCACCATAGAAGTCAGATTGTTATAATCCTTGTCAGTAACCCTGATTCTACTTTTAAAATATAAAAGTAATTTAAGAACTCTTCTGCGACAAGGACTACCACAACCTGACTTCTATGGTGATGTGATTTACAAACTTCACAAGATCCTTGGTCATATTCACTTTCATACACTATTTATTCTTTATTAAACTTGTTAAAAATGTTTATCAAAATAAGTTAGGACCCTATCATTTTGCAACGCACTGCATGTTTAGTGATTGACACATTTACACTTCGTCACTATGCTTTCCTCTTCGAATGTGTGATTAGCGGATTGTTGACCCTATGATGACGTCTACCTAAATCCTCATAGGACGGTAGCGTTTGAGGTATCACACCTCTATTGTCTCCACTGAAAGCTCACGGACCTTGAGACAAAAGGAAAACAGAAAATAATTTATTTATTTTCAATTTTAGGCAATTTTTACTTTGAAAAATAGAGTGTTTTTTCCTTTAGCATACATCTGCAGTGTAAAAGACAGATGAAACAGAAGTAGAATATCGCTTAAGCCGGTGCTAGGAGGCGTGAAGAGTGTTGCGTTAAACATTACCTCTCATGAACAGACTCAATAAAACCGAATCTGCTACTTTTCTCTCTTGTTTGTGTTTTTTGCTTCCAATGGATCACCTTTTCAGTATTTATTAGGTATTGTATTGTTTTAATTACTGGTCTTTGCTATACTGAAGATATTAAACCAACAACAATGTCTGCTCCCAGCTTTGAAGCTCTGATGTTGGAAAATTCTGTACAGTAACACTATGGGAAAATTAATTGAGGTGTGAAACTTTGACTTGTGTACCCTTAACAATTTGTTGTATTTTTGCTCTGGCTTCTGCCAAGTCATTGAGTACTTACTTTTTATGCTTTTTTTTTAATATTATATGTACATGATCATTTGTTTTACTTATATTGCCTATTAACGATGCTTAGTTTGTTAGAGATTATAACCTGTCGGGGATCTAAGATATATCTTCATTTACATTGTCCCGTTTATTGGGATAACACTAGGGTAAGAATGACGTTTGGTGCACCCTAGAATATGGTTTAAACCCCCAGCGGAGTTTCTTTAGCCACTGACCGTTCCAACCACCTGCTATCTTCACCGCATGCATGTCGCGGAGTGGGCACTGATGACATTCAGTTTGCTGAAAACTTGGAGCCGGAGCTGAGGTCGAATTGTGGCCTACCGTAACCACCAGTATCGAAGCCGAGGCCGAGAGCGATTAGCAGACTGACCCCTGACCCTACAACAGGGGTGGGGGTTGTTCTACGTTATTGTTTTTTGTATTTATATATACACGAGCAACTTTGTGTTTTACTTATATTGCCTATTGATGCTGCCTTGTTGGTTAGAGAATAGTTCATGGCGGGGATTTCTTTATTTACACTGTCCCGAATATTGGGATGACTGTAGGGTAATGTGTGAGGTTTGGTGCACCCTAGAACCTGGTTTAAACCCCCCTTTTTTGCCATTGACCGTTCCAAGGCGGTAGCCCTATTGTCAACCCTTGTGTGTTTGTGATGTCTTATTTGGCCTTTTATTCGTCTCTAAATTGTTTCTGTGTGTGTTTGTGGTTGACTGTCGTCTTTGAATGCTACTTTTCCTGTTCGATTTTTATATATGCTTTTAACACAATAAAAAGTGTCACCATTACAATTCAGCTCAATATAGCCTGAGGCTTACTTTTGAGCGTTGCGCATACAGTGAAGGCATATATAAATACACATAGGGGTAAACGGACGAGTACATAGAACTGATACAGGTTATAAAACAAGTTCATATTCGAAAGGATGGCAAATATCATAAAACATCACTAGTTTTCGCAACCATAACCCGCTACCGTATACATCTCCTTACCGAAATATAAACAGGTCATGTGCAGGCATATGACATATATCAATGTTGCTTATAAGATCTAAATATATTTTGCCTAAAGTAAACTGATAAACCTTGTACGTACTTAAAAAAACTCTGTGTTTTCTTTGTAAAAGGCGATTTTTACACCTTATCCACACCAAAACGGTCCAATTTTACAGTCTTATCGTAAGCGGCGATGAGCAGCGTTCAAATTCAAGTTTTGCGATGGAAAAGGGGAAACTAAATATTGAAGCGCTGACGGAAGCTTGTGGCAACTTAGTTCTATCATTTAAAGGGACACATGGCAATCTTTATTTTTTAAAAAACTCACGGCGTCCCGCAAGTTTTACTGCATAACTTGTATTTGTTCAATCATTAATATTAATTACTAGAATATTATTAAACAGTTTGTTTTTGCATATTATTAACTTTTGATATTATTGAACCAATAATATCTTAAAACTTATAGTATAATAAGACGAAATAGTAAATATTTAAAATTTGATTTATTTAAATGTAACCAGGGTAAAAATAAAAAAGATACTGCATTTATAAATTGAGACACCCATTTCAAACACTTCAAGATTGCCAAGTGTCCCTTTAAAACAGGTTACAGGTGGGAGCAGCGATATTTAAGGTGGTGTTACATACATTTAAGATGAGCCATGGTCAGGACGGCATATAAATCTGGCACAGACTCTTTTAATGTTGAAAAGTGACGAAATATTTTGAGACCAACGGTTAGGAAGAAGCGTAGAAACTTGCTGGAAGTGGGCCTGATCATACTGAACGATAACCTGACGCCCCATAAACCAGAACACATAAGGCCGACCATTATGATTTCGGTGGGTTTGGGGATGGGGCTGGGGGTGCTGGGAGATTCCTTTCAGCCAGATTATTTTTTTGCATTTCTTTAAAACAGGGATTTTTATTTTGCCTAGTACACTGGCCAGATTTGTTTTCTTCTTCAACTTGAAAGACAATTTTTTTTTAAAACTTTTACTAGACTATTCTTAGAATAAGAAGAACTGTTGTATATCTACTCAACGTCTGTGTCGACGTTGGTTTTTAGTTGTTTGCCAAGTCCAATTATTTCAGCAACCACTGGTCAGTGAAACTTGAAATATGCCATCAGTACCATCAAGGATACTGGTTCCATAACTCTATATTGCATTTAAGCAAAAGCATGGCCCTTTTCTTACGTTGTATTTCTGGTTAAAGTTCTTTTTTGACAAGTCCATCTAAAAGTCGTACGTCAACACAACTTCAGTAAAGCTTGGACTATCAAGGGCACTAGTAGACACATGGTCCATATTAACTCTGTATTGCATTTAAGCAAAGTTATGTTCCTTTTTCGACTTCAACATTCTGGTTAAAGTTTTTGGGCAAGTCCTTGTATTTTAATAGGTAATTGTTCATTATTAATAGAACTTCAGTAAAGTGTGGATGCTAGTAGACATATGTTCCATAACTCTGTTTTACATTTTAGCAAAAGTATGGCCTTTTTTCTGAATAAATATGTTCTGTATTGTATTTTAGAAAAGGTGTAGCCCCTTTTCGACTTAGAATTTATTTTATTTTATTTGTTGGCAATTCCATTTATTTCAATACTCACTAACTATATATCTCTGTCAAAGGAGCTTGACAAGTGTCATCAGAGTCATCAAGGACACTTACAGACACATGTTTCATAACATTTAAGCCAGGTGATAAGTGTTTTTCAACATAAAGTTTCAGGTTAATATTTTAAGCAGCTTCATATATTTCAATGAAACTGTCTGCATACATCAAATAACAATGGCAAGCCGGTACATTTTATTAGCGCCATAAACCACACACCTTCCCCACTCCTACACCACCACCACCATCACCATCGATAAATAGACAAATATGTATTATATTCTTGTTGGTTTCTCTGCAGTTACTGTCTGCATCCTGTTCTCTTCCACCCCTCCCATCCCCACACACGCTCTCCACCTTAGATTCCCCAATGAACATATTGTATTATTTCTGTTTTTTTCCTAGAACACTTCACTTCTTGGGTATTGGATATGCTGTATATATGTTTACTGACTAACCGCTCCCCGCACCCACTATACCCTCACCTCACCACCACCTAACCTCCACAATTGAGACTTGAACTTGTGAATGAACTGACACCATGGTTGGTGAGACAGAAGTGTCAGTGACCTTATTTAAAGTTGACGTTGAATAGTGGAGCATGCTGTCCTTTCGACAGCTTTTGTTTAATATGGATCTTTCCACATTTGGTGGATTGAACTCCATGTGCTGGTTTTAATCTTTAGTAATGCTTGACTTTGTCTGCTTTCTATGTGACCCCACTTTTGCCCTTCTAAATTAGGTATTGATTGGATGTTTTGTTTGGTGGTATAGGGGATTGTCTTGTACTGAGCAATGCCTACCATTTTCCATATCATACTTATTAACACTGGCATTGCATGTGGCTGAAGCTGCTTCTTAAGTCCACTTACTTGTTGATGATATTCACAAAGTCCATCGCACAAGTACCAGAACCCTTGTATTGTAATACTACTATGACTACTGCATACCACATTTATTACTAGCATGTCCAAAGAACATCAGATGTATAACTATCATGGCTTCTCTTTACCCCATGTATTTCTACCATGAGCAATGCATACTGCATGTATTACTACCATGGCCACTGATACCATATACCTCATGTCTAACACCCATTTTAAATTTCCATATACTGTTATTTTCCCATTTTTGTAATATCTCATATCGCTTGTAATGTATCCATGGAAAGAATCACTGAATGATAGTGTTTGTTGTAAGCATGTCACTCCGGTATAAGTTGTAATGTCTTATGATTGTGAAGTCAAAGCAAGTTTATATGTATTGGGATGTCCTATGCTGAACAGTGTATGTATACATGGGCAAATAAAAATCCGTGAACATTTACTAAAATGGCGGAAACAGCTTGCACAAGTTTCTGAAGATAATTTGAAACGTTTACTCATGAGTTCGCGGCTGAAGATTCCGAAAGAACACATAGAACCATCCACAAAATAATATTTTCTTTGTGCCGAGAATAGTGATTTTGAACAGAGAGAAGTAACACTGTTTTATCATGTTTTATTTCAAAGGAATATTTAGCAGAACCAAATATCTTTTTCAAACATATTTTTCAGTATAATAAAATAACAAAAACCAGAAGGTTGACAAATATTCAATGTCACTCTCACAGGATTGCAATATTTACATACTACTATGACCAATGTATCTCGCATTTAGGCCACTATTTTTTATTATTTGTTTTACGAACCATCAAGACAGACAATTGCTGTAGGAGGAAGGGAAAAAAATAAAAATAATAATTTAGTAAAGCATAGTTTTATTTGAAAGGAAGAGCTCTATTAAAATTTTGGAGGAGATAAAAAAGCAACAATAAACTATAAAATTCACTACGGAAAAATAAAATACATAATTTCGTTTTGTCGTAGGAGGGTTTGTAAAACGATTTATCAAAATATAATGGCCCTATTACAACCATGACTTGTGTATAACACATTAATTATAACCATTACAGTATATGAATATCACATTCATTACTACCATGACCAATGTATACCAAATTACTACCATGACCACTTTATAACACTTTATACAACACATTGCTACCACCATTGCCAGTGTAAACATTTATAATTACCATGACTAATGTATACCACATATATAACTACCATGACTAATGTATACCACATATATTACTACCATGACTAATGTATACCACATTTATAACTACCATGACTAATGTATACCACATATATAACTACCATGACTAATGTATACCACATATATTACTACCATGACTAATGTATACCACATTTATAACTACCATGACTAATGTATACCACATTTATAACTACCATGACTAATGTATACCACATTTATAACTACCATGACTAATGTATACCACATATATTACTACCATGAATACTATCAGTCTTCTAAACGGAGATTTCGATAAACTTCTGAGGAGACGTTGCGATGGTAGCCAGATTGTGGTTAAACATGTTGAATCTAGTGGCTGATGGAGTAGATCTACAGAAGGAGCCTGATTATTTTTTCCTCTAACTGGACTCACAGACAGATTATTTTTCAAGAATGTGAGAGAAGGCTGGATTATTTATTGTTTTCAACAATTTGAGGGACTGTTTATTTTTTTCTCCCTCAAGTCAGAGCCAGGATATTTTTTTTCAGCAATTCAAGGGCCAGAATATTTTTTACAGGAAAAATCTCAGGCCCCCACCCCACCCCGAAAACAAAATTGTCGGTCCCTAAGGTCGTTAATAACGTCATGTACAGTTGGGAAGTTTTTAGTCACCCGCTTATTCTCTGGATTTAAGTCCGTGTGACTTTGATCTTTTCCAAAATTAAACAAAAAAGCTTAGAGGAACTCGATCTTCTGACCTAGATGAGTTATTACGTGTTGGCCAACTCAGTGAGGCATATCAAATTTGGTTGCCTAGCATGTAGACATAGGAACGGTTAGTTCCGCAATCACCTCAATGAATGCATGGTTTTCTTTTGTTTTAAAACAGATGTCCACACGTATCATGCATTACAAAATGTTTCCATTAATTGTAAACAGTCATAACTGTGATGCAAAACTGATAATAAGTCTGGAGTTGTCTTTGGTATTACAAAATGTGTCGTTTCACAACAACACGAGTTTTACGATTTGAAAATACCAAATGGTTTGATGTTTGTATTAAAACATATGTGCCAATGTTACATTCATTTCAAAATGACGCCACTACACATCTAACGTGATAACTGTGACGCACAACTGATACTTTCAAAATATGTCCATGATGTTACCGCAGTGTATGTGCTGTTACCGATACTTATTTGTGATATAGTGGTACAACTGATATAGTCATATATTTTAGTTTGCCATTTCTATTTAAAATGTTATGGTTTGAGATAATTCAAATAGTATTTAGGGCAAGATAATGCTTAATCTTTTTATTTTGTTTGAGTTATTTAAAAACATTATTGGGAAAAAAGCATATTTTGACGGAATTTGTCACTTTTAACGTTGATAAAAAGACAACTATCCCAGTATTTAGTTTTGATGTAAACACAGTAAAATATGAGTCACATTAGTGTGATATTTTACTTTATACTTTAGTTGTCGAGGTTTAAATTTATCAAACAAGTTCGGACACATGGCAAGGGTTGTTGCTGTTTTAAATAGTAATAAAACATTTATTTGAAAGCGCTGTGTTTGCATCTTCTATGTTTTGACTGTCCACATCCTCGTTTATGCTGTTATTATAATACAATTTAGTTTGACGCATATATATTCGTTTTGCATTTGATCTCTCCATTTTTTTGAAAATGACCCGTATACAAGCATTCGCACGCACATTTGCACGAACGCCTAGGTGGACATACCTACAGAGGAAAATGAAGAAATATCAAAGGCTAAATACATATCAAATCGATAAGTGGTTACCATTTGGGCAGCAAGATCACATTATACCTGGTAATTTTTAAAATCGGAGTACCTTTTGGGTAGGCCACGTTACCTTTTGGGTAGGTTGGATGCTATCTTTTGGACCGGGCTATCTTTTGGACCGGGTTATCTTTTGGGGCTATCTTTTGGACCGGGCTATCTTTTGGGGCTATCTTTTGGACCGGGCTATCTTTTGGGTTCCTGTACATTCCTAGCCGTATAAAGTTCTACAAACACGGCTGTTTCTCGCGAATCAACAACATAATAAGTATATTTATGTAGAGAGACACGTAATATTTAAATTACACATAATAAAATTATTATTTCATGTTCATAGACTCCGAACGTATAATAAAGTACGTCATGTTGTCCGTGCTATTCTAGGATATATAATTATATTTGCTATCTATAATCTCTTAAATTACAAGACAAACTCTCAAACTATAAGACACGATTTCAAATTAATAGACAGTTCCATAAGGAAACATGAAACCGCTAATTTCAGTTATATACATATATTCAGGGGAAATAGGTAACTCCTGGTATAGGCTTCTACATACTGCAAACACCAAACGTGAACAAGGAAAGCTAAAACAATAAATGCTACACAATCTATGTATGCATTTACGGAATGCTTATTACATTTTCATTTTTATGAATTTATTAGAAAATACGGAAAGTTTTAAGTCGTACATATAAGCAACAATTTATGTGATAAAAACTCTGTTGGCTATTAAACGACTTCAACAGACTCAATAAAACCGAGTCTGCTAGTTTTCTCTCTTGATTGAGTTAGTTGCTTCCACTTTTTAGTATTTATTAACATTCACACTAGCGTTTGTTTTGTTAAAGATCTAAGAAGTAGAGAGTGGGCACTAACTTAAATCTCACATAATCTCATAGGGCACAAGGCAAAACTGTGAAATTGTTCTTCATTTTCTCTTCTTATATTCAAGACAGAAAAATATAATATGTCACTACACATTGGATGTAATTCTCTTTAATTTGAAACCAGTTGCTGACTCTTGTTATGAAAAAGACGAATTCTATACATTTTCAGATTTCAGAAAAACTACAACTACCGCAAGAAGAGCATAACATAGGCCATCGTCGGACTTCTAATTATTATTATTATTTTTTATAATTTTTTTTTGACATCTGTAGAATAGAAATATTTTGAAAATACCATTACATTCTAAATATAAACGCCTTAAATTTGAGACCATTTGCAACTGTTGTTTTAAGTGAAAGTGCATACGTGAAATTTTAAGTATAGCATACGTTGCAAATCTCTGGTTTATAACGACTCTTTTTTAAATGCTGTGTGGCGACTGTAACAAAAAACAATTGCTTTTGCATTGTGTGCTGCATATAAAGCAAGTCTCCAGACTACTGTAAATCATCCTGAAATTTCTAAGTAAAATGTTTTCTTTGGAAACTTAAGGTCTGTTGCTCGAAATGCCCAGTAAAAGACGTGGGGTCAATCAATTTACTTTTTGCGTGTGTGTAAATATAAATAATTTGTAGAAACCGTGCTGAAATTGTCCATTTCACTTACATTTTTTCCAATGTATCACTGCCCATTATCAGAGTTTCAGATCTGGACTCAAAAAATGCTGGCATATCCGAACCGGTATAAAATCATAAACTTTCAAAATCATGAACTTGTCCCATTCAAAATCATGAACTTGTCCCATTCCTGGCAAAATAAGAAAAGGTTTGCACATTTGATGAAATAAACAAGAACCCAATAACTCAGAGCTCTATTTTTAAGCGTAAGAAAGTTCTACCGGCTTTTAAGGAATCTTAATGTTTAGTGAGACCGAACCTATAGCAGTTCCGGTGTCAGACCAGTCAGGAAGTACTTCCGGGTCGTAGGGTGCTAAAATAGTTCCTTGAAAAAATCCAAAGTTTCTAGTTTGCATGTGTTGTTCACAAGATTAGTTTTTATTTCATTGTTAAATCTAACCTGATGTTAAAGTATTATGTCCGTTGTCATGAATAGTAAGTATTTTACTGTGTTTGTCAGGATTATTTGATCACAGAGGTTAATTAGAGATGTGGTTTTGTCAGATGTTTATTTCACAATACGCATAGTGTGAATGAATGACGTGTGTAGCACCGCTAAATGTGAAAATTCCGCTAAATGTAAAAACTTCCGCTAAATGTTAAAAATCGTCCGCTTAATGTAAAAAAAAATCCTCTAAATGTAAAAACTTCCGCTAAATGTAAAAAATTACTAAACGCTAAATGTTATAAATTTTAACATATAGCGTATAGTGGAATCCGTTAACCGCTAAATGTTAAAAGTCACTAAAGTTGTCTGAAATATGTGATGGCATGAACAGTGCTGCTTTAGTCGACTGAGTTGTTTGAAATAATTACATATTTATAAAAGAAACATTATTAAAATACGTTTCATTGTCGGAAGCAGTTGTCTTGTATATATACGCCTGTGCATATATCAGTTCCCACAGGCAACACTTTAACTTTGGGAACATGTTGTATTTTTAGCTTATTTGCTCAAATGATGGAACTCGAATCATAAATGTGAGTCCATGATTTTATAACTTACTGTACATTTGTATCCACTGTTTTTTGCATCCACTGTAAGGAACTTTTCCCAATAAAGCCTACATAGACAATACTTAGCCTCTTTGCTTAAACATGCTAGGGATTACTTGTTATGCACTACCACCGAAAGGTGAGGGGCATATATTGTTGGCCATGTCCGTCTGTCATCCGAGTGCATCTATCTCCTACAATTTTCAACCGAATGTTTCGAAATTTTACAGGATACTTGCCTATGATGTGCAAATCGACTGCCAAATTCGATCATGTATGATCAGAGTTAATGCCCTTTTTCGTTAAACTTTACGTCATACGATCTTGTGCATCTATCTTCTTCTACAGTTTTCAACTGATTGTTTCGAAACATAATGCTTACCTATGATATCAAGATTCAAGATATCGATTCGGTGCCAAATTCGATCATGTATTATCAGAGGTATGGCCCCTTTTTCAACAAATTTTACGTTATAATAGCTTGTGCGTCTATGGCCTGTTTTCAACTGATTGTTTCGAAGAGATACTTACCTATGCTGTTAAGATGTGCATATATCGAGTCGGTGCCAAATATAACTTTAAGTTTGTATAATCCGAGGTACGGCCCTTTTTTTTCGTAAAGGTTTATGGTATACAGTTTTCCATTGATTGTTTTGAAACTTTACAGAATATTAATTATGATGTCAAAATGTGCATATCGTTCGGCGCAAAAATCGACCTTTTATCATGGCCCCTTTTTTGTCTAATGTTATACTATAATATCATTTGCGTCTCATCCTACATATTTCAACTGATTGATCCGAAACTTTACAGGATGCTTACCTATGATATCAAGATGGGCATATCGATTCGGCTCCAAAATCAACATTGTATTACTGGAGTTACGGCCATTTCTTCGTTAGAATTTTATGTTTCCTATTGATTGTTTTCATTGTGTGTAGGGGAGAGGAGAGTGGTGGGGAGAGGGCGGGGTGGGGATTTATGGGTGTATACAGTTCTAGTTTTTCTAGTTTGTTCAATATTGAATTTAACTTCGCAAGCGACCTTTTCGAACGGTATATACATTTTACCAGTGAATTCTACAGTTGTAGCACCGCTAAATGTGAAAATTCCGCTAAATGTAAAAACTTCCGCTAAATGTTAAAAATCTTCCGCTAAATGTAACAGAAAACAGCAGCAGTAACAGCAGCATCAGTTTGTCGTTATGACTTACTTTGATAACAACGTCATCGAGTCGATTAAAACAGCATTGTTCATACCCTTACATACTTCAGGCAACTTTAGTGACTTTTAAAATTTAGCGGTTAACGGATTCCACTAAACGCTATATGTTAAAATTTATAACATTTAGCGGTTAATATTAATTTTTACATTTAGCGGAAGTTTTTACATTTAGAGGAAGTTTTTTTACATTCAGCGGAAGATTTTTAACATTTAGCGGAAGTTTTTACATTTAGCGGAATTTTCACATTTAGCGGCGCTACAACGTGAATGTTGAAAAACTGAATCGGTATTTTATTCCAGGTATGGGACCGTTTGCGAGACAAATGTGTTTAATTCATAGAATTAAAGTGTATTTAAGCGAATGCATGTTGTGGAACTTGGCACTGATCTCAAAATATAGACTAGTTTGCATTGTGTTAAAAAATGGGCTGATTTTCACCGTTCTGACACCTTCAGTAACTATACAGTGTATATAGCCACATCACCCATCTACGGATGCCCCATTTACGCGTTGATTAACCTAGTTTTCAGGTTATTAAGAGCCGCAGAGAGTGAAGGATGTATAGGAATCCGGAACTGTGTCCGACTCTTACTATTAACTATCGAAAACAGTCCACTGGTTATCTAACGTGCTTGGAAAGCATACTAGGATTCACGGGAATGCTTGGTTTACGACGTCAACGAAATAGCCTCTACAGAAAACAATACAGTACGGGTTAATTATCATGATATAGAAGGACACATGTTTAACCTTTAATTGGTAAGGCACGCACGTGACAGAGATGTCCCCAGTTACATATAGACAAATGCTCAGGTTCACTGAGTGTCTTATGTGGTAATGCGCCTGCATGGTCATAAACAGACGCGTTTCCGGTAAGCACAGCCGTGCGTGTACCTAAATCCGAAAATTGATTAAACCTTCGGGTATTTCGGATTTGAGAGTGGACGCAACTTCATTCTTTTTAAACAGTTTACAACATTTTAAATACACATTGTAGGATACTTATTAAAAGATACAATGAAGGTAGTAGGGTAATTCCCGTTTGCGGAACAAGAACGTGCTCGGTAAATTTTAACCTGTTGAGACTACAAGCAGCACCACCGCACACTTCCCGAGAAACGCGATTTGTTTCCTTTAACACGAGGTAAACCTGCGTTTACCCCCTATCCATACCTTGTGTACCACAAGCTAATTTGTACAATGCTGTCCTCTTTCATTGTCCGATAACCGGACAGCTCTAGATCGCCGACCCTAAGATGACGCCTACCTAAATCCTGATGGAATGGTAACGTTTGATGTTTGTCTTCAATCTTGTCTTGTCGTGCTCTTAATGGTGTATTGTCTTGTTGCTTTGGCTTCTGCAAAGTCATTGAGTTCTTGCTTTGCGGCTTTCAACGCTTTTTTATATTTATATGTATTCATATATACATGATCATCTTTGTGTTATATTTAGTTTGCCTATTATGCTGCCTTGTTCGTTGGAGAATATAGTGTAGGTTGGGTGGGGTATTTATTTATATTGTCCTGTTTTATTGGGATGGCACCAGGGTAAGAGTGAGGTTTGGTACACCCAATAACCTGGTTTAAACCCAAGAGGTCTTTTTACGTAAAATGTGTTAATTGAAACTATTTTATTATAAATTCACTATGATCTATTTGTCATAAACGTATTACCGTATTCGGCCCGTTAAGTGTCCCTAGCGTTGCCAGACATCTGTATTAAGAGTCATACGTACCTTTTCCCATATATGTCCCTGCTAAAAGGGACTACGTTTTTACCAATGACTCATAAATCATTAAAATGACAAAAAAATGGCTTTTTAAAAATCGGCCTAAAAATATTTATATAACATTTAAATAACGGTGAATTGAAAATTGAGATTGCTTTTTCGTTAGTTTACTATAGCTTTTACTTAATCATTGATTACTTATATTCAGCAATAATATGTATTCATCCATTATTTTAAGGATAAAGAAACTGTGTGTGTTCATTTTTACCATATGTTACAAAAATATGTCGATTCTTACTGATGGCGGGAGGTGTACAGTATTGGTTCTACCCACGAAAAGTGGGTGGTCGGCCTCCACCACAAAAAATCGACCGTCATGTATAACCTTACATGTGTTGAAAATGACGTAAAACACCATACAAACTAACAAACTTAAATAAAAAAAAAAAATGCGTACTAAAACGTATGTGATGTGTGTAACAGCTGATGATGTGTCATGCCGAGCTTTGTGATTTGTGTAACAGCTGGTGATGTGTCATGCCGAGTAAAGCATCCGCAGTTTACAACTATAACGTCTAGTTTTCAAAATGGCGGCTTCCATATCCGTTTTATCTGAAGCTTCTTTGTTGATCATTCGATTTTGATAACAATAACACACCCTTTTACGAGTTTTCTAGAAATCCCAATAATAACGCTTCTTTGAATAAGTGTCTACCTCAAACGTGGTCATTTTCATTAAATTAAAAGGCGAACTGCATAACATCGTTAACACTCTTGAAATGCCACATTTTCTCGCAATGTATAAAGCTAAAAAATCATCCAACAGTTTCTCTCTCTCTGATTTCTCTAATCCGCCAGTATAAACCTTAAATCACCTTCTGATCCTTAAATTGACTTTCATTAGTATTCGCGACACGGCTTCAACGAAGTAGAAAGTAATGATAACAATTACAGGTCTAATCATCGCATTGTCTTGGATGGTGGTCATTAGGGCTGGGAGAATTCATTAATCCTCCAATTTAGCATATTAAGGGAGCGGTAATTGCATCAATTCGACGCAAAAATTACGGGTTGCGACATCTCTATTTTTAAGCATGATCGATAACCATAGCAAGCAGTGTACACGTCTATACTGCCGGTCTACAAGCAGTGTACACGTCTATACTGCTGGTCTACAAGCAGTGTACAAGTCTATACTGCCGGTCTACAAGCAGTGTACAAGTCTATACTGCCGGTCTACAAGCAGTGTACAAGTCTATACTGCCGGTCTACAAGCAGTGTACAAGTCTATACTGCCGGTCTACAAGCAGTGTACAAGTCTATACTGCCGGTCTACAAGCAGTGTACAAGTATATACTGCCGGTCTACAACCATAGCAAGCAGTGTACAAGTCTATACTGCCGGTCTACAAGCAGTGTACACGTCTATACTGCCGGTCTACAAGCAGTGTACACGTCTATACTGCCGGTCTACAAGCAGTGTACACGTCTATACTGCCGGTCTACAAGCAGTTTACAAGTCTATACTGCCGGTCTACAAGCTGGTAGAACGGAGCGACAAAGAATATATTATTAGCACATTGATAGTATGAAAGAAAAACACAGTTATGGAAATGTCAAGATGCATATTTGTATGTATCCTAGGTAAAATACTTTTTTTTTAGTTTTCACAACTGTACAAAAGCTCAAAATACACTAGATGTAAACAGTTAACAAGGCTCGTCAGTGGCGTAGCTGCCTATAGGCACTGTAGGCACGTGTCTACACATTGTCCCCAGAAATCAAAAAAATAAAAATGCCAAAAATGCAATAAAAACTGAGGGCGGTAGAGGGTGGAGGGTGATGGTCAGCTCATATACATTTTTACTCGTGGTCTTTTCAGAAAACAAAAGTCGAACTGTTTTCGCTTGCGGTCTTTTGTAACCAAACACACCATGATTGTGCAAAATTTCGAAAGATTGTCAGAAAGTATTCATATTAATATATGTTATTTTGTTCTGTTCCGATGTTTTTGTTGCTAAATCACAGATTAAAAAAGCTTGAAATCGCGGGTTAAAAACATATTGTTTGCTTCTTAAATGCTCGTGGCCATTTACTTACACTCTGCATCTGGATAAGAAATCTATAACAGAATGAAAGAAGAATAGTAGAGGAAGAATAGGAAAGTAAAGAAAAATACAAACTACGAAATTGTGTATCTTTAAAAATGTTTGGTATAATCAGAATAAAAAGACACAAGCAAGATATACTATAGTCTAAGAAAGAACTTGTCTCATGAATGAATGCTCCCCATAAAAAAAACACATAAACACTGAGATGAATTTTTTTATTTATACCCTCATTTCCATAAGAAAACAAACTTCAGAACTGACAATGTTGACATGACAAAGCTTAAGCAATGTCACAAATAGATCAACGTCGTCATTATGCCAAACACCAAAACTGGCACCTAACATGGCACCTTCAATTAGGGACAATGCCTTTTTTCTTTTTTTACAAAAAGAAAGTAGAATTATTTACTGGTCGCCATAATGCGAATTCCCCAGACCGACACTTCCTGTGCTGCAATGGGTAACCACACACGGAACTGACTGCTTTTATAAGAATGCAGATAAAAACATAAAATGGAATGCAAACGGAGCGCAAACGAAATGCAAATAAATCAATCGGGAAATGCAAGATATGCTGTATGCACATGTTTACATTATTATAAGACGGTGTGCATTTATTTAGTTTGTGTTATCATTTTAAGCATCAGCCTGTTGTATAACAACAGCAACAGCAACAGCAACAACAACAACAACAACAACAACAACAACAACGACAACAATAATAATAATAATAACAATAACAGCAATAATAATAATAAAAATAAGACTTTATTTAACGAGAGAACTCATTTGAAACTTCCCCGTGAAAACAATCAATAGGAAACATAAAATTCTAACGAAGAAATGGCCGTAACTCCAGTAATACAAAGCTGATTTCGGAGCCGAATCGATATGCCCATCTTGATATCATAGGGGTAAGCATCCTGTAAAGTTTCGGAACAATCAGTTGAAATACGTAGGATGAGACGCAATTGATATTATAGTATAACATTAGACAAAAAAGGAGCCATGATAAAAGGTCGATTTTGGTTCCGAACGATATGCACATTTTGACATCATAAGTAATATTCTGTAAAGTTTTTAAAACAATCAGTGGAAAACTGTAGGAGGAAATAGAAATATACCATAAACCTTTACGAAAAAAAGGGCCGTACCTCGGATTATACAAACTTAAAGTTATATTTGGCGCCGACTCGATATATGCACATCTTAACAGCATAGGTAAGTAAGTATCTTCGAAACAATCAGTTGAAAACAGGCCATAGACGCAAAGTATATTATAACGTAAAATTTGTTGAAAAAGGGGCCATACCTCTGATAATACATGATCGAATTTGGCACCGAATATACGGCCTAAAATGTTTTAAAAATGACGTAAAACACCATTCAAATAACACAAAACAAATCCTACGAACTATATATTTACAGAAGTTCATGTATCTACACTAAACACTGGTATCAAACAAATACAGTAGTTACGATGTGAAGAAGTTAAAACGAAAGAGGGTTTCAAAATCGGTATTTAATTTTTTTAAATAACTGATTTTCGGAAAGGAAAAGTCCATTGGTTCAGAATGTGTCCTATTGCACACGCGTACTATTAATTCAACGAAATGAAAAATACACGCACCATTTTGCATTCTCAAAGTGTGTTGTATTAAATAAAGGACATGCCGAAAGAATAACGGGGATGTTAAATAATTAATGCAAGTGCTAATGTGAAATTCATTTGTTACTTTTTTCCGTTTGCACGACAGTTTTTGGAAGGCAAAGACTGTGAAATTTGGCATATTTCGCAAATATGCTTCCACGAACGAATCAAATAAACCGTTTGCTTTGATTAGTTTGGTGTATATTCATATCAGAAAGTCATTTGGAAGTTCATATAGATCGTTGTATTTATGATTTCTCCGCATTTCTCCGCCCAGTTTCGGGAAATATGTTGTTTTTAATGCCGTCGTGAAGTAGAATCACACACATCAAAGCATAACGCTAAAGAGTTTTCTCATTATAGCTAATATACGTAAGAACTTTACAAGTGTAATAATCGCACGCGCACCTGCTTATAATTGGAACCAATTAGGCCTCTCTGTAGGCAATCTCAGCCAATTTGTGAATACATATTGGCTTTTTTTCAGGAACTTAATAAGAAAAAGTTAACTAAACAACAAAGTCGGCTCCACGTTTAATTTGTGTGTGTTTATTTATTTATTCTTTCAAACGAGGGTGTATTTGTTGTGTTGGTTTATAATAGTTAAGATAGGCAAAATGTCTAATTTCTTTCTTACTTATGTGAATAATGTGAGGCAAATATTATTATGCAATTTTATTAATTTGAAATCGAATAGAAGAACTAATGTCCATTATTCGAACTTTGGAGATTGACGTCGAATTTCCAGTGCTTATTATCACGAGAATGGCGATTAAGATATATATTGTTTCCGTGTTTTTTGTTAATTATTGGGAATTGCGGATTCAACCTGAATGACATGTGTTCATCGTTCTATATTGAACATCATAGTTCAGGACGAATGTCCAATCTCATTATTTGGAGATTGGAGATTCAGGTCGAATGTTTGTTTGTCTCTCGTCTTACTGTTTGGTTAAAGGGACACACGGCAATCTTGACGATTTTATCACGCGTTACCATTAGCGATTTATTAATCCAGTATCATTTTGACTTTAAACTTGCATATAATTAAACAAAATGTTGAGTTTTCATTGTTTTTTTCTTATTCTACCATTTGTTTAAATAGATTATTGGTCAACAGTAAATATGCAAAAATAAATTGCATTCTTCTATTCTTATAATAAATATTAAAGATTGAACAAATGCAAGCTATGCAATTTATGTAGAAAAGCTAACGCGATGCCGCGAGATTTTAAAAAAATCTAGATTGTCGTGTAGCCTTTTAATTTTGAGTCAACTTATATTAGTATATATAAAGAAAAGAAAATAGAATGATGTTATATTTTTGATTGTATTGGAAAAGAAATAATATTAGTACATATTCAAGAGCTAGGTTAATTGGTTAAACAGAAACTTTCAGAAAAAAACTGATAACATGATAAATAGAGAATAATCGACAGTCTCAGTGTGATACTTAAAAAACGTCACGAGATCACGTTGTGATTCGATTAAAAAACGAGTTCGATGAACGAGATAAAAAGCGAGTTCGAAGAATGAGTTTTTTAACCGAATTACAACGTGTTCGAGTGACACATTTTTTGTATCACACCGAGACTGTAGATTATTCTATTTATTATATACCTAACAGTGATTTTTAGCTCTACTGGCCAAAGGCCATGAAGGCTTATGCAATCACTTTTCTTCCGTAGTCCGTCTGTCTGTCTGTCTGTCTGTCAGTCCGTCTGTTAGCAATTTTATAAAATCGACATCTCCTCTGAAACCGCTTTAAGGATTTTGATGAAACTTCATCACAATGTTACTTGGGAGGGCCACTCGCAGATTTGTGTTTTTCGCGGCCGTCAGTCATCCAAGATGGCCGCCATGGCTAAAACTAGGCCAAATTTAAGGAAATTTCAAACGACATCTCCTCCGAAACCACTTATTCCATTCTACTGAAATATCATATACATGTTCCTTTGGGTTGGCCTCTATTTAGTTTGTGTTTTTATGTATCGTCAAATAATCAAAATGGCCGCCACGGTGACTCAAAATTTACATAGAGTTATAAAGGAAAAGGTTAAAAATGACATCTTCTCTGAAACAGCTTGAAGGATTTTGATGAAACTTCATCACAATGTTACTTGGGAGGGCCCCTCTCAGATTTTTGT
The DNA here is from genome assembly GCA_037043455.1 of Cyrtodaria siliqua. NCBI lineage: Eukaryota > Metazoa > Mollusca > Bivalvia > Adapedonta > Hiatellidae > Cyrtodaria > Cyrtodaria siliqua. The sequence goes on from JAWPHD010000585.1 coordinate 211,126, forward strand.
TTTTCGCGGCTGTCAGTCATTCAAGATGGCCACAATGGCTAAAACTAGGTCAAATTTAAGGAAATTTCAAGCGATATCTCCGAAACCACTTATTCCATTCTACTGAAATATCATATACATGTTCCTTGGGTTGGCCTCTATTAAGTTTGTGTTTTTCGTTATCGTCGAATAATCAAAATGGCCGCCACGGCGACTCAAAGTTTACATAGAGTTATATAGGAAAAAGGTTAAAAATGACATCTTCTCTCAAACCGCTTGAAGGATTTTGATGAAACTTAATCACAATGATATTTTGGATCGTCCCTCTCAGATTTGTGTTTTTTTTGTGGCCGCCAGTCACACAAGATGGCCGCCATGGCTAAAACTAGGTCAAATTTATGGAAATTTCAAACGACATCTCCTCCAAAACCACTTATTCCATTCTACTGATATATCATTTACATGTTCCTTGGGTTGGCCTCTATCAAGTTTGTGTTTTTTGTTATCGTCGAATAATCAAAATGGCCGCCACGGTGACTCAAAATTTACAGAGTTATATAGGAAAAGGTTAAAAATGACATCTTCTCTGAAACCGCTTGAAGGATTTTGATGAAACTTAATCACAATGATATTTGGGATAGTCCCTCTCAGATTTGTGTTTTTCGCGGCCGCCAGTCATCCAAGATGGCCGCCATGGCTAAAACTAGGTCAAATTTAAGGAAATTTCAAACGACATCTCCTCCGAAACCACTTATTCCATTCTACTGAAATATCATATACATGTTCCTTGGGTTGGCCTCTATCAAGTTTGTGTTTTTTGTTATCGTCGAATAATCAAAATGGCCGCCACGGCGACCCCAAATTTACATAGAGTTATATAGGAAAAGGTTAAAAATGACATCTTCTCTGAAACCGCTTGAAGGATTTTGATGAAACTTAATCACAATGATATTTGGGATAGTCCCTCTCAGATTTGTGTTTTTCACGTCGGCCAGTCATCCAAGATGGCCGCAATGGCTAAAACTAGGTCAAATTTAAGGAAATTTCAAAAGACATCTCCTCCAAAACCACTTATTCCATTCTACTGATATATCATTTACATGTTCCTTGGATTGGCCTCTATTAAGTTAGTGTTTTTCGTTATCGTCGAATAATCAAAATGGCCCCCACGGCGACCCCAAATTTACATAGAGTTATATAGGAAAAGGTTAAAAATGACATCTTCTCTGAAACCGCCAGAAAGATTTTGATAAAACTGAAGCACAATGATATTTGGGATAGTCCCTCAGATTTGTGTTTTTTTGCGGCCGCCAGTCATCCAAGATGGCCGCCATAGCTAAAACTAGGTCAAATTTAAAGAAATTTCAAACGACATCTCCTCCGAAACCACTTATTCCATTCTTGTAAAATATCATATACATGTTCCTTGGGTTGGCCTCTATTAAATTTGTGTTTTTCGTTATCGTCGAATAATCAAAATGGCCGCCACGGCGACTCAAAGTTTACATAGAGTTATATAGGAAAAATGACATCTTCTCTCAAACCGCTTGAAGGATTTTGATGAAACTTAATCACAATGATATTTGGGATAGTCCCTCTCAGATTTGTGTTTTTCGCGGCCGCCAGTCATCCAAGATGGCCGCCATGGCTAAAACTAGGTCAAATTTAAGGAAATTTCAAACGACATCTCCTCCGAAACCACTTATTCCATTCTACTGAAATATCATATACATGTTCCTTGGGTTGGCCTTTATCAAGTTTTTTTTTTTTGTTATCGTCGAATAATCGAAATGGCCGCCACGGCGACCCCAAATTTACATAGAGTTATATAGGAAAAGGTTAAAAATGACATCTTCTCTGAAACTGCTTGAAGGATTTTGATGAAACTTAATCACAATGATATTTGGGATAGTCCCTCTCAGATTTGTGTTTTTCACGTCGGCCAGTCATCCAAGATGGCCGCAATGGCTAAACCTAGGTCAAATTTAAGGAAATTTCAAAAGATATCTCCTCCAAAACCACTTATTCCATTCTACTGATATATCATTTACATGTTCCTTGGATTGGCCTCTATTAAGTTTGTGTTTTTCGTTATCGTCAAATAATCAAAATGGCCCCCACGGCGACCCCAAATTTACATAGAGTTATATAGGAAAAGGTTAAAAATGACATCTTCTCTGAAACCGCCAGAAAGATTTTGATAAAACTGAAGCACAATGATATTTGGGATAGTCCCTCTCAGATTTGTGTTTTTTTGCGGCCGCCAGTCATCCAAGATGGCCGCCATAGCTAAAACTAGGTCAAATTTAAAGAAATTTCAAACGACATCTCCTCCGAAACCACTTATTCCATTCTACTGAAATATCATATACATGTTCCTTGGGTTGGCCTCTATTAAGTTTGTGCTTTTCGTTATCGTCGAATAATCAAAATGATATTTGGGATAGTCCCTCTCAGATTTTTGTTTTTCACGGCCGCCAGTCATCCAAGATGGCCGCAATGGCTAAAACTAGGTCAAATTTAAGGAAATTTCAAACGACATCTCCTAAACCACTTATTCCATTCTTGTGAAATATCATATACATGTTCCTTGGGTTAGCCTCTATCAACTGTGTTTTTCATTATCGTCAAATAATCAAAGTTTACATAGTGTTATATATAGGAAACATGTTTCTTGGGTTGGCCTCTTCCATGTTTATGAATCACATCATACAAGTAGAACGTCTACAGGCCCTCTTGGGCCTCTTTTTTAAGAATATTTAACTGAAAATATTCTCCCCTCAACCTCGCGACCCCCACGCAATGTGCCCTCGCGTATGAATACATTTGGCAGATTTTGAAATGAGCAGTTATAATTTGCTGGTTGAAAGCAATAGCAATCTACAGTACCATTAAATACAACAAGAGGCCCAAGAGGGCCTGTGGACGCTCTCCTGGCTAAAGCGGCTCTAAATCAAGGGTTGTCGACATAAAATTCCCATCATAACCAGGGCTAGGATGGCCTTAGATCGCTCACCTGGTAATCATGGACAATACGTCTGCTGTGTCTAGTCGGGCATTGGTATTTTTTAATTTGTCCCACTTTCTTCTATGAATGAAATTTTATAATCATGTGTGGGGGGTTTATATTACCATTTTAAACAAATATGGTAAAGATCAGATAAAAAATGAAGTAACTACAGATTTAACAAAGGAAAATACAATTAAGCATTTTTCAACAAATCAAGAGCCATAACTCTGTCGTTACTAACAAGATCTAGTTGGTTTTCGAACTTGTCCAAGATTTCATTGATATACCGCGCTTTGCACAACTAGACATCATACTGAGGCTTCCTGCCTAATTTCGTAGAAATCCAACAAGCCGTTTAGGAGGAGTAGCGCCGAAAAGAAATTTAAAGTAAAAAAACAACAAAGGGTCATAACTCCGTCAAAAATCAGCAAACTGGAACAAAAGCATGATATGCACAACTAGTCAAGGGGCCGCTACTCCATCAAAAATCAACGAACCGGAAAAAGAAGCAATAGGCACAACTAGAAATCATAGCAACGCTTCCTGCTAAGTTTCGTCAAATCCAACACGGCGTTAACAAAAATAACACACTAATAAATACCAAAAAAAAGTAATTAAAAGAACAAAAAAATATTAAAAAAATATTAAAACTATTAAAAAAAAAAAAAATAAAAAAAAAATATATATATAAAAAAAAAATGAAAAAAAAAATCAAATATAAACAAATCAACAAAAAATTTAAAAAAAAATTAAAAATTAAAAAATAAAAAAATATTAAATCAATCAAAAAAAAAATTTAAACAAAAAAAAACCAGAATAATAATAATAAAAAAAGAAAAGGCAAAATAATCTGGTAAAGTTTGGTAAAGATGAGATGAAAAATGAAGGCCCTATCGTCTTAACGAGTCAAAATATACCATTTTTAACTAAATCAAGGGCCATAACTCCGTTGTTACTGGTTTGATCTGGCTGGTTTTCAAACATGTCCGAGCTTTCATCGACATTAGCAATCTGGTAAAGTTTAGTAAAGATCAGATGAACAATGAAGGCCCTATCGTCTTAACGAGGCAAAATATTGCATTTTTACTAAATCAAGGGCCATAGCTCCGTTGTTACTGGTTCGAAATGGCTGGTTTTCGAACTTGTCCGAGCTTTTATTGATATTAACAATCTGTTAAAGTTTGGTAAAGATCAGATGAAAAATGAAAGCCCTATCGTCTTAACGAGACACAAGTTAATGACGGACGACGGACAACGGACGACGGACGTACGGACGACTCGCCATCCCATAAGCTCTGCTGGCCCTTGGTTCCGGCAAAATGATATCGTCATACCAGTGACGATATTTGTATTCCGGAATTTATTAAAAATCTACGTTTTGCCGGACTTTCAATCGGCTGTAATTGATGTTATTGTCATAGGTGAATCTATTAAGGGTTTATTTGTGTACGCTTTTTACAAGGGACATCAACAGTCGAATACAGCGTTTCTTTGTGAACATATCTGTTTTACACGGGATATTTCCACTGACTTGCATCATACATGTAAGTTGTCCCGATGTTAACTAGTTGTGTTATTGGTCATAGTTTCATTCGGCATCTTGCCTGTGACATCTTACGCTCGAATTATGACTTGTCGCAGTGTTCCGTTAGTCAGAAGGGTTTAGGTGGATGGAGGATTAGAAATCCTTATAAATCGCTGATAGGTATATAATAAACCGTTTTCTTTGTGTTCTGCTTGCAATGATTTAAAAGAAAATTATTTAGTAACTGTCTCAGTGGTAGATAGAACTTTAAGAAACAAGTGATAAGAAGGATTTATTTTTTGTTTTGACTGCATAAAATGGATAAAGGAAAAACAACATTAAACTCGATATAGATATCATCTCATCTCATTATTGTGTAAATATCGTTCACACCACCACCAACAATGTTATTATTTTTACATATATCTTATGTATCTTGCCATTTTTGTATTTTGTATCTTGCATTTGATATAGAGGGCCCCAAGGAAGATTAATTTACACTAATTTGGTCACCCTCGATAAATAAAGACTTTCATTCATTCATTGCAAAAAACGATATCAACAGAGACCGGAGCCTAATTAGGTAAATGCCCAATAATCATTTTTGTTTTGACTTAGGAGACGATTGTGCACTGTTTGGATTTTATTATTACTTTTTGGACACTATATATTCATGAACAACTAATGCCCAAAATCCAATATGTATGTAAAACGTCATGCTGCTGTAAAGAGCTTTAAAGGGACACAAGCCAATGTTAAAGTGTTTATCAAGCATTGCAGTTAACTTCTTGATTTATTTATCCATTATCATTTTGACTCTAAACCTGCTTGCATATAATTAAACATAACATTTTGAGTTTCTCCCTTTTTTCATCTTATTCTACTATAGGTTTAAATATATTATTGGTGCAATATAATCAACAGCTGATAATATGAAAAAACAATTTGCTTTACCTATTCTTATAATTAATATTGATCGAACAAACGCAAGTTATGTAGAAAAACTAACGGGACGCCGTGAGTTTTAAAAAAAAATCAACATTGCTATGTGTCCCTTTAAAAGATTACCCAAGTGCACCATGTCCAGCCTGAGAAAATGTCTCCTAAACCCTTTATTTTCTTTGCAATGCGGGTAGCAATGCACCGGCTATTGACCAAATAATACGAAATATAAATAAAACGAACATCTATTAATGGATGTATCAATGATAAAAACATCTGAAGAAATGAATTAGATAACTATTACCCCGATAGCATCTTTAATACCTCTTGGTCAAGTATTTAAATTACTCGGACACACCTTTATTCAACATTTCAATGACCAAATAATTTGTTTTTCTTGTCGAACATCCGATTTTAACACCTGTGTGCGCTTAATGATCAGGATCAGCCATGATGAAAGCGAAGATTGGGGTTATCTATAATAATAATCTACCCGAAAATAACGAAATAATTGAACGTGTGCGCAATTGTCAGAGCCATTTTTGTAACTTGCATTCGACGAAATTTAGACAAAATAGCCATTTTAAAACGCCTTAGCCAGTTTCTTAAATTAATTAAGACAATTGACTTTCGTTTTGATATAAATTCTCTAGAAAACCATGATTCTGATGTTGAGACTCGGTCACCCGGCCCGCTTCTGATTTCTTCGTTACGCTAAGCCACGCAGATCCAGAATCTGCAAGTAAAACATATTCATGATACAGTCTTGGCAGGCCGAGACTAATGTTGAGATATATTCTACGATGAAAACTGTTTCGTATGTGAAACCCAACGCTGTCAAATAAACGTTTAAAGAAATACATCGCGTTTTAATTCGTGTCTGTTTTTATTCAGAATTGTTTCTTGGAAATCATTATAGAATGTTCATCATTATCCATTAAGAACACATTAATGCCAATAACCTCATGAACAATTGTCCGAATGTTTCCGATTGATCACTTAAAAGACTGCACGAGTGATTCCAATTGTTGGACCAATTGCGCGAAGTATTCCGAGTGATATCCCCGGAATCACAAACCCCCTCATTAAGAGTTCTTGATCTTCGTTGAATGACGCGTAATTTCTTCAAATTGCAACACTTTAGACAATCATAAGCAATCAATGCATGGCGCGAGAGGTCACGTGAGTTGAGAAACGTAAACAAGATCGATTCATAGACAGAAAATCGATAGGCTTAGGACATGGAAAAGATCTCTCGAAGCGTCTGATTTAGAAAAGGAAAATGCTAGTGGAGATTAAATTAGAAATTATTGGCACATATGGCAATCTGGATGTCTGCTTTACATATTTAACCCGTCATCAAATCAAATTTCTATAAACTTTTAAGTTGGAAAAGTTAATTTAATTGTTTTGTAAAATTTTACAGTTAACAGGAAATGTAATTTAAATGTCGAAATCCCGTTTGCGTTAGGAAAAATCGATGATTTGTTTATATATTACGTGCATTTAAATTCATTATGTTTTGCGTTAACGTTGCAATATGTAAATAGTGCAGTATGAGGATTGGGTTATCTCACTTTCTGGAAATCCGTTATTTTCCGTTATTAAGTATTATTACCGTAAGTATTATTTCGTTAAATTCCGTAATCCTTAGGATGAAATATCAGTCTATTTTATAATTATTCTTTACGTATGTATTCCTATTAGTCTTGCATAACAATCAAGCCTGCATTAACTACAGAAGCTTTGACAATGACTGAGGGACGCTTGTCATTTTAGGCATCCCTTTATTTTACTATATATACATGAAATATATACCTCTTAAGAGGTCTAATTTGTTTATTTTATATGTAGAATTCTGTAACATGAATACATTTGAATTGAATTATTAAGCCTTTGTCAGATGCAATCTTCACCACAGCAACATTGAAAGATAATTAATTTCTAAACCCTTTTGTCACATGTCTAGCCTCAACCGCACGGTACAAACATGTGGCAGTGCGTTCTGCTATGTTCTGTTACACTGCCAACCATAATGCAACGATAAGTTTAAAGAGTGAGTGCGGGGGTGGGGCGTGGGGGTGGGGGGTGTGAGGGCGGGGGGATATAAGTATATGAATCCCTTATATTAGGCATGCTTTGCACGTGCTATACTATGATTCTCGCGTGATGTGTCAGCCATTCAACGAACGCAACGCACAACGGTTGTTTAACTATATACATTTAAAACATGAATATTGTCAAGTTTAAATGTATATATTTAAAACAAGAAAAGGGTCTAAACGCCTCTATGATATATAATAAACCCAAACCGTAAACACGCATGTAATACAACACATATACGCAGGAAGTAAATGATTATATGACAAATGACAGAAACGCTGTCATATTACTATTGTCATTTCGAGAAAAAAAGAAAAAGAAAAAGAAAATAAGTCATTCAAACAGAGGTGTAACTTGTAAGCCGTGCTCCTAAAATAAATAAATACTGAAAACGGGGATCCTTTGGAAGCAACAAACACAAAGAAAAGAGAAAGTAGCAGACTCGGTTTTACTGAGTCTTTCATGAGAGGTACTATAATGTGCAACATTTCTCACGCCCTTAGCACCAGCTTAAGCGGTCTTCTACTTTAAAGACACAAAGATTTGGCTTGATGAAGATCCCAAAAGACCAGTAAGTAATAACACTATAGATGTGTAGTCGGGCCGACGTTTTACGGCCGCCACACAGCACTAAACAAACGATAACTGTGAATGACAATACAAACTGAAAATGGAATCCCTTAGAAGCAACAAACGCAAACAAGAGAGATAAACAGTAGACCCGATTTTATTGAGTCTGTTCATGAGCGGTAATATAGGACGATCAAATATTGCAAGGTATTGACTGAGTTCTATACCCAGTCCAGACAAATACACAGCAAGGCAATCAAAACGTCAAACTCCTCTAGTTCCCTGAGATCCCGTGGTGTATTTAACTTTTCGGAAGCAGTTATCTGACATCACGTGTGGCTTTTTATGATTACGAAACAAGGTTTTGGTAATAAAGGTTAAAATAGCCATTAGCCCCACATCGATTTTAGTAGTTATTTTATGACATTCGACACTTTACCGGCAAGCAAGGTGGTCTTATAAAGACGGAAACCAATACGATGGCTACGGAAACCAATATAATTATACTGGTCCCTACATTTACACCAATACGATAGCTACGGGAACCAATTTAATTATACTGGTCCCTATATCTACACCAATACGATGGCTACGGGAACCAATATAATTATACTGGTCCCTACATCTACACCAATACGATGGCTACGGGAACCAATAGGATCATACTGGTCCCTACATCTACACCAATACGATGGCTACGGGAACCAGTATGATCATACTGGTCCTTACATCTACACCAATACGATAGCTACAGGAACCAATATAATCATACTGGTCCTTACATCTACACCAATACGATTGCTACGGGAACCCATATAATTATACTGGTCCCTACATCTACACCAATACGATGGCTATGGGAACCAGTAGGATCATACTGGTCCTTACATCTCCGCTTATATAAAACGAAACCTGGTAAACGCAAAGAAGCAAAATTGACGTCTATGTAAACAAGGTAGATGCAGCAGCTGTTGTTCACAAACATAGCATAAAGAGCCGCCAGTTGTGCTTCAACTTTTAGAAAAGTACAATTCCCTTATAGTTGATAATGTTATTATTTTCTGCTGGTTTCCAAGCCATGTAGGAATACGTGGTAATGATAGAGCTGATAGTGCTGCTAAAGCAGCATTAGGTTTACATATATATAATACCAAATTGCCTTATACTGATTTTAAAAGTTGTATCAACACATATATTCGTTACTCTTGGCAAGCCGCTTGGGACTTGTCGGTGAACAATAAACTCCATTCCATTAAACCTTACTCGGAGAATGGCGTCCTTCTAGTAGACTTATTCGTCGAGAGGAAATTGTCCTAGCCAGGGTCAGGATAGGGCATACACGCTGTACTCATTCATATTTATTACAAGGTGAACAGTTGCCAGAATGTGTACTCTGTTTTGCACCGTTAACGGTCAAACATATCTTGTTGGAATGTGTAGACTTTGATCCTATGCGACAAAGATACTACACAGTTAATACTTTTAAAGAGTTATTTGATACTATAGATTTTAGTCTTGTTTTTGATTTCCTTAAAGAAATCAGACTTTATAAATCAATATAATACTTTCCTATATATATTAACTTGTTTACAAGCCAGTTGGCGGGCATTTGTTGATTTACATATATATACATAGTTTATATTGCTACCCTTATTTGTAGATAGTTTTATCTTTATACGTTTACATTATTTTTAATTACTACTTTATTCTTTCATAATTCATCGGTTTTTGCGCACAATATGACCTATTTATGTGTCGACGTGACATAAAACACCATTCATTCATTCATTCATTCATTCATTCTATGTAAGCACGTCGTTTTTTTAGTAAACAAATATATAAATTGCCTTATTTTCTTGAGCAGGTCGGCATGAACGAATAATTTCATAAACGCCTCTTTTGTTGCCGATAATTATGTTTAAGGTTTATCTTCATATATACAACCCCGCTTCCGCGACCGAGTGGTTAGAGTCTCTGACTTGAAATCATTTGCCCCTCACCGCTGTGGGTTCGAGCTCTCGTGGGAGCAGGAATCTATACTTGAAGTAGCTATCCAGCTGGCTTGCGGAACGTCGGTAGTTCTACACAGGTGATCGCCCGTGCACAAAAATTGCCCGGAGGGGCACCTAGGGTCTTCCTCCACCAACGGAAGCTGGGAAAGTCGCCATATGACCTAAGCTGTTGGTGTGACTATAAATTCAGTTCAGTTCATTGATACAATACTATATACATACCTGTGTCAAATGTCTTATTTCCAAATAGAATAATTGTCTAAAAATATCTACACTACACAATGCTCATAAATAGCCTGATTTTAAACGCTAATAATAATACAAATCATCATAATTTTATAACTTTTAAACACGTTCTTTTAAGCGGTAACTGAATGTAGTCCAATGATCAAATTGATTATTTATTTTTAATTTTATTTGATGAAACTGTTACAAATATATTGATGAGTTTTCATCAATATGTTGTTGTTTTGGTCAAAATTGCACATTCCATTTAAAAAAAATGAAATAAAATTTACCTGGGTTACTTAGGCCACATAAAAAAATATGTGTGGTTCAGGTAACCCGACCGACCCTATTTTAAGGGCCGACCCTAAAAAAAAATTATGCAAAAATTCACTAAAAAAAATCAAAAAAAAATTTTAAAGAGAAAAAAAGAATATTGATAATGCAATCGAACTCCTCAAGGTATAGTAATTTAACATATTAAATTCATTATCAGAATTGAATTCATTACTGAGAAAGAAAAAAAAAGCCTACCTACCCTAAATTTTTTTGCCAGCGTTACCTGAACCACACATATTATTTTGTTTGGCCTTTTGAGTGTATTCTAGTACAGTATGAAGAGTCTATGTTTATGAATGAAGCGCTTTTCTGAAAACAGCACAAACAAACATATGGGGCTCCCAAACATAATTTTCAAATATATTTTCGGAATGTTGAAATATGCGCAGCTTCAGCTTTACACGTTTTTTTGTTGTGAATGCACTAATTAGTTCTATTTCATCTGCGACTCTTTCTTGTTTTCAAAACAAACGTCTAGAACCTTTCGTCTACTTTTTTTCACGCGGAAACCATTTTACCGAGATTCTGGTATCGTTTCTGATTGGCTGATACAGTTCAGCTTATATCCAAGATATACAGAACGGCAGAGAAACAATAAAGTAATAAATAAACAAAGAGCGAAACTTTTTCAATATATAAACGAACTGAATTTGGATGGTCAAACATGCTACTAATAATTAAGGACATATGTTTCCGGTTTCATTTTTTTTTCTACACAAAGGGTCAAGACGTAAATGTATTTACAATCAAGCGTTGAAAATGATCAAGACTACATTAGTTCTTGTTTTTGAATGTGATTTTAATTATGTCGAACCATCCTATAACCACCATATGAGCTATAAATTTTGTAAGAATAATTTATGGCTGTTGCAGAGGTTAACCATTATAATGACGGGCCCGGGGCGAAATTTGGAGAGGTCAATTTCAGCGGTCATGAGAACATCCTTGTCCATTTGTCATACTATTGTATTCGATGCCTGGGTTGGAGAACGAGTGGATAGTTTACAAATATTTGTATTTCATGTGGGGTTTATGTGCAATATAATCCAAATGTGCAATTTAACCCAGTGCACGTGCATCGTATAATGCATTAATCTTATTTTATATCAAATGGGCTGTTTCGACTTATTTATTCCTATAGTGGGCCAGAATCGAACGGATGGGCTTAGGACGAACGTGATGATCGATTTAAGGTCTCACTACACAGTTACTTCCCTTGAAACCCACGGTGGGGTAATTCTTGCGCCATAAAAAAGTACCAATGTATTTTTCGGTTTTAAATATTTTTAATAATTGCTGACAAATATGTTTATTGTTGTTGTAGGTGAGATGAAAACAGTCTGACATTAGAAGTGCAGCTATCAGACGACACTGCCACCAACATATGACAGTTTTATGGGTGTTGAAGAAGAGTAGGAATTCTGGTCCAAACGCTGGAGTTAAACCCAAAATAGTGCAATGAACGACACCACTAAAATTAAAGAAAAAACAACCTGGTCAACGTACCAGATTGTCGGAAACTTCCTGTTCGAAATGACCCAGTAAGCTGTCATATAGACCAACCTAGTACATTCGCACTGTGGTGTGAGACCTTAAGAAGTCCATCAACACGCAGTGGGTAGTTCTTACAGTTTATTCATCATGTACCGTTTCAATATCTCGAATCTATGCAGCTCCGAGTTCTGACTATCTCGAATTTGACTCAATTCTTTTGAATGACTTCAAGATATCTGGTTTCGTTTCACAATTTGTTTGGTGTGTAACGTAATTTCGGCTATGTATGACGGTAGATTTTTAGCAGACCACCTACTTATTCCTGGGTAGAACCAGTACTGTATACCTCCCGCTAACACTTTCTCACTTAAAGGTAATGTAGCGACACAGCCAAACAATATCTATCATTGAGAGTTCTGAAAAACTTCGAAAAGGGGAAAAATAATTATTAAAATCGGATGGCAAACAAAAAAGATATGACCATTTGAAAGTTGTTTTAAAAAGATATGGGAGCCATTTTAGTTTAAACATATTTATTTTACATCGATTGCGAAACAAGTTATTGCAACTTAGATTAATCACTCTCGATGGCTGCCTGGGTAGAACTAGTGTAAGCAATGTGGATTAATTATCTTGCTCAAGGATAAATAACGTGGCCGCGGCGAGGATCGAACCCACGACCTCTCGATCTGGAGCTCGGCGCTCTACCACTGGACCACGCCACATCACCATATACGGAATATTGATAAATATCATTTAAAGCAAAGAAAATCATTGCAAATGAATGAAAAATCCTTTACTGGTCGTATATGTAAAGCATTATTGTACAAAGTCATATATTTCATACAGTTGCTGTCATTTTTTTTCTCTATAAATCAGTGAATTTTCATATTTATAAATATTCCATATATGGTCATTTAGAACTTTGATGTCATAGCTCTCGAAATGGCGTATACCATATCCGTTTCAGAAGCTTCAAATGATCATATATTCTGTCTTTATTATACGATTTTTATGATTATTTCACCCTTGTTCAAGTTTATCAAAACTCTCAATATTAAAAATGGTTTGGATGTGTCGCTACATACCCTTTAAACTACAAATCATCATTGATATGTTTTAACACAGGGCATACACGTTATACTCATTCATATTTAATACAAGCTGAGCAATTACCAGAATGTATACCCTGCTTTGCACCGTTAACGCTCAAACACATCTTACTGGAATGTGTAGACTTTGATCCTATGCGTCAAAGGTACTACAATGTTAATACTATGAAAGAGTTATTTGATACTATAGATTTTAGTCTTGTTTTAGATTTCCTAAAAGAGATCAGACTATATAAATCATTATAATGTGTTCTTATATATATTTACTTGTTTATATACCCGTTGACGGGCATTTGTTGATTACATATATAGTTTATATTACTACCATATCATCCCTTTTTTTTTAATAGCTTTATCTTTATATATTTACATTAATTTTTAATTAATACTTCATTTCTTCATTTTTCATCAGTTTTTGCGCACAATATGACCTATTTATGTATCGACGTGCCGTAAAACACCATTCATTCATTGTTTTAACAGCAAGATCAAACCGTAAATAAGCTATTGACGACGCTCAAAAAAAGTAAGTCGAGTAGAAAGTGGGTGTTTTATTAATACCAAAATAAACTTTCTAAATATAATTAATTACTGGAAAAAAATACTAGAATATTGTATTCGGTTAATAGCTATTATCAAATTGGTGTTTCTGCGAGTATTAATAACAATGTAAAACGAAATTAGCAGTTTGGCTTTGAACAACATATGGTTAGAAAGATTATAGTGGGGACATCAACCAGTCTCAAATGTTCGAATCATGTACATTGAGTCTCTCAAAATATGCACATCCAATAATAGATCGAATGTCTTATATGAATTACAGCAAACATCGGCCTTTTTTGATTCTAATGTTCAACGTTCATTATTTCTCTGTCTTCAAATGTGTAGTGTTTTAAAGTAACTTAATTGACACATTTACCAACCACGCAGTTATACCAGATTTAGCCGTACCAAACTCATACGGTTACAGAAATGCATTAAGTTATATGTAACTGAACAGTCTTTAACAAATTTCTGAGTTTGTAATTCATAATTTAATCCAAAATGGCCGTTATAAAGACAAAAAAACAACAACACAGACTGGCCTTGAAGCATACACAGATTGGCCCTGAAGCATACACAGACTGGCCTAGAAGCATACACAGACTGGCCTTGAAACATACACAGACTGGCCCTGAAGCATACACAGACTGGCCTAGAAGCATACACAGACTGGCCTTGAAGCATACAAGTGAATATATTGTTATCTACCTAAATCCAGAACGGAATGGTTAGGTCGATGTTTGTCTTCAATCTCGTCTTGTAATGCTCTTCACGCTTAATTCTGTTGTTGCTCTGGCTTCTGCCACGTCACCGAGTACTGGCTTTGGAGCTTCTTTAGGCTTTCGTTAGTTATATTCCTATACATGATCATCGTTGTGTTATACCGATATTGCCTATTAATGCTGCGTAGTTTGTTAGAGGATATAGCCTGGTGTTGGTTTCTTTAGTTATGCTGTCCAGTTTTATTGAGGTGACAAAATGGTAAATGTGAGGTTTTGTACACCACCAGAACCGACCCTTAGTGGCTTCAACCCTTAGTGGCTTTTGTGCCACTGACCGTTCCAGTGCGGTACTCCAATTGTCAAAACTGTTTATGTTTTGTAGCGTCGCATACAACACGTTTTTCTTGTACATTTTGTTTGTTTTGCATATGTTTTGTATATGTTTTGGTTCTGTGAATGCTCTATTGCATTGCGACATTTTAGATGTATCTAGCTGAATGCCAGTGGATGTATAAAGTTCACCTATAATTTTGATGTTGTTGTTCTGTTTTGTTTTTATTTGGCAGGTAAGGGCTTTAGTATACATTCACCTGTAATTATAATGTTGTTGTTCTGTTCTTTTTTTATTTGGCAGGTAAGGGCCTTACATATCAATATAGTGTACATTGTTAAGGATTTTGATTTAATCGTTTATTGAAAATCAATCCTTGTTATTCAATAACTCAGTAATAAAACAAGGCTATTAAATACGTGGACATGCTTTAATCCATACAAAGAATTTAAACGATATGTTTTAAACAAAACAATTTATTTATATAGTTATACGTCAAGGGTCGCATAAACGAAATTGTGTGTCAAGAAATATTAATAATCGTCCCATACGTGGAGAAAGGAGCTATTTCACTACATATATTTTATTCCCATGGTACTAGTACTTTTCCTCATACAAGTGTCTTTATATACAAAAAGAATAAATACCCCGGCAGACAAAAAAGCATGCACTCCCTTAACCGCCAACTTCGCTTCACACTAACGCCCCCTACCGCCCTCATCCACCCTCTCGCAAGATTCTGCGAGATTTATCCTCCTAATAACAACCCGCCCATCCACCCATTCATTAGCATTGCCCTGCATTTGCCGCCAAATAAATGCCTTGCAAAACCTAATTATTAGTTGAACAGAAAACACGCGTATATGATCAATGCAGCAAGAAAATGACCCTTCACGCCTCTGTTTGACGCCCATACCCACCCTACCATCAGCGTATGAACGTTTATGCTCCGAGCGTTCAAACAACAGTGAGTGTTGATGTTTTAACAAAATCTGGTTGGTTTCATGAACACATATTTGATTATGATACTATTCTGCAATGTTTTTATGTAGCTAAAAATAACATGTTTATATAGTTCAAGGAAAATGGAAGGAATAAACGTCAGTTTATCCATTAACACAAACGCATTGGGGCTGGCGTTGGACTAGAAATCCGGAGGATGCAGGTTCAAAGCCTCACCCGCGCCTATGAGTTTCGTCGCCGTGTTCGATTCTTGGGCAAGACACTTTCCCTTAGCTTCGTCCGTCGGATGGTAACGTAAAGCGGGAAGACCTGTGTATTGGAATCTGTCCTCCGAGACCGTTCAAGAACCATAGGAATACATTCGTTACTAAGAGTAGATTAGGTTTCCGGCTTCTTGTGTACCGTCCCACCACCTTCCCTTCTTCTCCCTCTCTCTCTGGTGTGTCTCAAAATAACCTAAATTATGAGTTGATGAGCCA
The DNA here is from genome assembly GCA_037043455.1 of Cyrtodaria siliqua. Taxonomy (NCBI): domain Eukaryota; kingdom Metazoa; phylum Mollusca; class Bivalvia; order Adapedonta; family Hiatellidae; genus Cyrtodaria; species Cyrtodaria siliqua. The sequence continues at coordinate 227,475 of JAWPHD010000585.1, forward strand.
TTAAACAACGTACAAATTCTAACAACATGCGGTTTCTGTGTGACAATTTATTTTAAACAAGTCTAGGCATAAATACACACACCAATGGGAAATAGCAGTGACCTGTAAATTACCTCCCTTCTAGACTTATCAGTACTCTCTGCTGTTGTTAACCTGGTCCTGACATGTAACCTTGTGTTTGTCAATGTATTGCAATTAGGTGATGTGTTTTCAATAGTATTTCTTGCGTAAATAACTATCATTTCAAACAATATAACTTTAAACAATGACTTGAAGGGGTATTTTTAATCAAACAAATTTACAATTTTTAAACAAATTTAAAAATAAAGACTTTGCATTGGTTTATCCCTAGGTATTGAAATACATACTGATATAGCGAAACAACAATAATAACAGAGGTGAACCAAATAATTGAACCTGGTTGTTTGTGGAGTGTTAGAGAGGTTAAGAGACGACACCAGAGAAAGGGGAAAACAATAAAAAAAAACGTGGTACCCATTCAATAATGATACCGGTCATTTTGCACCTAATACATTGCTTTACGATGACGATGTATACGTTAAATACTGAAGAAACACACGAATGTGATCATCGCAGCTATAAAATGACCCCCATAACGCCTCTGTAATACGCCTACTATCGGCATATGGACGTTTATGCTTCGAACGTTGAAACATTATAAAGATTCGGTATATTTCTGTATTAACCAATCATAAATGAGTTTTGAGAACACAATATCGATGTCCAGTTAACATCTCCATCAGTGAGATATCAATACGCCAGCCGCCACGGCTCGGTACAGTGTGTCACGGCCGCCAATGATAAAGAAGATGTACTACAGTATGCCAGCCGCCGCGGCTCGATACCAGAATGCCACGCCAGTGGCGAAGAAGACGTTCTACAATACACCAGACGCGGCTCGATACCAATTGACCACGGCCGCCAGTGACGAAGAAAAAAATGTGCTCTTTAAATTGCTGGTACACGCGTTCATAGCTGAAAATGTGTAACATTAATTAAGGATATAGTCCAGGTTTTGCGCATAAGGATGAGAAACAATTTGTTCATTTAAACAATAGTTGATGTAATAAACGTAGAATATTATTGTACTATCTGTTCGATATTGGACATTAAAAAAGATATTCAAACGATCAGACAATCGAATTTCGACTTCGGCGAAGTACTAACGAGTTAAATATCTGGTAATTTGGTTCATAAACGTCAAGTTTCATCTATTAGCACTTATGACTTCTTTACACTATATACAACCTTACCAAATCACCTTATCAAAGACAAGCTTATTGCTCTTATTCAAAAAACATTCGCTAGGGAAAATACTACATTTTTGGCCTGTTATAATATTAAAGCGTTTTTTACTAACCTGTAGTTTAGACAATTACACTATGTGGACTTACCAAGAAGTTTGTGAAGCACTCATCTTCCTATTAGATAATATTTTCGTCAGGTATGGAACGACCGTTTATAGACAAATTGTTGGTATCCCTATGGGTACGAACTGTGCACCCCTTGTCGCAGATTTGTTTTTATATTGCTATGAAAGAGATTTCATGTTGAGTCTTTCACCAGATATCCAGGAAGATGTTATTGAGGCATGGCTTTTAATGACACCTCTCGGTATCTGAATGACATATTAAACAACCCTTTCTGTTCTACTATGGTTAATAATATATACCCTAAAGAACTTCAGCTTAACAAAGCTAATATTTCTGATACTAACGCTTCTTTTCTTGATTTACAACTCTCCATTGAAAATGGTGAAATAATTAACAAAATATATGACAAGAGAGATGATTTTAATTTTGATATTGTTAATTATCCCCATTTAGATTGGGATGTTCCCCGAGCAACTTATTATGGGGTCTATGTGTCTCAACGTATTCGTTTTTCTAGAGCTTGTACTCGAGTTGAGGACTTTAATATTTGTAATATTTGTATAACTAAAAAGCTACTCCATCAGGGTTACCTTTACCATAAACTTCGTAAAACCTTTGCGAAATTTTATTATCGTAACCCTGATCTTCTTTCCAAATATAAAAGTTATTTAAAAACTCTTCTGCGACAAGGACTATCACAACCTGACTTCTATGGTGACTTGATTTACAAACTTCGTAAGATCCTTGGTCATGATCACTTTCATACTATCTTTGTTAAACTTGTTAAAAGGTTTATCAAAAGAGGTTATGACCCTATCATTTTGCAACGCACTGCATGCCTGGTGGTGGACCCATTTACAGTTCGCCACTATGCTTTCCTCTTTGATTGTGCAATGACCGGACCGGCTGTGGACCCTATGATGACGTCTACCTAAAGCCCAAAAGGACGGTGACGTGTGATGTTTGTCTGCAGTCTTGTCTTGTCGTGCCCTCAATGGTTTATTCTCTTGTTGCTCTGGCTTCTGCCAAGTTATTGAGTACCTTCTTTGTGGCTTTCTAGGCTATTGCTTTTTTGTATTTATATATACACAAGCATCTTTGTGTTTTACTTATATTGCCTATTAATGCTGCCTTGTTGGTTAGAGAATAGTTCATGGCGGTGATTTCTTTATTTACACTGTCCCGTTTTATTAGTTTAAACATATTTATTTTTACATCGATTGCGAAACAAGTTATTGCAACTTAGATTAATCACTCTCGATGGCTTCCTGGGTAGAACCAGTACTAAGCAGTGTGGATTAATTATCTTGCTCAATGATAAATAACGTGGCCGCGGCGAGGATCGAACCCATGACCTCTCGATCTGGAGTTCGGCGCACTACCACTAGACCACGCACTCCCGTTTTATTGGGTTGACAGTAGGGTAAGTGTGAAGTTTGGTGCACCCTAGAACCTGGTTGTTAACCCCAGCGGCTTTTTTTGCCACTCACCGTTCCAAGGCGGTAGCCCTATTGTCAACCCTTTTGTGTTTGTGATGTCTTATTTGGCCTTTTATTCATCTTTAAATTTGTTCTTTGTTTCTGTGTGTGTTTGTGGTTGACTGTCGTCCTTGAATGCTGCTTTTCCTGTTCGATTTTTATATCTATATTTATGTCAGACCATGTGTTCGTAATATGTTCTTTTAAAGATTATAAGAATATTTCATGGGTATCCGGTGAAGATCGGTAATTCCAACACGAGTTATACTTGTTTTTATCGAAACCGAGGCTGTGTCGAGGTTCCGATTAAAACGGCTGTACCGAGAGTTAGAATTTTCCTATCTGAACCGGATCGGATACCCATGATTGATTATTTTCCTTGCATACCATTTACATTCTGCGCATCGACGTCGCCAACTACTAACGTTTTGCACGTTTGTTTACACAATGACGTCAAGCAACTGTCATTGTTGATATCAGGCGTGACTTTTATCTTCCTCCCATGTTTAAGATTTGGCTTTCCATCAGCCATGTAACACGCGAATAACCTTATCCGGTATGCAAGAAAAATTACATATACAATGTACCTACAGTTAAGTACAAAACAGTGCCTTATAAGCGTCTTGATCTACCGCTCCGTCAGTAGCTCAGTCGTTAATGCCGCGCGCATTCTCCAATAGTATGTCTCAGTGAGTTCGAACCCTGGCGGTGGCATGCTTGATGAACAGTTTATTCTTTCGTCTCGTCTCCCTCTGATATCGCTATTGCACGAGTTTAACAGGACATCCAAATTCATTTAATTTCATCTTGACTTGCATAGAGCATGTCTCCAACATGGAGACGAGTGTCGGTCTAGGAAAATGGCATCTGTCTTCATTTTAGTTCGCTGAAAAGGGCCAGAAACTCACCCATTAAACCATTAGCTTCTTAGACGATCCTTTGATCGTTCTAAATTTCCAAACGCAAAATATTATCCCATCTGAATCACTATAAATCGCTAATAATCGTCGACGCTGTATCATTACCATGGGTTATGTCTAAAACATCTGACGTCTAAATATATCATTTCCATGTCGATTTCACGGAACGTTCCAACAACCCGTCATTAATGGCTGAGTTTATTCCCGATGCTGGCGTTTTTGAAAGCGAAATTGCTGGAATTGTCCAATTATTGCAAATTTAGGAAGCGCAGTATTAAAAGATTCTTTGGTGAATTAAAGGTTTTATTGTCTTTAAACATTCCACTTTGCATTTTTGGTTGTGGGTCTTGAATACGTGAAAACAACAGAACTGTCGGAAGGGTCAAATGGTTAATGGATATCCCGACACGATTATGAAATAATATCCGGCAAGTTATTTGGCGACGTATGTGTCGCAAGATGCCTTACAGTTATCAATAATATTGCTTTTACAGCACGGAGAATACTTCTAATTATTAAACAATAAAGCTTTTATGCAAAGCATCATTTCGCCAGTAGTATTGTTGGTGAAATGGTATTGCATTGAAGTATGTATGATGTTTATTTATGATTGTAAGCTTGAAAATGAGTATACTATGAATAAAAAATATATGTATGTAAACTTTATTAATACAAAAGACCAAATGGCCTATCAGTATACAATACAAAACACATCATATTTATAAAAAATATATATATACCAGAATATTTTTACATGCTTTTCCGCATTTTTTATTCGCTCACTTTTTAGTATTTTTCAGAAATAGCCTATGGCTATACGACTGACATACATTAGTCTGTAAATACAATCCCTAACTTTCACCTATTTCGTTCTGATCAACCCGTACATAGTATCTAAAGTGCTAGGACAATGCTACTTGTATGCGTACTAATTCCTGTATACCTGATTTTATTTATTTATTCTCAATATTTGATCATTCGCGAAAACAAATGACACATTTACAAATTCACCCATTCAAAGGTTTTTGTTTTAAAAAATTAAATTTAACTTGCACTATTTATCAGCCATACCGTTTAATAAGTATGTCAGAAGGCTTCTTTGATTCGATATAAGCTCATGTTTCGTTAATTTGTCCTCAAACCGAAGAACGCACTACCCTAGTCTCAAAACATTTTACACGGTAATACAATCTAAGGGAAATAACTTTTGGAAACTATAATTGCAATTACATCTATCAATATCTCTCAGAAATCACTCGGAAATGGTGATACATTCGTTGCACAGATTTCCAGCAATGTGGGGAATAATCCAATATAACATGCTGGAAATACATGTAACTAATAGTAAATAACATTTTGTTTTGGCTAAATAGCAATTATGGCAATAATCCAGGCACTTACAGTTTTAAAGAATCACTTATTTCCGTATAATGTCAATATATTTTATACAGAAAATTAAGAAAAAAGAATGGAATGTATTGCTTGAATAAACAGATGTAAACACATTTGAATAAAAAAGGTACTTCGACCTTGCCCTAAGTTTAATCCACTTCTAGGTCACTTGGGGGTACAATTTATAAATACACTAACCTTTTTTAAGACGCCCAATCCATTCACTCGCCATCCATTTACTCGCCAATTCACTCGCCATCCATTCACTCGTCATCCATTCACTAGCCATCCATTCACTCGCCATCCATTCACTAGCCATCCATTCACTCGCCATTCATTCACTCGCCATCCATTCACTAGCTATCCATTCACTCGCCATCCATTCACTCGCCCATCCATTCACTCGCCATCCATTCGGAAGGGACTTAAAACTGAGGTTCAAAACTCAGTAAAACTCTTCCCACGTACACACTGGACATGGTGTATTTGAATCTTTACGACGTTGTTGGATTTCGTTTGCTAAGTTTCCCGACACTTTGTTCTATTACTGTTAGAGTGTAAAAACAAAAAAAACAAAAACAATAATACACTTTCCCCCTAAATTGATCAGCCATTTTACACAACTGCATGACTCCTAAAGCGAGACAGTGACCTACATTCCAAAAAAAAAAAATAGCCGGCAAAAGTCTATAAAATGCAGACAAACCTAATCAAGAGACAACCGTTTCAATTCTCAGTTGTAGTGTTTTTAAACATGTGGTCTCTTAATGCAGGGTTGACTTTACTGGTTTCTCGCGGTAACTGATCATACCACAGGAGCAGCCAGTTGAAACTTTCCGCAAATCTGTAAGACAACGAGGCACAGAGTTCGTCATAGTTTCGGCTCAACCGACGGCCACCTCGTTAGCTCGCTGGATAATGCCTTTTGCTTTAGAGCTGCAGAGCTCTGCCCCGCGTGCGTTTGCTCCCTGGTGGAGGCATGGCTAATGGGAAACTTCATTCTTCATCTCATTTCCCTCTGAGGTTGCTGTTCCACTGTAACCTATTGTGATTTGTTTAATTCCAACCGACTGCGTATGTGGACCGTTGATACTGTTAGTGCGCACTAAATGACAGTACGTATATACACAAATTGAATGGCTGATACTCAAAAATACAGATTCCGAAATAGTTGACACTGTAATTTTGGTGATCTACCAGTTAAATGGAATGTTTCGTGGACGAATACTCAAATAAACTGATTAAACACATCCTCTGTCAATAATGATATCTTTATTTAAAATAAGAAGAAAACAAAAGTCGCCGCCATGTTATTTTCACCTTGTACCCATGTAATTTACCATGTTCCCAGTCGACCGGAAACCGCCTTCTCGTTTACGCCTCTAGCCGCCCTCTTTGACAAACGGCTCCACTTTTGTAAACGTTCAGCGTATTGACCATAATAATAAACAGTTATAATATGAACACTTAGTTATTATATGGCAATTTAATGATACAAAACGGCTGTTTTATGATGAAGCGTTAGACAAGTGTGTAGTAGAGAATAGATAAATAGAAATATTAGATAATAAATTTTACATTTATTGTGCAAAATAAATGTGTAGATCAGTAATAGCAATTCAAAGTGAATATATTAGGCAATTAGCTTTAAGACTACAAAGAAAAATCATTGATACTGGGGATATATCTAGGCCATCATATTACAGTAATTTGTTTAAAGTTTTCCGACCCAGTATTTTATAGTTTATTTAAGTCTCATCAGATATGTAGATTGGTAGGTGATTTGTTTGCTTTTTTTTTGCTTTTTCTGAAGACAGAAGCATCTTATACAATTAAGGCAACACTTTCTTTAGATATATTTGTTTGTTTGTTTGTGTGTGTGTTTGTTTGAATGGTGTTTTACGTCATTTTAATAGATGTTAGGCCTTATATGAGGTCGTGTATTTTTTGTGGTAGAGGCAGACCACCCCATTGTTCCTGGGTAGAACCAGTACTGTATACATCTCGCCATCCGTAAGAATCGACACTCCCTCACTTGTCAAGTTGAGCTCCCGGTGGGATTCGAACCCGCAACGGTGAGAGGCGAGGACATTTTAGACGCAGCGTAAAAGAAAAAAAAAGAGATAAAAACCTGGCTTAATTTTTTTGGGTTGACTATTTTCACACGGATACGTTTGATTGACCCTACAGTGTGGTTTAAGTTGAGCAATTTTTCGTGGATATGTTTGATTGACCCTACATTGTGGTTGAGGATTAGCACTTTTTCGTGGATATGTTTGATTGACCCTACATTGTGGTATAGGTTGAGCACTTTTTCGTGGATATGTTTGATTGACCCTACATTGTGGTATAGGTTGAGCACTTTTTCGTGGATATGTTTGATTGACCCTACATTGTGGTATAGGTTGAGCACTTTTTCGTGGATATGTTTGATTGACTCTACATTGTGGTTTAGTTTGAGCCCTTTTTCGTGGATATGTTTGCTACATTGTGGTTTAGGTTGAGCACTTTTTTGTGGATATGTTTGCTACATTGTGGTTTAGGTTGAGCACTTTTTTGTGGATATGTTTGCTACATTGTGGTATAGGTTGAGCACTTTTTCGTGGATATGTTTGATTGACCCTACATTGTGGTATTGGTTGAGCACTTTTTCGTGGATATGTTTGATTGACCCTACATTGTGGTATAGGTTGAGCACTTTTTCGTGGATATGTTTGATTGACCCTACATTGTGGTATAGGTTGAGCACTTTTTCGTGGATATGTTTGATTGACTCTACATTGTGGTTTAGTTTGAGCCCTTTTTCGTGGATATGTTTGCTACATTGTGGTTTAGGTTGAACACTTTTTTGTGGATATGTTTGTTACATTGTGGTATAGGTTGAGCACTTTTTCGTGGATATGTTTGATTGACTCTACATTGTGGTTTAGTTTGAGCCCTTTTTCGTGGATATGTTTGCTACATTGTGGTTTAGGTTGAGCACTTTTTTGTGGATATGTTTGCTACATTGTGGTTTAGGTTGAGCACTTTTTTGTGGATATGTTTGCTACATTGTGGTATAGGTTGAGCACTTTTTCGTGGATATGTTTGATTGACCCTACATTGTGGTATTGGTTGAGCACTTTTTCGTGGATATGTTTGATTGACCCTACATTGTGGTATAGGTTGAGCACTTTTTCGTGGATATGTTTGATTGACCCTACATTGTGGTATAGGTTGAGCACTTTTTCGTGGATATGTTTGATTGACTCTACATTGTGGTTTAGTTTGAGCCCTTTTTCGTGGATATGTTTGCTACATTGTGGTTTAGGTTGAACACTTTTTTGTGGATATGTTTGTTACATTGTGGTATAGGTTGAGCACTTTTTCGTGGATATGTTTGGTACACCGTGGTTTAGGTTGAGCACTTGTTCGTGGATATGTTTGCTACATTGTGGTTTAGGTTGAGCACTTGTTCGTGGATATGTTTGATTGACCTACGGTGTGGTAAAGGGCTGTATATGTCTGTGTTATTCTGAATAAACATATCCATTCCCACATGAATATTATGTTTTTATTTAATACAACGCCATTATTTACTTCATTACTAAGCGTTATAATAATATTTCAAGTAGAAACAAAAACTTTAATTTTAGGTTTTAAAGAAGTTAACTTTTTTAACGTTCGTCTTCAGAGTTTCTCACGATTTCGTATATGGGATAATATATACTGGCTGTACGCATTGTTCAGAAAGAGACGCTAGTTTGGGGGAAAAGTGATAGTTTTTTTACACGCCCATCAATCTTCGGTATTTATTTGAAACCGTAACGCAAAAAAATAATACGCTATTGAATCCAAATCGAAACGAATATGTGGGAAAATGTCCAAAGCTTTCATTAACTTTACTTGAAAAACAGCAGGCAAAAGTTAGCTAGTTTTCGTTTTTCCGTCGTTTTTCAATGGATTTGCGTTTTTTGTCGATATTCGTTTTTCTTTGCTAAAATTCGAAAAATCAAGCTATTTTCTGAGAGCTTGTGAATATGTTTATTCCTTAATGTGATTTGTTTCATTCCAAATTAAATGTAACTATTTTCATCAATATATATATATTGGCATTTTTTTCCTTCATTCCATAATGCCAGTGGCACTTATTTTGCACTAATGATCTTATGTGCGTATATCGTGTTTTAAATGTTTTGAAAAATAAACATTTTCCCGAATAAACTGATATTTTAAAACTAACATAAAACAGACTAAAATGTTTCAATATTTTTACAAATACATGTTCTTTGAATTCTTGACTCTTTACAGATTTATTCGACTTTTTGGCAGTTAACTAAATTAGCACTGTATATTGTATTATAGACTGGCATTAGTCCTTAATATTATAACATTTAACTATAACCTATCATTATAGAATTTCCTTAGCACTGAAAGAGGCAAATATCTCCACTTATAACTTGTATAGTCTTATCTCAACATTAAATTCTGGAGAGAAACAGAGCTTGAAATAAAATAATTTTTATGAAGAGTATTATTTTATTTTTTAATTTGTCTAAATTTATTATTAATTTTATAGTCTAATTTATAGACTGAAACCAGTCTAATTCTATTACTATTGTATGTTTAACAATTAATTCTATATGGTGTATTATTGTTTGTGTATAACACTATATTACAATGCCATATTATTTAATACTAATTATTGCATTTTGTTTTTGTATTTTTAACTTTATACAAAATATAACGGTATCTAATTGTATCATATATTAGTGCATGTATGTTGTATACGTATATTAACACTAGATTAGCACGTTGCATATTGTACTACTATATATTCACATTACGTGGTTCTGCCTTATGGGAAGCTTATATTATCAGGATTGTATAACGGATATTCCGACAATAAAACTTGTTTAAAAACATTTTTACTGAAAAAATGTGATAATGTGTTGAAAAGTAATTTTACAATATGCAAACTTTTAAGACGAAATTAAGGTTTTATTTCATACCCCAACCAACCCCGTTTTCGCTTTTTGAAGAAGGGGTTGGATGGGGTATGAAAGTTAATACTCTGACCACGTAATGTGATTTATTGTATTAAAAGTATATTAGTATATCGTATCATTTAACTCTATCTGTTGCATTAATTTGCTTAGTTTCTGTACATATTAACCACTGTTTTATAATAATCGTGTGAGCTATATACCAATAATAAATGAGTAACATAATTATGACTGGCATATTTGAATTAAAATAATAATACGTTCCCGTATAAATTAAACTACAAAAACTACAAAAACAAATGAAATCCTAAACAAAGAAATCCTTAAAATCCTTCAAATAAATACACCATCTGCATCCGTTTTCCTCGTCGAAAAAATTAAATATATCAATGAAAAAAGTAAAACTATAGCAAACTCATTCAATAAACAACAGATAATGAAACAAACGAAAACATATATATAAAAAAAATATAAAGAAAAAAACTAAATCATCGCATAGCAGCCAATATTTCTGTTTTCACAGACGATGAGAGTAGCAAGCCGCCTTTTCCCGCCTTTTTTACCGCCCCTATTCCAGCACTATAATTTCTCCACTGCCGACCGTTTAATTACCGACGGCTCAATAGTTAAAGGGCGGAAACCTAACTCTCAAAAAGAGTGATTAACTCAGTAGGAGAAAACACCTGCCTCAATTTAATGGGATTTTATTAACTCAGACTAATAAATGAGTATAAATTTTAATTTAGCGGGTTAATATTTTGAAAGGCGATTTCTTGACTCAACTTTTCTGATGCTTTATTTGTATGCTGTAAATTGTAGCTAGGTGGTACTTTAGTGAAAGTCATACTATATTTCGATATTAGTATATGAATTACCATTTAAGATACTTACAATATTTGCTATTAAACTAAGTCATTTGGGTCATCACTCAAAATGCCTTTATTATTTTACTATATACTTCCAGTCACAATTAATTTATTTATCATGAGGACAGAATTCACGGATTTAGCGGTTCTGCAACTGCAGGAGAAACATTGCAATGTAATCTGATAAACTACTTTCGAATTGTTGATGCTTACAATAAAAAGAAATTGTGGGGTTGATGTGATAATGATAACGATATTGATATTGTTATTATTGCGAAGCTGTTGCTATTGATGCTGTTGCTGCTGTTACTGTTGCTGATGATGATGGTGGTGACAACGACGACGACAAGGGTGATGATGGCGATAATGAAGATCATAATGATGGTGAAGATGATGATGATGCTGCTGCTGCTACTGCTGCTGCTACTGCTGCTGCTGCTGCTGCTGATGATGATGATGATGGTGGTGGTGGTGGTGATGGGGATGATGATGATGATGATGATGATGATGATGATGATGATGATGATGATGATGATGATGATGATGATGGTGGTAGTGGTGGTGGTGGTGGTGGTGGTGGTGGTGATGATGGTGGTGGTGGTGGTGGTGGTGGTGGTGATGGTGATAGTGATGGTGATGGCAACATGAAGAAGAGAAGGAGGAGAAGGAGGAGGAGGAGGGGGAGAAGAAGGAAGAGGAGAAAAGTGAGGAGGAGAAGAAAAAGGAAGTAAAGGGGTAGAAGGGGATCACCAGTATCGTCGAAGTCATCATAATACAGAAAAAGATACTCTGCAACCAGAGTCACATACACTCCCACCCACCTGGAACCAAGTCAGTAGCTTTATGGACCAGCACAATGCAATTATTGCATGATTTATGCCGTGTCCTAATACTTTGATACATCGTTACTCTCTCATAAAATAAAAAGGAAAATGAATAATAAAAATGAAAATCTAAGACCCAAAACCAGAATGCGTACTGTAATATTATTATAGCTTTTGTTGTTCGAAGCATTTATTACCAGCCCTTTGTAACCTCGAATTAATTCAAACATTTTACCATTAGAAATGATAATGCCTTAAACGCCAACCCCTCCAAATGAATAAACAATGCCGCCAGCGATGCTTTTATTTATTTCTTTTCTTTAGACAAGCAAATGGGAATAAAATGTTTCAGAATTGGGAGCACTATAATTAGGCTGCGTTTGACGTTGAGGACCGTCAGGGGAGCTTTTTTTCGCAACTGAAGTATTTAACCGATTTCCTGATGTATCTGTGATTTTTCGGAGGAAAACAGGATATCCACTCAGTACATCTGAAAACGCTACGCAATTTCCTCGTGCAAAATGTATTTTAACTGAAAGAAGTGGAGCAAATATTATGCAACTGTTTATCGCCATATTTTAACCTTTGGGACAAAGAGACTTTGTGTACTAACATAAAATACAATCTTGATTTGAATAAAAAAAGCAGCGGACTGAAAATAATCGAGGTTTTTATAGTCGTTATTGGGTCATATTGCCAATGCCAAATTATTATTTTTTTCAAAACTTTAAGACAATAATTCTCAATTGAAATATTATTTTTTAAAAAAATAAACAGAAATAAACAGGAGGCATAGAGACATAGCTCTGTGAAGTGTCACGCTTGATTACAGTGTACTGTTACAGTATTAAAGACACAATTATCCAGTGAATGTTTTACTGTAACTTTCCCAGTTTTATGAAAAATCGCGCTAAATTCCCAATTGTGACGGTATGGGTTATGTTCCCAAAATATAGGGGGAAAACACTGGCGCATATGGCTTTATATTACATTATGTACCTACCCTATCTGGTACAGAATATAAAACCATAAGAAATACGATTCTCACAGTAAGTAGCTATGCATGAAAAAAAAAAAGTATATATTTGCTGAAACACAATCAATTACCAATGATTTGGGCGCAAGTTGAATACATTTCTAATAAAATGTAGTGTTTTGTCATATTTTTGTGTATAATCTAAAGTACAAGCGTTTGTAAAAGCAACATCCGATGTTTGATTTTGAACCAGATATTAAGAAAATCATTTAAAAACAAGCATGAATGTAAATAATTATTAATTTTAATTTAGGTGGGTATTGGTCTTCTTTGGCTTGTATTTACTTCCAGATCTGGGTCACCAAATTTCATCTCAGTATACCAGCCTTACAGTTTCACACAAATTTATCTCAGTATATCAACCTTACAGTTTCACACCAAATCTTTCTCAATATACCAATCTTACAGTTTCACATCAATGTATCTCAATATACCAACCTGCAGTTTCACAACAACCCATCACAATATATCAACTTAATTACAGTTTCACACCAAATCTTTCTCAATATACCAACCTTACAGTTTCACACCAATGTACCTCAATGTATCAACCTTACAGTTTCACACCAGGGCATCTTAATATATTAACCTTACAGTTTCACACCAATGTATCTCAATATACCTTACAGGTTCACACCAATGCATCTCAATATACCAACCGTACAGTCTCACACCAATGCATCTCACTATACCAACCTTACAGTTTCACACCAGTGCATATTAATATAGTAACCTTACAATTTCACACCAATGCATCTCAATATATCAACTTTAATTTCACACCAATGTATCTCAATGTATCAACCTGCAGTTTCACACCAATGCATCTCAATATACCAACCTTATAGTTTTTCTCCAATGCATCTCAATATACCAAACTTACAGTTTTACAAATGCATCATAATATGTCAACCATACCGTTTCCCACCAATGGACAGCTTGTGGCTCAACTTGTTCGTGGTGAGATGGGCCTCTTTAACTTTATTTTGCACGAGTAAGGTAATTTTCTACGTCGAAGTTTAGAAATACGCTTGTAAATTTACCAAACCCCTAATTTGTTGCATAAAGCGCTTTAGACTGACATCTGCCGGGGGTTTCATTAGTTATTTTCTCCCAAACCCTGTCATTATGTAGCAACATTTTGGTCGGAATACGAAATAACGACACAACTCTCTAGCTAAAGTGTTTTTCGTAGGAACGCGGGCTTGACGTTTTGTCTCGTTAGTACTGCATGCTGGTTTTTTTAGTAATTGTTAGTTTATATAATTAAAAAAATATTGCTTTTAATGTTGAATGTGTTTATAAAAATATTTAAAAATAAATAAATAACAAAATAACAAAATAAAGGAATATATATATTATGTTAGCCATACTATAAAAGCAAATATTGTATTGTTTAAGACAGTTAATGGTGTTTTGATTGAATTTGTTTTGTTGAACATTCATATTTGTTTTAATAGTTTTGTCTTCCTGTTTTAGGCACAATTCGATGGCATTTTCGTTCAATTCAAATACAAATATGCAGCAAAGGTTTTTGCTGTTGTTCATATTCATAGACATTAATAAAATATAAATATTGTCACGGTGAATGTGGAAGAAAACATGATCTTGGCGGAGTTGGTGGCTTACGCAAAACACAACTAATGTGCTTAGAAATTACGCGCAAAACATACAATCTTGTTTTACCCTAAAATAATGTCTTTTTGTGTTGCAAATAATAAAAGCTTAGATAAAGCACTTGTGGTCGAACATTTCCCATTTAGAAGTCTGAGGCGGGGAAAGTCAACATTTAAAAATAGTAAAAACGTCAAGTTTTAGCCAAATATTTCCATGTCATTGTCAGGTTTTATTTCTTGGGGCGTTTATAACAAATTAAGATAAACAGGATCCATTCTAACGGTACCTATTTGTGCAATGGATTTTACTCTAAATCATCTCTTAGGCAATACACTCATAAATAACACACTTTATCATAGAACTTGCGGTGTTGGAGTGTAAAAAAACATGATATATTTATCATATACTCAGCAAAAATAAAAAGTACCCACTTTGTTTTCCTGCAAAATCTGATACTGTAAGAAAGAAGTAACAATTGTAGCATGCTTTTCTTTTAATAACATCTTTGTTTGATGTTCACACAAAATTTCATCGAAATATACCGAATAAAAAAATAAATCACAGTTTAAAAACATAAGTGTGAAAACGAAATTTAACAAAACTTAACAAATGTAAAGGTACCGACAATAGCACAGATTTAGCCGTCTAAGTCGATTCAAATACACAGAAAAATATTCAAAACCTCGCTAATATCTCATGTGTCCACCGTTACACCGAATACACGCAAGAATGCGACGTCGGATGCTTCTGACATAACGACTGACGAATTCTAGAGCTAATGCGTTCGATTTGGACAAGTGCTGCTGCAAGGTCCTGAACACTTTGGATAAGGTCATCCTGACGTACACGACATCCCAGATATGCTCGATGCTTCGTCAGTCGTTAATACGTCAGAAGCATGCGACGTCACATTGTTGAGTGTATTCGGTGTAACGGTGGACACATGAGATATTAGCGAGGTTTTGAAATAAAATCTGAAAAGTTTGATTTATTCTTTGAGCATTCGGTATATTGTCTGAACATCAAACAAAGATGTTATTGAAAGAAAGTCATGCTACAATTGTTAGTACTTTCTTACATTCTCAGATTTTGCAGGAAAACAAAGTGGATACTTTTTATTTTTGCTGAGTATATTACCCTATTGAATTAAAAATGGCAAATGAAGGCCAAATCATCATTCGGTCTTTCCGTTCAGCTCGAAGTACATCGGAATCGTCTCGTCAATTTCCGTAACTTTTTAAATACCTGATTACGGAAATCGACGAGGTAGTTCCGTTGTTCGGCGTGGTACGGAAAATACTGAGACCACTTATGACGTCATTATACGAACATAAGACGTCATCGTATGACAACGTTACATCCATAAATTTGTCTATGATACTTTTTTTGAAGTTATGTGATAAATAGAATCTCACATTCGTGCCAATTTTATATAATATTAAACTCGTTGGATGAAATTGATATGAAGCTCGGCAAAGCCTTACATTCAATAAATTCAGTATTAAACTGGCACTCATGTGATACACTGACAGCTTCTGGGAGTGTAATAAAGTCATAAAGCATTTTGATGTCACATTACGTGACGTTATGATTTAGGTGATAAATCGAATCTCACATCCGCGCTTTGCTGATTTTTTTTTTAATAGAACACTCGTAGGTTAAAATGATCATAGAATATGGGCCATCTCGTTTAATAAATTTAAATATAAACTAGCGCCCATTTAAGATCATCTACTGTTATTGATTTGCGTAATGAAAGGTCTATACATTCTGAAAAGGGGACCCTGAAAGCAACAAACACAAACAAGAGAGAAAAGTAGCAGACTCCGGTTTTCTGTTCTTGAGAGGTAGTATAAGTTGCAACATCTCTTACGCCCCTAAGCACTAGCTTTAGTGGTATTCTACGTAACAGCAAAAATGACTGGGCTTGAAATACCACTAAGTAATATATAGCAAAGTCTATTAAGACACATTTAATAAAATATTTCGGGCATAGCCCTTCATCAGTTGGGTAAAAACACACAAGTGTACAACTACATTATGGACGCGGCCATATTCAACATCAACACCCAATTGATATTCAAAATGGCCACTTCCATAATGTAGTTGTAAAATTGTGTATTTTACAAAACTGATGAAGGGCTATGCCCAAAATATTTTATTAAATGTGTCTTAATAGACTTTTCTTTATATTTATAAACTTCCCTCAGGAGGACAATTAGAAACAATAAGTAATAACTTTACTTGTAGTCAGGGGTTACAGCCTGATTACAGCCGCGACTCATCACTAAACACATGCTAGTGTGAAAGTCAATAAATAATGAAAAGAGGATCCCTTGAAACCAACAAACATATACAAGAGAGAAAAGTAGCAGACTCGGTTTTATTGAATATGTGCAACATCTCTCACGCCCCCTATCATCGGCTACGTTAAAGCCACAACGAATGTGCTTGATGATCCCAAAGGACCAGTAAGTAATAACTGCTGATTGTAGTAGGGGCTAAACCCTCGTTTCAAATCGGGCGACGCACCAAACGCCAAAACGGGAAACATAACTAGAGTTTCATTGGCGAGAGCGCTACCAATGTAATTACATGTTGACTATTATTAAGCCATTTTAAAATATGCTACTCAATCTATTTTATGGAAGGTAACATGTTAAAACACACCAATACTTAGACATGTATGTACATGCAGAAATTTCAGCCAGTGGTTTAAGTATCTATTCTTAGAATATGACTGCAACTGCTTCCATTTCAGTTATTTAAGGGAATGTGGCGACTCAGTCAATCCATCTTTATTGTTGAGAGCTCTGAAACACTTGATTTAGGGTGAACGAATTTTCAAAATAGGATGGCAAACAAAGAAGATATGATTATTTGAAAGTTTTGTTGAAACGGATATGGAATACGCCATCACATCACAGTTCTAAATGAAGATATATGGAATATTTATAAATATGAACATTTACTGATTTATAGGGAAAATATGACAGCAACTGTATAAACAAAATATGTATACTTGATAGCAATAATGCTGTACCAGTAAAGGAGTTTGCATTCATGTGCAGCGATTTTCTTTGCTTTAAAAGATATTGATCAATATTCCATATATGGTAATTGGGACATTGACGTCATAGTTCTCAAAATATCTGCTCCCATATCCGTTTCAGAGCAAATTTCAAATTGTCATATCTTTTTTATTTATCGTCCGATATTTATTCTTCTTTCACCTTTCTCCACGTTTGTCAGAACTCTCAATAATAGAGTGTTTGGATGTGTCTTAAATAGAATATGTAAGACATGTTTTGTTTTGTTAACGACATTTGTTGACTATCTGCACTCAAAAATATAGATTGTATTTGTATTAGTTAAATAGTATTAAATAGCTGATGTTAACGACATTTGTTGACTATCTGCACTCAAAAATATAGATTGTATTTGTATTAGTTAAATAGTATTAAATAGCTGATGTTGCCAATTTTAACGAATTGAATTCGATTTTATAGTCGCACCAACAGCTAAGGTCATATGGCAAGTTTTCCAGCTTCCATTAGTGAAGGAAGATTTCTGGCAACTTTCGTGCACTGTCGGCACCTGGGCCTAACCACCAGATTCCTCACGCCACGAGGGACCGAACCCACACTAGTCAGAGACTTTAACCACTCGGCCACGGATCCAATTTCAACGAAGACTAGTATACATTACTTAAACAGTCAATCACTGAAATATTGAGACTCTCCAGGAAGTGCACTTTTGGGGTTTTGTGACAGAAATATGAACGGACAAACAAACAAGCAAAAATTACAATCTGGTCAAAACGTGTGTGTATGTATAATATAAAATTAGTATGCAAGCTTTTTTTCTATGTTCAAAAACAACACGAACACATTAATGTAGACAAAAGAACGTCTCGTTGACTCATAAAAAGGAAAACCGCCTACCATATCTCACCTGGCCATGTACATGAGATACATTTGGCAGTTGTTTTACGCATGTCTGATTTGGTCGCTGAATGAGCCATCAGGGACAGATTAGTTTTTACAAAATTAAGCATTCCGAATGACACTTTTCAAAATATTGAAATTTTCCTAAACTAAATTAAACAATTTAAATGGTAGTTTTCAACTTTTTTGACCAGTTTTTACAATATAAATGACAAATCCAACACCTCCGTAATTACAGATCGCACCGATAGACAGATGAGTGGATAGATAAGCTATGGTCACTAAAGATAGAGAGATCGATGGACAGATAAAGGCATAGGTCGTGTAAGATAATTTGCAGTTGTCAGGATTTTAAAACATTCAAAATAGTTTTAAGTACCTTCCAAATAATTTAAATGGCTATACCGGTAATAGGAGGTGGTTTAATTATAAGAAACTCTCACGATTTGGGGACATAATGTACAGCTTGGGGTCAGAGTGACCTTATTTGGTATTTCATTGATAAAATGGAAAATTTTGTGGTATTTTGACTGGGTGTTTGAAATGTAACTGAACTTATTGACTCAGTGTATCAACAATCTTAAAATTGTTTAAACTGTGTTGATTTGACCTTAAAATATAACAAACTGTAATATATATATGCAGATGTATATATATTTGATTTTTTTTGGTTTTGTTTTATGAATATTAGTGTGACAAAAATTCTTTCACGTTAAAACATAATACATACAACATAGTACTATTCATATGTAACTAATGTTTCTACTATCAATTTAAATACAGATACCTCATAATATCCTTATATTTTCCGTCCACCTGCTGTATTATTCTAGTTTGGTACACTGATATTGTTTCGATGAATTAAAGAGTCATTAATCAACCAATTGAACTACATATATACGTACTGTTTTATACTTATCAATTTAGTAATGCAATTTCATTATGAAAAGATAGTATTTCGCATTTATTATCGATATAAATGTATATAAAAGCTGGAAACGTTTTTCCCAAATTTACGTCCCTTGGCATAAAATCCTACATTTGTATTTTGACCGCAGAAGACTGCAGCAGACGTCAGCTGTTGTTTCCATTGTTGTTTTTTAAGATAATATATGTTATTTAAAACAGTTTTCACGATACAAAAACTACGTTATTAGTAACTTAGCATTTCATGTAATTTTTATATCTAAGAGTTTTTATTTTAATTTATATTTAAACATGTTTATATTAATGTCTCGAACACCTGTGTAAAACGTGTACAGCGCGTATAATTGAAAACTTAAACGATATAAAACTAAGAACATATTTTTTGGTAAAAGTTATTATGTAAATGGAAATGTCTGTTAGTGTTAACGCGTTTTCATTTGCATGTCCCGGTACTTTACAATTGTGACAAACTGTATAATTTGCTAACTTTATCAGAATTTATGTGAAGTACGTAAACCACCGAACTTTCCAAACACTGCAAGTGCACATCTCCGTCCCGTACGTACTTGACAACAGCAATGCCTATTCTTAAATCTGACCTGGTTGTTTCGAGATGCAAATCCATGATTTTAAGAACATTTCGGATCCTTCTCTTCATCTTTTCATTCGTTGGATATTTTTATAGTGTTTTACCAACAATGTGATGTGCACATCAAGTCCATATTTCACAGTTGATGGTCAAGGTCAAGGTCAAAACTGAGTTTTGACGATGACTTGCACCAGTGTTGATCTTAACAAGGCAATCTGTCGCGAACATATCCAGATCTCTTACTTGAAGGTCACCGTTTCATTTGGGGTCAGATTAAGGTCCGAAACATACATCTATACTATATATGACGTTTGTTCTACTTTTGAGAATTTGGAACTATAAGACGTAGACGATGTTTGGCAAACAACATGATCCATTTCACAAAGGTCATGGTCACATGCGCATTGGGTGATCATGGAGATGGAAACACTCAAGTGTTATTAGCAAACAATATTTGCAATAATATAATACCACACCATCTGATTCGTCAAGATAGACGGAAGGACGGAGGGCGACCATGTCGCTTTGCTTTTCCCGGAAAGGCGACGGAAAGCAAGTATAAATTTTGTTGAATACAATGGAGAGAACTAAGTGAAAAAGAACCGCACAATCGATACTTTCTTTACTAATTGAATTGTCTAACTGTATCAAAATGTAATTAAAACGAAACCTAATCTCTTCATCAGCAAAATGTTAAAGTTAAAATGAATATATATGTTTTTTATTACAAAACTGTATTCATGTTTCGGGTTTATTCACGATTTGTACAGACTGTATATTATTCACGCTGCTAAGAAAAAACAAAACTATCGTTTAACATGGCTATTTGATAGCATGGCTAATGGTGGTAAAATGAACCGCATACAGTGGCTTGGTGGCATGTAGTTCTGTAACCATTCGATATACACTTTCACATTATACAAAACAGACCTGTTTTGCCTAATTAAACCATGTTTTGTCTAATTAAAACACATTTGTCTCATTATCCGCTCCCTACGATGCTTCTTTATTTCACATGACAGGTGTTAGCGTCCATAGCGCTATAACTGCATTAATGGGAGTTAAATTAAAAAAGTTGAGAAAGCGAGATTGGCAACTAATTCCTTAAAATGGTTTCATTACCCTATACCACAGGGTCCCGAGGTTGTTAATGGTACTTGCAAAGTGAGATGATAATTCGAATCCGTGAGCTGTTAATAAGAAACGAATGTCCACGTCTGTTTCACAACTTGTTGTGCAGCCATTAGCATGAGTGTAAAAAGTAACTTTAGTTTTAGCTCTAAACGATTTGTGTAGATATGTTTGTGGTAAAAATAAAATACGGGTAATGGATATCTCATGTGTTCATGTATACATTCCACTGAATACATATCAGACATGATTTATTTTTTATTATTTTTATTATTATTATTGTTATTATTTAATATTATTATTATTATTATTATTATTTGCAATGCAACGTTTCCATAATTATAACTTCAAGATTTGTTGTTTTATTGGCACTTTACATTTATTATATATATACACGCTATCAAAGAGTTTGCTTTGTTTGTTGTGTAAAACTTCATTTTTCAGCACATTTTAGGCTATGTATGACGGTCGATTTTTAGTGATGCACTTATTCCTGGGTAGAAACAGTACCTCCTGCCATCCGTTCAAATCGACATTTTTCACACGTCGAGCTCCCAGTGAGATTCGAACCCGCAGCGGTGAGAAGCGAGAAGGTTTCAAACGCAGCGTCTTTACCCTCTCGACCACGAAGGCATTAATGTATAAAGAGATCATGACAATAGAAAATATTGAAATGCGTGAGCAAATTTTGTGACGTTTTCATAAAATCTTATTTTATGTTAGATTGTTTATTCTGCCAAGATAGTGTATTGTTTCATACTAGACTATTCATCAAATTGTGCTTTTTATAATTAAGACAACATGCGCGTCCATTAAATCAGCATTAGCCACATGTTACGTCAATAAAGATTGATTTACGTAAATATTTTACGGCAACACTATGTGAGTGCTCCCCCTATTTGTAGCCATTACCATCGCGTTCGACTTGCTGCGTGTTCACATGTTTTTCGTTAGCTACCGCGGAGAGAAGCGTAAAAACAGCGCTGTTTCCACTAATTCGCAGCATGAAAAGAATTTGACACTGTTATATGCAGGGTAGAAAAATGCAAGCCGAAAGATTTAGTATTTTAGCTGAAGGCATAATTTCATTACTTTTTATTTCTGTTTTCGACTCTTTTAGTGCCAATATGCGCGTTCATGCTCTTTGGACTTCATGATTCACACGCGCAGATTAAATAAAGTTAGACTCTGAGACCCGAAACAGTGTTTGCTTATCACTATCAATTTAAGAATTTAATCACAGAAAATATCACACACAGCGCGTGCCTTTCGGGAATATATCCCCGCAATGTAAATATCAATAAAACAATCATAGTCTAACGCGTTGTTGTTGTTGGAACTATGTTAAATTGCGTAATCATAATGATGTTTTATGATATTCATACAGTGAAACAGTGCGTACTCTAGAAATCGAATAAAACCCACATTTTTTGTGTTTGATATGTTTACTGCAGAGATGTCATAAAACCTTATATTTATTATATGTTTAACAGTTGTGGAATTATATATAAGGAAGATGTTAGGGGTTATAGTGAATATAGGAATTTATTTTTCATCTTGAAGTAGTTTCACTAGTCATTAAATTCATAGTTTTCCATTGCTAAAATATTGAGATTTTACCTTATTTTCACTAGGTGATAAAATTTGTTTGACTCGGTTTTTATCCTTAGGTTCTACAGTAAAATAAAACTCTTTGGAGGAGTAAACAGATGGTAATTTTTCAAGATTCGATTTTGAAAGGTACATATATTATATCAATTTGCATAAATGTGCATGCAATATGCAGGATTGAAAATAATCACACGGTAAATACCTTAATTTTAACAGTAAACTTGGTTGACCATCTAGGATAAAGTCTGAGATTATCACCTACCAGAATTTAGAGGTGTGTCAAATTTATGGTCACTGATTCGTCAGTTTATTTTGATGATGATTTATGAACATTCGCAACATCTCGTACACTGCTAATTTTGCAATGGCATTCGGCCAATTGCTCCATCAATGGTTTATTCACATGAAAGCACTGATAAAACCTTCATCTGCATGGTAAAAAACAAACATTCAATACAACTTATACATCAACACGTGTATGAAGCGGCCATATTGTTTACATAGCAATAGTGCATTATTCAGGCTGTTAGCTAGTAGGAAGAACCCTCCCCCTCCCCCAGGTGGAATTTTGTACACCCTATTTTTCTGAAAGCCCATTATGTGTAGAATATTTTGGAACAAGTGTGCCATCTGAACGTTGGGGCGTTATCGTTTTACAGGTTGTAGAATACGTTACCTATAAAATAATAATTCAATTTTAATGCATTTTGAAGACTAAACATGTGTAGAAGAAAGGGTTTGTATTTTAAATTGTCTTCATTATTCATGCCTTTTATAATACAAACTTTCGTTTCACTTACTTTTTATACCTTGGATACCTGTGTTTCTAACACAACGATACCCCCGTAATTTACGTCACCTTTTTAACGTAAGACATTAAGAACATTAATGATATTACATCCGAAAATTATCCCAAACTTTACACATATCACAGACATACGTGCCCATGATGTTAATAATGTTTGGTTCTTGTAATGTCCGTTACAGTGGGTGTCTTTAAATCATTTTCTATTTTCTGCATGTTAAAATAAATAATAGAACAAATCATCCAATACACTTTTAAAGTTTTATTGCCGCATTCCTTTAAACATAATTGATTGTAACAACTCATTTTGAACATTATTTATGCTTTTTAAACTACAAAATTTCGTTTCACGTAACGTTTATACCTTTGATACCTGCGTTATTAAGTATACGTTACCGTAATGTATGTTACCTTGTTGAATGAAAGTGTTTGGTTTAAGAAATTAAGAACATCAATATTTTATATTCGAACATTATTTCAAACGTCTTAGTTATAATAGACATACGTATCCATGATGTGGACAATGTTTGGTTCTTGTATTGTCCGTTATATTGTATTTTTTGTTTAATCTGGTTAATGTTGGTTAGTATGGTGCCACAAAAACACTTGAACGTGTGCATGTTCAAATGCATGATTATAGAAAATTGACACGGCGGCAAAAAGCTCTAGTTGTGTCCTTTGAATTTTCACGAAAACATATTTGACATCCGTGTAAAGAGGTTTGCGACACACTATCCTCTCCGTGATCTCCGTACCTTTTTTTGAAGATCAGCCGAACATTCATGCTGCTGTTCGAGCAATCCAACTTGACACAAACTCTCTGTGCTTTTTAATCGTCTTAAATGGGACAACATTGCGTCTCCTTACAAAGCCACTGGTTGTAACACAGCTTGTAAAGTAATATAGTGTGGGTAGTAAAGAGCAAATATCAGACCCATTAACCTCTAGAATTTCTTTCTCATTCAGCATCTTCTTTCTTAATCATCCCAGTGCCAAACATGACATAGTTAAGGTTGTATTACTGAACCAAATTTTGAAAGCAGGATCAGTATGTCTGTGTCAGGGAACTCACCACGATTGTTTCCGATGTTGGTGAGGATTGATAGGGATATGTTCAGTCGGATGTCTGCTTCCTCCTATGATATAAACAGATATTCCTGCAATGGTAAGCCGAGGACATTTTTCCATAGACAAAGTAAGTTTCATGGCCTTGGAGGTTTGGTGCATATTTGCCTGTATTCCACTGGCCGCAAATGAGAATGAATTGTGTCGTATTGTCGTGATCTCTTCAAATAATGAATTGTGTCGTATTGTCCTGATAACTCTTCAAATCGCAATAGGTCTTCGTTTTCGGCCCTGACAACAGGAACGTTGGGGTTTCACCTCGCCACTTGCACTCGAACTACTTGATAGATATAGGGACGCAAGTGTCTGTCACAAAGTCGGCTCAATGGGCTTTGGTAAGTACGTCAAACACCAGCTCTGCCAAATCGTCAATAGTACCAGGAACTGAAGGCTGACCGTGAGGTGTTGCATTACCTTCACACACATACACAGAATATTCAGTAGGTTGCTGTGTAGCTGGCTCAACTGATACTTCCAATTGGCTTTGTCAGTTCTAACTGAATTGCCATCAGATGTTGCAAGGGACCATGGTACTGAGCCTAGAGGACATGATAGATTCAACTTAAGATCTGCCTGATACCTGATCAATAAGGGAACCAATTGATCAAATATAGTGTGTTTTAGATCGGATCGGCGTGTCAGTTAACAAGGCATTGCCAAATATGTCATGGTCTTCTTAGCCTGATGCTGTAATAGATCATCAGCAACACCTCTCTATGCTGGAATACCGATCGGAGGTATAGCTCAAAGTCATTGATATCAACTCGGAATGGGGTTTGTGAAACCAATGATAGATTCTGTGGCTCTTCTCAAGTCTTTCTCGTTGTTCTTTGTTGGATGGATGCAGTCCTTTGCACGAAGAAATAACTTCTGATGCCATCTCTGGAAAGTGGCCTCTAGCAGCTTTTCTCTACATTGACGTGTAATGTACCGTGGTATTACCTGTATGCTGCATACTTTCTACTGAATCCAATGATGTTACCCTGAAAATGTGTACGTTGATTGAAATATTAAATTGTTTATAATAATAGTTTATTAATAGTTATATGATTTGTGGAAGAGCAACACTAAATCTCCTGTTTTGGAGAAGTTCATTTGACCCGGGGATGGGTTATTTCAAGAGTCAGGGTGTCATTAAATATACTGGAATGTGTCTGGTGCAGTTCCAATGGTCATTCTCAAAGAACATTAGACATAGGCGGTAGGGTGAAGATATATGCATGTCAAGGTAATTTTCCTTTGTGGCTGTCTTTGATAAGAGTTAGAATTATTAGTATTGTGTCCAACTACTAGTAATCAGAATAAGGCAAGACTAACTTACATTGGATGGGGACAAAATATGATTATTCTTTGGGATTTGTCTCAAAATCAGGATACATTGTAACAAAGGGAATATGCCATAACTAGTAAACAAAATACATTTTCAATAAAGGATAAGCTCCCAGTAGTTTAATGTACAATTATTTTTTTTTTTCTGATTTATGAACCATTTTAAAATATTTATTTATTATATATTTATTTTATTTTTAGACATCATATTTATTTATTTACTTATACTAATGAATTACATTGCGTTAAAAAAAATCATATTTAAAAGTAAAATACTAGCACCTTTATTTCTGGAAACTTCCAAATGGTAACGTAGTTTTTGTTTATTTTACATATCGTAACTCTCTCTCCCTCTCTCTCTCTCTCTCTCGTCATCCAACAAATATCTGTATTCACTCAAATCATGCATACATGACAACATGGGGTTACAATAAGAATTTGAAAATATATGAGACTTGACACAAACTAACATACAATGGAATAAGAAAAGTAAAGTGATCTATAAACAAGGTTTATTAAATTTCTCTATTTAAATTTTAACATTATATTTTTTATAAAAAGGCACAAAAGTTTGTATTCTGACATATTTTAAGTACTTATATTCATAACTTTGGGTAGACTGTATATATTTTTGTTTTGCCAATACTTAGGTTTAATCAAGCATGTTCTGCTTTCTGAGAAATACGGACATTCAATAATATAGTGAAATTCATCTGCAGGTGTTTTATTACAAAGGATACATTTACACATTTCTAGTTCGATTCTGTTCCCACTTCCTGTTTCTACTGGTAACATGGTTTCGTGTCCTACATCTTATAACAAACATTAATAGGTTGCTTGGCGTATTTATTAAATACTTTTCGCATTGAAATTTATCCTTAAACAATCTATAATTGTTTTAGAAACAACGAAACCACCCCCGGTTTCCTGATAAAACCACGTTTGAGCGATACGACGAACGCGGATCACCCGCCAGTGAAACTATTTCCTAGGTGAGTTTAAAAAGTCTTTGTTATGGACATGTAAACGTGTTTTCTGTTCGGGATTTTTAGCACTATTCTTTTGGCAGTAATTATATAGCTCAACAATTAAATAAGAAGTACATTTGGCGTTCAGTAAGTGATGCAATCGGTATTGAAACATCTTTTCAGTTGTATCGCAGCACTTTATCTCGATAGTTCGAGTCATTTCTTTCGAGAACGATGTTGATCAGCATGTTTTTGTGTTTAACTAGCAAGACAAATGCATAACAAACAGGCTTTCGAAAGTTTACGTCACGAAGAGCTTGCTTAAATAGCAAACCAGGGGAAATGTGGGAGGGTGTGAGGAAATACTACGGGTTATGATACGACCACGCTCGGAGCACAAACACAAATGATACGACGAACTCGGAGTATAATATTCGCTTACTTAAGCTCTGATAGGAAATTAAAAACAAATGATAGCATTTTTAGCTCCACTGGCCAAAGGCCAGCAGAGCTTATGGGATGACGAGTTGTCCGTCGTCCGTCCATCCGTTCGACGGTCGTTAACTTTTGCCTAGTTAACATGATAGAGACTTCGTATTTAATCCTATCTTTACCAAACTTTGGCGGTGTATATATCTCAATGAAAGTGTGTTTGAAACTGGTCTCTCACCACTGCGGGTTCGTATCTCACTGGGAGCTTGATTTTTAAATCAGGAAGTGTTGATTCTTGCGGATAGCTAGGTACATGGTTCTAGTACTGCATAGCCCAGGACTCCATTCAACAAACCGACCGACCGACCGACCGATCAACCAACCAACCATCTGGCACAGAAATCAGGAACATATATAGTGACCTACACCAGCACAACCTTTAGCATTGTATTTGCAATTAGTGCACGTGCACCTCATCAACAGAGTATAACCTCGCATACAGTTACATGCCGTGCAAAACGTGATGTTATTTTCGTTACATTATTTACATATTTCCTTTTTAAAGTGATGAATTTCGACGAGTATGCCCATGAAAAAATCAAAAAGATTGTGAAAGGGGTTGCGAAAGAATTGGAAAGCGAACGTTAGAAAAAATACACTAGGCTCGTTAGATTGACTCGCAAAAAGATTGTGTGAATGGAGGACCCCCTCTCCAACCCCCAACCCCCAACCGGAGGGTGATGCACCCTACCACACATACATAGAAAAGGGTACGAAACAATTGAAAAACAAAGGTTACACAAAATACACTGAAAACTCGTCAGATTTCAGCATTTTAGTCAAAGTTTTTATTCAAAATGTCTAAGGGGGTGGGGGAGGAACCCGCCACTACCACCCCACCCACTTCACCTCAATTAACACCCCTCCCTTTTCAAAAACCTGGCTAACGACCTGTTCAAAAAGGCATATAACATTATATGTTTGCAACAAAGTTTATAGAAATACAGCACAACATTCATTACAAGTATAATGATTGTTTGAATTGTTTTTAAAGGCTCATCAACACACCAGTTTAAGTTATTTAACCACCCATGGAGGGGGCGGAATATATATGAATCCTGGAATCTCGCCATCTTCCTAACATGGAATACATTCCTATGGTTCTTTAATGTGCTATGGTGAAACACATAATTTAAGTATACATAGTTGTTATGTGCTGGTTAGCAACAATTACTGTCATCTTTATTTATGGTTTTCCGCAAAAGAACTACCAAGTTACCTTTTTTTTCTTTCAAAATAATATGGAACGCACATTTCCGCTTTCCCCATATAATCTGTACTCGCAACAACCGTTGGCTGTACATACGACTTCCGACTACTGTGCGAATATAGGTTTTCTATGCAGTGTAAGCGTAACTATGAGCGATTGCAAAACTGCTACACACATAGAAATATTTATTAATATCAGGTATTGCGTAGGACTATTTCGGAATTGCCCAAGGGATGAAATATACCAAGTGTCCCTGCGCAATTCGGGAATGCGATGCACCATCGACCATCGCATCTTACTATCGACCATCACATCTTACCATCGCATCTTACCATCGACCATCGCATCTTACCATCGACCATCGTATCTTACCATCGCATCTTACCATCGACCATCGCATCTTACCCTCGACCATCGCATCTTACCATCGCATCTTACCATCGACCATCGCATCTTACCATCGACCAACTCATCTTACCATCGCATCTTACCATCGACCATCGGGTTGTGGGCGAGTGAGAAGTGCATACATTGGAGGAACACATGAAACATAATTATATAAAGGAAAGCGGACACATTTCACAATCAACTTTTTAAATGACACTAATTGATTATAACCATGCATAAAACATGCAGTGCCTCACTTTTTAAGGTCAAGCATCCTTATATTTTACTAGTTGTCTGAGGGCCTAAAGAAACATTAAGAGCATGGTGGGGGCAGGGACGGTCTGGAATTTATCTAGTAAATCCACATACAGTGTATAGATCCAGGTTTTAACAAGGATGTCCGAAATTCGAGATTGGTGAGTATTATTTTGGAGGATTTATACAGGCGCGCGCCCTGTCACCCTTCCTCTCCCCACTGGAACCTACTCAAACCCAGAGACAGAAGGGTGACAATGCCAAGTTGGTTGTACTTCTGAATTCCGAATTCCGAAGTTTAAAGTCTGATAGATTGCACGCGTCTATAGGTGAGCTATAATTCCGTAATAAGGCCAAACAAAAAAATGTGTGTGTTTAAGCAGGGCTCTATATTTCAATTTTCATCCCAGGTTTAGGGTAACATGCCAGGAAATAGTAGGTTTGGTAGGTACGGATTTATTTTTATATATATTTATATATATATATATATATATACGAGTATATAGGAACATAGCATTTTATACCCAAAACAGCCTTGATTTTTATATTTTTCTGGTAATTTGGAAAATATTGCTAGGTTTAACCAGAAGAAATAGGTAGGGTCTGGATAACCTAAACACACATAACATTTTGCAAGGCCTAAGTCGAACGCTCATATAAAATTAATTAGAATTGAACAAAGTCGGTTTTGTTCACCCACAAAACATGGTTGAATAGTTTTTATTACACTCGTCTTAACATATTTATCAATTTAATATTTAATAAAATTGTCTCGCTGACAAACCTGAGATTATATTGAGAGAGAGAGAGAGAGAGAGAGAGGGAGAGAGTGAGGAGGAGAGAGAGAGGAGGAGGTATCGATACAACTTAGAAGAGGCCTAATGTACATTAGGGTTAATGCGATGGTCGATGGTAAGATGCGATGGTAAGATGCGATGTTCGATGGTAAGATGCGATGGTCGATGGTCCATCGCATCTTACCATCGACCATCGCATCTGACCATCGACCATCGCATCTCACCATTGCATCTTACTATCGACGCATCTTACCATCGACCATCGCTTCTTACCATCGACCGTCGATGGTCGATGGTAAGATGCGATGGTAAGATAGCCCTAACAGGATACCGTTAGGCTCGCCGTTCAGCGTCGTACAACACACGATGTCATCATACAAACATAGACGTCATCGCACGACAATGTTATATATACAGGCAGCTGATTGTGAATCTTTTTTGGAGTTATGTGATAAATGGAATCTCACATTTGTGTCTATTTAATACTGAATGTATTAAACTCGTTTGATTAACTTGAGATGATGCTCGACAAAGCCTCACATAATATAATTTTATCTAACTGTTCAATAAACTCCGTATTAAACAGGCGCTCATTGAAGATCCATATAGCGTTTGTTTTACATCTAGATTCATTTTTAGTTATACATTATTGCTATTAAAAGAGCGAGTAAATGTTCACTGTTCTATTGTTACAGCTTTTAAAATAGAAGAAACGTACTTTAGCTCGTCTTTCCCCACTACCGTCATAATGTCCTACTTTTTTATAATTATATATTATCAAATATTAAAATCTATTTCCATGGAGAAGCGTATTATTAGGAAGCAATATAATGCTTGTACAAAGATGTACATGCATCTCATGAAAAGACGCAATACATTCGAACTTTTTGCGGATTTCAAAACTCTGACGAAAACCAGAAACCCCAATTAAACGATTATTTAAATGCTTTGTTTATTTTCCTGAAATGTAATAACTGGATATCCCGCTGGTCGGTAATTCGGCTTTAAGTATTAAAGGGAATTAACTCCAGATTTCTCAAGCACCTGTATTAAGCCGCATAATAAATAAAAACATTAGAAAACTAATTTGGACGCTGCTCCGTAGCGTTGAGTATGTGCATAAAACATGATGAAACTAATACCTAGGCATTATGGGAATTTTACGAGGCCTTTCCAGGCGGGAAAACGCACGCGTTTTGAACTAATTCAATGTCGTAACATGCGCGTTGGAATTCCTGGCATTGTTTAAAGAATGTCTAATTTAGAAATAACGTTTTGCAAAACGTTAAAATGCTTTTCATAAAGTGGTTAACAAAATTCAAACAAGATTCACTTTACACGAGTTTACCACATATAGAATTTAGCATCAAACCGTAGCTTGACTTCTCTACAATATGTATAGGCCAAACTGGTCGATCCATGAAAACTCGTTTTCGTGAACATTTGTATAAAATGCGTCAGTCGAAACGATTTAAAAACTTTCTTTATACGCACTTTAGGGATTAGGGACATTCCTTAGATGATGTTAGCATTCAGCTTGTGGAACTTATTGCATTTGATAAAACTACTACCAAAAGTTACATGATACAAGCTAGACATATCGCTGAACTCAAATGGATAAAGCAATTACAAACTCCGTATCCAGAGGGGTTAAATGGTAACTTTTATCAAGAAGGAAACATTTCCAATAACCCGGATACAGATCCTTTTAGCATAATGTCCATTCGTAAACGTAAACGACGGTCGCATGGTCGCAGAAAGAACCATAACCTTAAACGAAAATTTAAGAAAGTCTTTACTGTTGCTGACCTTCATACTATTTATAAGAGTTCGGGTAGACACGCCCTCCTTAGCAAAGTAGTCAGTCTGTCTTTTTCTTGCTTACAGAAACTTGACGAAAAAGCTGATGCCATTTACGTCAGTACTAATCCATTATATGATGTTGCATCTATTATTCAAACGTACACGCAACATATTTTGCGTCCGCATATAGATGCTCCATCTGACCATAAAAGGCACTTTTTGAAGATAACTTATGTTAATAAAGGCATCGATTTCATTAATTAAGCCGGAGTATTTAATGGCATGTGGGTGACTGACACAATTCCTAAGTATTTCAAGAATATTGAGACTCCTGTTATATGTTAAAAGTATAAGAAATCAACTAGAAATCTTATTTTCAATTATAATAGGATAGTTTCTGATCTTGAAATCGAGACATCTAATCCTACTGATTGAGATTGTCAAAATTCTAAATTTTGTTATGAACCTCCCGGTCATATTCTCACTGAAAATCTTGATGTTACTGAGGATAAGAGGATCCGGCAATTAATTGCCAAAGGTCCTAAATATCGCCTACCATCAGATATTGATTTTAATGCCTGTCCAATGAAATTGCGGGTTCTTTAACACGATTCTGTACTATGTGGTGTAAGCGAGAAAACGCATCTAATCAATCCCTGCTTCCACGGCCGTCTACTTACAATTTACGACACCTTAAGAAGGGTATTCAGAATCTGCATACTAAATTAGTTCTAGTTCCTGCAGACAAAGGTTCCAACAATATAATTATTGCCTGACGATTACATTATACCAATACATTGAATGCAGAGCTACCCCTCAAACAGACTCAATAAATCCGAGTCTTCTACTTTTATCTCTTGTTTGTGTTTGTTGCTTCCAAGGGATCCACTTTTCATATTTATTCTACTTATCTTACCGCACCTTTGCTGGAGAAGGACATTGTTTCCCAGCATGTGACCTTTATGGAGACTATAAAGGTTTCTGTAAATAATAAGCAGACGAGGCTCCCTACAATGTACTGGATACCCAAACTAAACAAAATTCCATACAAAGCACGTTTTATTGCTAATTCATGTTCATGTACCACGACCAATATATCAAAACTATTGACTTCCTGACATTCCGCGATTAAATAACATACGCTTAAATATTGTTGAAAGGTTTTTGAAAACTCAGGAATCAATCTGTTTTGGTCTATCAAAAACTCTAGAGAAGTCCTTGATAAATTACGGTGTAAGCATTTTCATGCCTCTTCTCTAACCACCTACAGGGTCACTATACATTATATATCGACCCTGCCACCTACGACTTTTCCACACTACGAGTATATACTACTCTACCACATAATCTAATCAAAGATGAATTGCTTCAGCCTATTCAGAAGACATTTGCTAGAGAAGGTACAACTTTTCTATCTTGTAATAATGTCAGGGCTTTCTATACAAACGCCCATATTGATAATTATAATTTGTGGACTTGTGCTGATGTTTGTAGAGCGTTATCTTTCCTTCTCGATAACATCTTTATAAGATACGGTAAAACTGTTTACCGCCAGGTTGTTGGTATTCCTATGGGTACTAACTGTGCGCCACTTTCCGCAGATTTGTTTGTTACTGATATGAAAGAGATTTTATGTCGAGTTTGTCACCTGCTAGCCAGAGAGAAGTTATTGGTGCGTTTAATAATACATCTCGGTATATAGATGACATACTGAATGTTGACATCCCGTTATTTGCTCATATGCTTACTATCATTTATCCACCAGATCTCACGTTGAATAAAGCCAACAGTTCGGATACTGAAGCAGCCTTCATCGATCTTCATCTCTCAATTTCTAATTATTTCATACATACTAAAATCTATGATAAGAGAGATGACTTCAACTTTAACATCGTTAACTATCCACACCTGGATGGGGATGTACCTCGTTCTACATCATACGGGGTTTATATCTCCCAGCTCATTCGTTCCGCTAGAGCTTGTAATGTTGTTGTATACATCAATGATCGAAATCAAGTTATTACAAGTAAACTTCTTCAGCAGGATTTTGGTTATCACAAACTACGTAGATCTTTCTCAAAGTTCTACCAACGAAAACCTACTGGAAATGTACAACCAACCTTAAAACACGTCTGCGGCTAGGAATATCACAACACTTATTTTATGGAGATGTGGCCTATAAACTTCGAAAGTTAAAGGGATCTGGCGGGATTCCTGACCACATTACAAAATTGATCAGGATGGAAGTTCGTCAGAAAAGGATACGACCCTTTAGTATTACAACGCACTTCATGTTTAGTAATTAACCCCTCTACAGTCAGTCACCACGCTTCACTTTTCGCTTGTGCGATGACCGGACAACCCCTTGGGACTCTATGATTGCACCTACTGAAACCCCGACCAAGGGAGGTAGGTGCATGAGCTTTCGTCACTCGGGGTTTTCTGGTCGTACCCTATATTGGTTTTCTCTTTGGCTGCAACTGCTGTGGTTGTTCAGTACAATTCTGGTAACATCCCGAGATGTTTCTTGTTTTGTGTTTTATATAGCTTTACAACAACATATTAGTGTTTCTTTTGTTAGTTTCTCTTGATGTGGACTTTATTGTTAGAGAATTCCTTTTGACGGGATGTAGTTTTGTTTACACTGTCTTTTCTATATATTGTGTACAAAGAAAATCGATTGTCTACTGACCGTTCCAAGTCGGTAACCCTGTCTTCACCACCATTTCTGTTGTATTTTGTATTTTTCATTGTATAATTAAATATTGCTCCTTGTTTGTAGTACAGTGCGGACCTACGGTGCCATAGCGTTTGGACGCTGTGGTTTCTGTAGGACCCCTCATTTCGGCCGCGTTATTATATGACATTAACCATAAACTCTCACTTTAAATGTTATTTGCAGTAAACCTAATTATAAACTATCGTCTGAAGCGTTATTTTCTGAACTTAACCCTTATCTTTCGTCTGAAGCGTTAAGCTCTGAACCTAGACATACATTCTCGTCCAAAGCGTTATTCTTTGAACGTAAACATAAACTTTAGGCTGAAGCGTTAATCTCTGAACATAGACATAAACTCGCGTCTGAAGCGTTTATCTCTGAACCTAGCCACAAATGCTCGTCTGAAGCGTTAATCTCTGAACCTAGCCATAAACTCTCGTATTAAGCGTTGTGTTGTGAACCTGACGATAAATTTTGTACAATCCAAAAGTACCTTATTTCCTTTTTCCTTTTCATATTTTCTACATTGAGCTCATTTCCTATTGTGCAATATAGGCATTCGCATGATCTAAAAGTTGAATACTTATTCTGTTATGCCCGAGCTTTTTTAATTCCAGTGCACCAACCTAAATAGTTATCGACTCCTCTCCATGTCGTAAACTATCGAGTAGGACAATCCGGTAAGCCATCCGTTTCGGTCAGTTTGGTAAGCTTGATTGGGGAAACCTCAGAAAGTGCACGAAGAATTAGTTTGTCGTTAACGACTAAGGAAAGGGCTTGCTTAGTAGAGGTATGTGCGCTTTATTTAATCAAAAACCGTTCAACGTTCACAAAGAAATGATAAAAATGTCTACATGAATTGAGATTTGTTTACCTTTTTTTTAGCCGCGAACGCATTCAAAATGTCTCGTGACATAGGGACCTTGGACCTGTGTCGGTTATCTCTGGTATGCAGGTTACTTCAGCGTTGATATGGACAGTGTGGATGACTCCTCCATCCACTTCATGTTATTCTAGATGGTCGGTGTTAACGACCGTGCTAATCATGTCTTTTAGTACGACTCTACAGTTGAAGACACCGTGAAGAGGTAGTGTGCTCGCTCCGTGGCGTGTACATCGTCTCTACGGCGTGTACGGAGTGGTTTACAAAATAAACCGGGAGTGGTTTACAAAATAAACCGACTCTCTCAGTCACTATGCCTTCCTAAATTTGTATTTCGTTATTTAGAGTTTGTCTACCGCGTTGCTTGGAGTTAATCTTTCATTTGTATAATATCTAACCCAAATGTAAGTGCTATAAAATAAATGTAATGTTGAGTATTTCTTCAGATACTCAGGCAGATGTCAACGAATAATACCTCTCAGTATTGAACATTGACGACCATTTCTATTATGGTTAAGTAATAGATAGAGTATGGTTTCACTGAGTTGGTTCATTTAAACATTGAGATGGGTGTAGCCCATCGAGGTGTTTAAATTAACCAACGAGATGAAACCATACTCTATTCGTTTTTCAGCATGTCCATTTCAGCTCCATTTCAGTTATTCTCACTGTTATTCTAACTGTTATTCTGACAGGTTTTATTTTCAATAAAACGATTTACACCTGTGCTATTACAAAGAGAATTTTCAGTGACCATGCTACAAGAATGTCTATGCTGAAGAACGTCAGCTCAGCAATGGTACTATTTCTGAAATTTTCGCTTCTTTTTCTCGATTTGAATACCTCGAGAAAAGTGGAGAAACAATTCATAACACGTCCGACATCGTTAATTACGCCCACTTAGACGGTGATGTTCTCCGAGCAACATATTATGGTGTATATGCTACTCAACTTACTCGTTTTTCTGAACTTGCAGTCGAGCCTCAATAAAACCGAGTCTACTGCTTTTCTCTCTTGTTTGTGTTTGTTTGCGATAAACGGACAAATTGTGGACCCTATGATGACGTCTGCCTAAATCATCAAAGGACGGTATCGTTAGATGATTGTCGTACATCTTGTCTTGTCGTACCCTTAATGGTTTGTTCTCGTGTTGCTCTGACTTATGCCAAGTCACCGAGTACTTATTTTGTGACTTTCTAGGCTTTTGTTTTTATAATATTCATATATACATGATCATCTGTGTGTTTACTTATATTTCCTATTAATGCTGCCTTGTTTGCTAGAGAATATAACCTGAGGGTGATATCCTAATTTACACTGTCCCGTTTTATTGGGATGAAACAGGGTAAGAGTGAGATTTGGTGAACCCTAGAACATGGTTTAAACCCACAGCGGCCTTCTTTGCCACTAACCGTTCCAAGGCGGTAGCCCTTTTATCAGGCCATTTATGTGTGTGATGTCAAATATTGTCTTGTATTCATCGTTGACTTTTATTGCTTGTGTATATGCGTGTTTTTGGTTGACTGTGGTCCTTGAATGCTAAATTTCTAGATCGACCTATATTTACTTTTGTTGCTTCCAAGAGATCCCCATTTCTGTATTTATTGGCATCCACACTAGCGTTTGTTTAGTGCTGTGTGGCGGCTGTAACAGGTCGCCACGACTACATATCAGTAGTGTTATTTCTGGTCCTTAGGGATCATCAAGCTCAATTTTTGCAACTTTAAAGTAGAATACCGTTTAAGCCGGTGCTAAGGAGCTGAGATGTGTTGCACCTTAAATAACCTCTCATGACCAGACTCAATTAAATCGAGTCTGCTACTTTTCTTTTTTGTTTGTGTGTGTTACTTGCAAGGAATCCCTATTTCAATATTTATTGACGACTTTAACCTAACTATATAACTAAAAGGCTACTCCACCACGGTCTACCGTTACTGTAAACTTCAAAGGCCTTTGCAAACTTATATTATGGTAACCCCGACCTCCTTATAAAATATAAAAGCAATATAATAACTCTTCTACGACAATGACGGACTATCACACATTTACTTTTATGGTGACGTTATTTACAAACGGTAGTAAGAACCTTTCATACAATATTTATCAACCTTTTTAGAAAATGTATCAAAAAAAGTTATAATCCGATACTTTTGCAACGCACTGCCTGCTTATAGTGGTTGTTCGACGCTACGCCTTTTTCTTTGATTGTGCGATAACCCGACATAGTGTGGACATTCTGATGACGTATGCCAAATCTTGTAAGGGAAGGTAATGTTTAATGTACATGTATGTCTTAAATATTGTCTTGTTGTGCCTTTAAAGGTTTATTCGCTTGTTGCTCTGGATTATGCCAAGTCATTGAAAACTTACTTCGTGGTTTTCCAGAATTTATTTACTCATCTATACATGATCATCGTTAACCCTTTCACCGCCAAATTTCAAATGTCGTCTGCTAAAATTTAAATTCAACCCTTATGCTAATATTGTATATATAAAGTGTTATGGAAACATTCTTACTGGGTAAAGAACAGTGTAAACCCTGATCATCCTGCAAATAGTATGCATAATGTTCAGGGTCTACGTTGGTCGTAAAACCGAAGTTTGAGACAATGGCGGCGAAAGGGTTAATATGTATAGTGGCTAGCAATGCTGCTAGATTCTGTTAGGAGATAGTCTAGCGGTAATTTCATTATAAGTCCCTTACCAGTGAAATCGGAGGGGTGCTATAGGATTGCGCTATGTCCATCCTTCCTTTTGTCCGTCCATCCTGCATTGGTTTCCGCTCATTTTCAAGAAAGCCGTTTGAAATATTTGTTGTGGATATATCAACATTCGGATCAGGTACGATAATTGTCTAATTTTAAAAGATATTGGCAGATTTGTGGATCTTTTATACTTTCATCTGTATGACATATACGAGAAGTGGTTTCGGCTCTTTTTAAAGAAAATCGTTTGAGATACTCTGTCCATATTTGTTGTGAATATGTCTAGTATCAAAATACAGGTCAAGTGGGATTATAATCTACTTTTAGAAATGTTTGAAAGAGTGATGGACCTTTGTATACTTTCGACTATATCCCATTTAAGAGAAATGGCTTCCGTCGAAATCGAATATGGTCTAATTCTAGAAGATGCTGGCTTCTATTTCTTTCAACTTTTGAGTTTAATGGCTTCTGCTCTTTTATTTATCGAATCGTTAGAGTTATTCATATAGTCGTATGTCTAGTATACAAATACAGGTCTTGTTAGATTACGGTCTAATGGCAGATCTATGGGCTTTTTATACTTTCATTATATGACATATATGGTAAATGTGTTCTTCTCATTATAAAGTAAAGGGTTTAAGGCATTAAGTCAGTTATTGTTGTGAACATGGTTGACACAGAATGACTATATATGTGAGATCTGGCGATGACGGAAGGGTATGAGGGCAGGATGGAGGTTATAAATTGTCTTATCGGAATCAGGGAAACCCAATCCTGGGTCAGAGAAAAATCAGGGAAATAACAGAGGATTTCATTTTGAGACGTGTAAGGAATATCACTTGCTTTCTGATAATTACAATCTTTTAATTCTGTATTTGTTTTCCAAATTTGCAATAACTGGGCTCTGCATTTTACGGTTTTTCTTTTCCAAAAGTCACCATTGAGCACAATGTCTGTCTTTAATAACTAGGTTCTGTCGTTCTCACTGAGATTGTCAGTAGCAAGATGTATTAGACCGTCAGTTGCATTAGACGTCATTCCAGATAATAACACATCTCTGAAAATTGTCGACGATATTCGCAGAGCGGACTTTGAGAAAGGAGGAAAATGAAACAATTACGAATGCTAACTGAAGTTAACCGAAGTAAATTTCTGAATGAAAACTTTTCTTAATTTCTGAATGAGTGTTAAAGAAAGAGAGAATTTAAACTAATTTAGCTAAGTTATGTGTTATAATAGGTAAGGTATGTGTTATAATAGCTAAGGTATGTGTTATAATAGCTAAGGTATGTGTTATAATAGGTAAGGTATGTGTTATAATAGCTAAGGTATGTGTTATAATAGGTAAGGTATGTGTTATAATAGGTTAGGTATGTGTTATAATAGGTTAGGTATGTGTTATAATAGCTAAGGTATGTGTTATAATAGGTAAGGTATGTGTTATAATAGCTAAGTTATGTGTTATAATAGGTAAGGTATGTGTTATAATAGCTAAGGTATGTGTTATAATAGCTAAGGTATGTGTTATAATAGCTAAGGTATGTGTTATAATAGGTAAGGTATGTGTTATAATAGGTTAGGTATGTGTTATAATAGGTTAGGTATGTGTTATAATAGCTAAGGTATGTGTTATAATAGGTAAGGTATGTGTTATAATAGCTAAGGTATGTGTTATAATAGCTAAGGTATGTGTTATAATAGGTAAGGTATGTGTTATAATAGGTTAGGTATGTGTTATAATAGGTAAGGTATGTGTTATAATAGGTAAGGTATGTGTTATAATAGCTAAGGTATGTGTTATAATAGGTAAGGTATGTGTTATAATAGGTAAGGTATGTGTTATAATAGCTAAGGTATGTGTTATAATAGGTAAGGTATGTGTTATAATAGGTTAGGTATGTGTTATAATAGGTAAGGTATGTGTTATAATAGGTAAGGTATGTGTTATAATAGGTAAGGTATGTGTTATAATAGGTAAGGTATGTGTTATAATAGGTAAGGTATGTGTTATAATAGGTAAGGTATGTGTTATAATAGGTAAGGTATGTGTTATAATAGGTAAGGTATGTGTTATAATAGGTTATAATAGGTAAGGTATGTGTTATAATAGGTAAGGTATGTGTTATAATAGGTAAGGTATGTGTTATAATAGGTAAGGTATGTGTTATAATAGGTAAGGTATGTGTTATAATAGGTTAGGTATGTGTTATAATAGCTAAGGTATGTGTTATAATAGGTAAGGTATGTGTTATAATAGGTTAGGTATGTGTTATAATAGCTAAGGTATGTGTTATAATAGGTAAGGTATGTGTTATAATAGGTAAGGTATGTGTTATAATAGGTAAGGTATGTGTTATAATAGGTTAGGTATGTGTTATAATAGGTAAGGTATGTGTTATAATAGCTAAGGTATGTGTTATAATAGGTAAGGTATGTGTTATAATAGGTTAGGTATGTGTTATAATAGGTTAGGTATGTGTTATAATAGCTAAGGTATGTGTTATAATAGGTAAGGTATGTGTTATAATAGGTAAGGTATGTGTTATAATAGGTAAGGTATGTGTTATAATAGGTTAGGTATGTGTTATAATAGCTAAGGTATGTGTTATAATAGGTAAGGTATGTGTTATAATAGGTAAGGTATGTGTTATAATAGGTAAGGTATGTGTTATAATAGGTAAGGTATGTGTTATAATAGGTAAGGTATGTGTTATAATAGGTATGTGTTATAATAGGTATGTGTTATAATAGGTAAGGTATGTGTTATAATAGGTATGTGTTATAATAGGTAAGGTATGTGTTATAATAGGTATGTGTTATAATAGGTATGTGTTATAATAGGTAAGGTATGTGTTATAATAGGTATGTGTTATAATAGGTAAGGTATGTGTTATAATAGGTAAGGTATGTGTTATAATAGGTATGTGTTATAATAGGTATGTGTTATAATAGGTAAGGTATGTGTTATAATAGGTATGTGTTATAATAGGTAAGGTATGTGTTATAATAGGTAAGGTATGTGTTATAATAGGTAAGGTATGTGTTATAATAGGTAAGGTATGTGTTATAATAGGTATGTGTTATAATAGGTATGTGTTATAATAGGTAAGGTATGTGTTATAATAGGTATGTGTTATAATAGGTAAGGTATGTGTTATAATAGGTAAGGTATGTGTTATAATAGGTATGTGTTATAATAGGTATGTGTTATAATAGGTAAGGTATGTGTTATAATAGGTATGTGTTATAATAGGTAAGGTATGTGTTATAATAGGTAAGGTATGTGTTATAATAGGTAAGGTATGTGTTATAATAGGTAAGGTATGTGTTATAATAGGTAAGGTATGTGTTATAATAGGTAAGGTATGTGTTATAATAGGTAAGGTATGTGTTATAATAGGTATGTGTTATAATAGGTATGTGTTATAATAGGTAAGGTATGTGTTATAATAGGTATGTGTTATAATAGGTAAGGTATGTGTTATAATAGGTATGTGTTATAATAGGTAAGGTATGTGTTATAATAGGTCTGTGTTATAATAGTTAAGGTATGTGTTATAATAGGTATGTGTTATAATAGGTAAGGTATGTGTTATAATAGGTATGTGTTATAATAGGTAAGGTATGTGTTATAATAGGTATGTGTTATAATAGGTAAGGTATGTGTTATAATAGCTAAGGTATGTGTTATAATAGGTAAGGTATGTGTTATAATAGGTAAGGTATGTGTTATAATAGGTAAGGTATGTGTTATAATAGCTAAGGTATGTGTTATAATAGGTAAGGTATGTGTTATAATAGCTAAGGTATGTGTTATAATAGGTAAGGTATGTGTTATAATAGGTAAGGTATATGTTATAATAGGTAAGGTATGTGTTATAATAGGTAAGGTATGTGTTATAATAGGTATGTGTTATAATAGGTATGTGTTATAATAAGTAAGGTATGTGTTATAATAGGTATGTGTTATAATAGGTAAGGTATGTGTTATAATAGGTAAGGTATGTGTTATAATAGGTATGTGTTATAATAGGTATGTGTTATAATAGGTAAGGTATGTGTTATAATAGGTATGTGTTATAATAGGTAAGGTATGTGTTATAGGTAAGGTATGTGTTATAATAGGTAAGGTATGTGTTATAATAGGTAAGGTATGTGTTATAATAGGTAAGGTATGTGTTATAATAGGTAAGGTATGTGTTATAATAGGTAAGGTATGTGTTATAATAGGTATGTGTTATAATAGGTATGTGTTATAATAGGTAAGGTATGTGTTATAATAGGTATGTGTTATAATAGGTAAGGTATGTGTTATAATAGGTATGTGTTATAATAGGTAAGGTATGTGTTATAATAGGTATGTGTTATAATAGGTAAGGTATGTGTTATAATAGGTATGTGTTATAATAGGTAAGGTATGTGTTATAATAGGTATGTGTTATAATAGGTAAGGTATGTGTTATAATAGCTAAGGTATGTGTTATAATAGGTAAGGTATGTGTTATAATAGCCAAGGTATGTGTTATAATAGGTAAGGTATGTGTTATAATAGGTAAGGTATGTGTTATAATAGCTAAGGTATGTGTTATAATAGGTAAGGTATGTGTTATAATAGCTAAGGTATGTGTTATAATAGGTAAGGTATGTGTTATAATAGCTAAGGTATGTGTTATAATAGGTAAGGTATGTGTTATAATAGGTAAGGTATGTGTTATAATAGGTAAGGTATGTGTTATAATAGGTAAGGTATGTGTTATAATAGGTAAGGTATGTGTTATAATAGGTAAGGTATGTGTTATAATAGGTAAGGTATGTGTTATAATAGCTAAGGTATGTGTT
This sequence comes from Cyrtodaria siliqua, assembly GCA_037043455.1. Lineage (NCBI taxonomy): Eukaryota > Metazoa > Mollusca > Bivalvia > Adapedonta > Hiatellidae > Cyrtodaria > Cyrtodaria siliqua. The sequence goes on from JAWPHD010000585.1 coordinate 270,509, forward strand.
ATAATAGGTTAGCCAAGGTATGTGTTATAATAGGTAAGGTATGTGTTATAATAGCTAAGGTATGTGTTATAATAGCTAAGGTATGTGTTATAATAGGTAAGGTATGTGTTATAATAGCTAAGGTATGTGTTATAATAGCTAAGGTATGTGTTATAATAGGTAAGGTATGTGTTATAATAGGTAAGGTATGTGTTATAATAGCTAAGGTATGTGTTATAATAGGTAAGGTATGTGTTATAATAGGTAAGGTATGTGTTATAATAGCTAAGGTATGTGTTATAATAGGTAAGGTATGTGTTATAATAGGTAAGGTATGTGTTATAATAGGTAAGGTATGTGTTATAATAGGTAAGGTATGTGTTATAATAGCTAAGGTATGTGTTATAATAGGTAAGGTATGTGTTATAATAGGTAAGGTATGTGTTATAATAGGTAAGGTATGTGTTATAATAGCTAAGGTATGTGTTATAATAGGTAAGGTATGTGTTATAATAGGTAAGGTATGTGTTATAATAGCTAAGGTATGTGTTATAATAGGTTAGCCAAGGTATGTGTTATAATAGCCAAGGTATGTGTTATAATAGGTAAGGTATGTGTTATAATAGCCAAGGTATGTGTTATAATAGCCAAGGTATGTGTTATAATAGCCAAGGTATGTGTTATAATAGCTAAGGTATGTGTTATAATAGCTAAGGTATGTGTTATAATAGCTAAGGTATGTGTTATAATAGGCAATCATGATTATTGATAGCTAAGGTATGTGTTATAATAGGCAATCATGATTATTGATAGCTAAGGTATGTGTTATAATAGGCAATTCATGATTAACTAATTTAGCTAAGGTATGTGTTATAATAGGCAATTCATGATTAACTAATTTAGCTAAGGTATGTGTTATAATAGGCAATTCATGATTAACTAATTTAGCTAAGGTATGTGTTATAATAGGTATGTGTTATAATAGGCATCTAATTTAGCCAAGGTATGTGTTATAATAGGCATCTAATTTAGCCAAGGTATGTGTTATAATAGGCATTTCATGATTATTGATAAGTTCATGTTATTGATAATTAATAAGGGAACAAAATCAACTTTGACGATGCAGAATTAATTAATTGTATTTGTTAAGTTCGACAATATTAATATTTTAAGATAATATTATTTTTGAGCGGTTTTAAGATGCTCTTAACGATATAATTCAACTGGGGTGTGGTAATTTACTTACCCTGTCCCGTTTCAGAGAACGGGTTTCAACCCACTAACCCCGTTTGACGCTGCCCGTTCCAGTGCGGTACGCGTCTTGTTAACCCTTGTATGTGTGGGATGTCTCGCAATTGTTATATGTTCACTGTCAAAAATACAAACGTATGGTTTGTCTTTTCTAAATGAAATCATTAAATTTTTATTAATAAAATAATGTAAAACTCCTGGACATATACATGTACATATATATACAGTAAGTGCACATTTAGTATACTCAGTTGCAAAAGAAAGTGGACACTGAGTTATGTTTAGATTTAATTGTATAAAGTTTTTTTTAGAATTAACTTGACAAATTCTAAACTGAATATGCCATGTTTAGTACCAAAGTTTTATCATTCCATTGCCAATATCATGATGTCATTTGTTTTTCAAAAGGTTGAATCATTAAGGGACTGTCGCTTGATAAAGAGGATAGGGTGTAAAGTAAGATTTTCAAAGAATCCAGTTTCTTTTGAAACTGAGTATATATTTATAATTTAACAGTTAAATATGTATACGAAAACAGAACGGACCAGCAATCTCTGCATGCGTGTGCCCTTTGATTTTATAAAGCAAAACAGAGCAAGATGTGAGTGTGTGTTTTTTTAACTCAGTTTTAAATGACAAATTAGTATGCAACTTTATTTGTGTCAATGTAATTTAATAACGAGGGAGGCACGTGGGGTGCATGGTTCAAGTTGTGGGGTGGGGATGGAGGGTGTTTGTGTGGGGGTGGGGACGGGGAGGGAATGTGAGGTTGCGATCTTATATACAGTGTGAATCATTGCATGAGCGTCGCAAATGCTTCAAATTCCAAAGAAGGTGAGGTTTGAAAAACGAAAATTAGTCATGTTAGAGGGCATAACAAACCCTCTGACTTTGATCTTAAACTCCGGTATAGAAATGAAAGCAATACTCTTCATATAAAACTCAAGATGTACAATTAGGCAACTTGACTCCACAAAATATTGTCAGTTTTATAGAAATTCTTTTTATCCGAGATTTATATCCCAAATCTAACATGATTAGTAGCGATTTTGGTGATTCGCACCAGCTCGTATTTCGTGGTTTAGAAGAAATAAATGAGATATTTAAGTCCCTTTAGGCGGAAATATATCGGTATGGGGTTAAGCTTAAACTTTAAAGGGGTTGATACTAATAGCGCAACAGGTGCAACTTTTGGCATATTATATGTTCATTGTAAGATAACGCTTTCGAAATATGTTTACCTGTATACTATTCTTTTATATATTACTATACGGTTAACTGTATTCAAATGTTGAATTTTGCGACGGTATATCAGTCGTCTAATGTTCGCAAATTGTGTTTAATGTCGACGCGTTAGCGGAGCCGTTAAACACGATTTGCGACCGTTAAACGACTTATTCTGTCGCAACAGTCAACATTGCCTTACTGGGTAACCCGTTTCTAACGAATTTCGGTGTTTTTGACAATTTTTTCTCGCAATCTCTTTGAAATAAAACTAAATGACGTCACGTTTTTGACGGTATAACGTCACACGACGGGTTATGTCAATCGAATTGCTGGATTATGTCAAACCCGTCAGAAAACTTATTAATTCATTCTCCTTAACAGCACAGTAATTGTTTTAAGCAGTATTTATAGGTTATTTGATTTGTATTGGGATATATGCACGAGTTCATTCGCGTATTAATATTGCGCGACTTTTTCCCCATAGACACCAGTATTATTAAACATATTAATGATTTGCTGCAACTTCAACTCAAATATGGATAATGCAGCAGTGTAATTTTCATAGAGAAAACTAATTTTCCACTTGAAAAATCACCAGAAAAGATGGGGTCACAAGACATGTAAGAACGTTCATGTTTGTTTACTAAACAGGTCAAGGGTACAGCTGTTTTCAGTGATGGTTGCTCACAAAGTGTAAGCACAGAGTCGAAATTTCGAAAATGTTCATCAGTGATCCAGTTAAACCTATTAATACGCTTCTTATACATACAACCACAAAATCGAACAGAAATGGGCAGTTTTCCCCCTACTTATAATGCCAATTTCGATCAAAAAAGGAGGGATTACTTTTTGTTATAGGAACTACGTTCGACTACACCTACACCTCGGAGGTTTACTTGTAATTAGTGGTGGTAAACCTAAACCCACTGACCTTCCAAGGCCGCGTTAAAGGGGTTGATTAACTATTTTCAAACACGATTTATTTTAAAGGGCTATGAAAAACTCGAAAAAGACTGAAAGAAATATGCCATGAAAAATAAAGAAGATATGACCGATTGAAAAGTTGCAAAGAACATAAATGGAGTCGGTCATCTTGGAACGATGACGTCATCGCGCCTTTTTACTATAAATGGCATTTAGACAGAACACATTTTAAAGCAAAAACAATCACTGCAAATTGATTAAAAACTAAATAAACAGATGTAAAATGTATAATTTGTATGCTTATTTTTCATTTGCAGTGATTTTCTTTGCTTTAAAACACATTTTGTCACTATTCCATAGATGGTAAAAAGGCGCGATGACGTCATCGTTCAAAGTGGCCGTCTCCATTTATGTTTCTTTGCAAATTATCAAATTATCATATCTCCTTTATTTTTTATGGAATTTTGATATTTTTTTCAGCTTTTCTAAAGTTTTTTAGAGTACTTTAAAATAAACCTTTGTTTGAAAATAGCGCATCAACCCCTTTAAGCGAATGTCTGAACGAAAATAAATGTATGACAACGGCCTCCCTACAAAGGTCACACATGCGTCATCCTGATGGACAAACCTTTACAAACATCAGTAATAGCACCTTTAGTATATTTCGGCATAGGTTATATATATACCCCATTATCGGCGTAATAGGTAACCCTTCAGTAAATCAACCTCTATTCACAAAGTGACGTTTTATTCTAATTTAACAGCTCTGCCACTAATGCATGCGGACGTCTATTGTTACGGGATACAGGTGTTCCACCAAGGTGTTCGACTTGTGTATACAGTAACCGAGACTCTACTGAGTCATTCTGTAATGTATATATATTTACAAAGTGGTTTGAAATATCTGAGTTTTTTGGAGGACATTTTTGGCAATTGATTAAACGCGATTTTGTTTAGTTATCTCCCTTTATGATTTATTGCGGGATGCGATACTTGACAGTTTGTATGTTTGTTTGAATGGTATATATGACGATCGATTTTTTTTGCGGTAGAGGCAGGCCACGCAATTTTTCCTGTGTAGAACCAGTACTATACATACCTCCCGCTATTCGTAAGAATCGACACTTCCTCACTTGGCAAGTGGAGCTCCCATGGATTGGGATTCGAATCCGCAGCGCTGAGAGTCGTGAAAGTTTTAGACGCAGCATCTTTACTATCCCGACCACGGAGACGCTTGATAGTTAACATATATATTTGTCATACTGCAAAGAATATTCTCAGGATTTCATTGGTCAATGCGCCATAGACATGAGCCCATGTCTACGTCTCGAGACGTGAACATAGGACGAATTCACCGTAGGTACCCCATTACTCAAATACTCAAAAACAAAATGGCGACGATTACGTTGCCGATTCGTTTTGGAAACCGCCGATTGTTTCCTTCCTAACGCTTTTCTGCGCTTTCCACTGTGTGTAAAAGTCTGAAATAATCGCAAGTGTATTTTTTTGGCAATTTTACAGAAAATAAACATTAACATAGTGACAAAATACGTTTATTTTATTAAAAAATCCGCCAAATTTGACGTTAGAGCGATGACGTCACAAAAGTAAACAACGTCTATACGGGGAAATTGGCGCAATAAAAATGAAATCGTGTTTTTGGCTGTTCTTTTCTTAAATAAATGGTTACAACTTTGAAGTATGACAAATTCGTTATTAGGATTCTTGACAGGGAACATGGGCTCACATTCCCTGCCTGGAAATATAAATTCCCCCTCGCCTAACGGCTCGGGTGAATATAATTTCCCGGCAGGGAATGTGAGCCCATGTCCCCTGTCAAGAATCCTAATAACTAATAATATATATATCAAATTATCTATATCGTAATATTACAGCGGTAATGTTTCATGTGATTAATTCGTAAATGTAATCTCCTCTTATTAAGCTCGACAAAATAAAATGTTCACCCTAATTTTTGATATATCGAAATATGTTTGAGTTGCTTACTAGTAATATGTTTTTCAGACTGTGTCACATAAAGACATCAAGGCAGCGTGTGTGTCTAAATATTGGTACGAACATCTCTTATCACCGTCATCTTGACATTTTTATGTTTTTAAGTATAATAATTGGTCATTTCTAAATAAATTGAAATAAAGGACGAGAATGGTGTAACCATACACTAAATTGTTCTAGGAGACGTAAAACGACCAAAATAAATGTCGACCAGTGCATAGACGAGTTATTCGGGTGCGTGTTTATTCCAGTCCATCGCGTGTCTTGCATTCAGGAGAGATCAGTAGACAACGCAATCACGTGACCAGTTGATGGCCAGTCTGGTCCTATACTATAGATTTGTTTGAGAATAATCGGAGAACCCAAATGATGCATTGACCGTATCAAATAGCTAGTTTTAAATGAAAATTCATTGAAATGTAGAAATGAATGAACGTGTAGTCAGAGAATTAGGAAGATATTTCTTAAAGCCACTGTGGCAATTTAGTTATCGTTTTCCTCGATTTGCAGGATACCATGACGTTTTTTCTGAGAACTAGGCATTTTGCCCAATTAATCTCAACAGCTCATGCCCAAATAATAAGAAGCCTCGGTCACCCGGCCCGCTTCTGATTTCTTCGTTACGCTATGCTACACGGAATCAGAACCAGGGCCTGGGGAAATAGGACGTTTGAAATCGCCGTAACGTTTTGGGCGATTTTGGCGAGATTTTGATAGATTCAACGAGACTTTCAAAAAAAATATTTTTAAGTTAATTTAATAATGTTTTTTATTTTTAACTTATGAGAAGCGAGTGACGTTACAAAGTTTAACTGATGCATCAACAATTGATATTGTACGTTTATTTACAACATGACATCACGCAAACGTCGACTTTATGCGCGTGAAAAAAAAACGCGCGAATAAATTGTGCTAATCGCTAGTGGGCGCTTTAATTGGCCTAATCTGCCCAGACCGATATTGATGATACGGTCTAGCTGGCCGAGACTAAATAATAAGTAACATGGACATACAGGTACCCTATATGTAGATATATGTAAGTAGGAACCAATCAATTATTTTAATAACCTATACAAGTATGTTTAAGATTAATATTCTCTGTTTAATAGGGCTTATAACGATACATTATAAAACAAAAGCAAAATTATCAGGTCAAAACATTTCCACCTCCCAATGTGCGCTGCAGTCATCAGCTGGTTATAACACAAGCATGCGACCGTCCCTGTAAACTATCAAAACTATTAACCTTTTTTTTCTTCTTTTTTTCAGTTCTTTTAGTTTTTTCATTTATTAATCAAACAAGAGTTAATTAAGCAATGTTCAAAGGCAAAAAAAATAAACATTTATCAAAGGGGTTGTTTGTTAATTTCATAATTACACCCGTTTGAAGATAATGATAGGATTTCAAAACAATTAGTCCGCCCGATAACAGATAGTATTCATACGCCATGACCGGAACTAAATTACCAGCACGACAAAAAGTAAATAAGTATCGTTTTCAAAGAGAATATTTACTGAATTGATTCTATTTAATCAACGCGGGTTTGCTGTTAACCATTTAACTAGTGCTTTTTTCATTAGTGAATGTTTTAAACTTGTAAGGAACTTTTGAAATTGTAATGAAGTTTAGGAAAGGGAGGGCAGCTAATAATCCGGCGCCATTTTCTTACGTTCTGCAGACAAATATGGGGTAATTAATCGGTGATTCTTTGATCTTCCTTTATATATATAAATTTATAACTGTCTATTACCCAGCCTTTCGCCCAGAATAATTAATGCACATAAAATATGCCAGTAAATAATGCCAGCCATGCTTTAATCTCTATACAACTAGATAGAAATCTTAAAATCTCAATTATTGCGCTAATTGCATTATGCTTCTTATATTACAAACTCCTAATAAATTTAACATAGTTTGTTTATCAAAAAGGGTTCAAGGTGATTATGAACATTCTGTTTAACTACATCAATGAATGTATATGTCGTCGTAATGGGACAATTATGGGAACTGTATGTAAAGAGTGTCTTGTGCAACATAAATAGTGTCGTCACCAGTAAAACATTTAAGTTATTGCGCAAAGAAGCATTCGTGACATAACTAAGAAATGCGTCTGTGCGTTTGTATTTTTTTGGTGAGAAAAAAGTCGGACTTCAACAAATACTGAATTGAATGGAGTTGTATAGTAGCACCACGTCATATATGGCGATTTTTCCAGCTTCCATTGATGGAGGAAGAACTCAGGTGCCCTTCCGGGCAATTTTCGTACACAGGTGGAAATTGGGTAGAACCACCGACGTTCCGCAAGCCAGCTGGATAGCTTCCTCACATAAACATTCCTATGCCCATGAGGGATCGAATCGACAGCGGCGAGGGGCAAGTGATTTCAAGCATGAGACTCTAACTCCTTTGCCACGGACGCTCCCAATAAATAGTGAAAATGAGATCCTTTGGAAGCAACAAACACAGACAATAGAGAAAATTGAGTCGGTTTTATTGAGTCTGTTCATGAGAGGTAATATAGGTGCAACACATCTCACGCCCGCTCGCACCAGCTAAAGCGGCATTCCACTGTAAAGCCACGCAGACTGGACTTAATGATTCCAAAGGACTAGTAAATAATTACACCACTACTTTCAATTTATTTCTACTTCTGTGAAGTTTCTCAGTAAAAAAATAAACATTGTAAACTGCTACCATGTGCTCCATTCCGCAAAAATATATGTTCTCATGTTTTTAAACACAAACTCGTTCTGTAACCATTTCCACAAGATTTAGTTGTTTATGACAAGTACTTTCAGAGACATGTTTATTATCAGCCTTGACAATTTCTGATACTACTGCCATGTGCGATATAACCGGTGTTGTTTCCAGATAATACTATTTTGATGTGACAACGAAATTGCGCAAAAATGACAATCTTACGGTTTGTTTTCTGTTCAGAAGATGCGCATATTTTCTGAGAGAACGACAATATGATAAATAGAGATTGTTAAAAGGGTTTTAACTCTTTAAATCTCCTTAAACTGTCAAGAAATCTAAGGAACAATTGCAATCACTCCGGGAGTGCTGGTTTAAATTTGGTTATTGTAATTTGTTAATTATTAAGAAATGACTGTGAGCTGCGACGGATTTATTATTGTCATCAATTTTCCATTATCTAAAACAACATGTTTGTACGCCGATTTCTGTTTATATTTCCTGACTTTTTGTACAATTTAACCCTACTTAGCAACCAAGAACACATAAATATGACCTGTTTGTTTTATTTTCCTTTTAAAAAGGATCCATGTACTGTCCCATTCCATAACTTGTTTTACATTATGCGCTGAAACCTGCCTCAGTTTGTGAGAGCCTCTTGTGACGCCGTAGTTTAGTTAACTTGCCGTCTGCGATTGTAATCATATGATTCCCAAGTTTGGGCCATCGAGTCGTCTGCATTTGTAAGAACATCTTATGACGCCATAATTTCGGGCATCGAGTCGTCTGCCTGTTACTGCGCCTGAGTTTGTGAGAGAGCTATCCGCGTTTTTGCGCCATATTTTGAGTCAGCGATCATTCAGTTTATGACTTTCATGTAACCAACTTGGTTCTGTCGTTACTGTTTTAGACTTATTATTTTACAGTGTAAATTAAACAAGATGCCCAAGGCGACCTAATGCCGCTTTACTGAGTAATTTGACTTTCAAGATAATTGAGAGGAAGTGACATATGTACCGGATACCAAATTGGCTCAGACCAGTGAAATTCAGCCCATTGAGCAAATAGACAAGTTTGATATTTTTTTGAGATGTGTAGGAAACTCTACAGCATTCGTTGATTTGTTCAGACATTATTCATGTGACTCACAAACATTTGGCTCTCAAACTGTCCTTTATCAAGGTAAAAATAAGTGTTTCGCCAGTATACGCCATTCGTTCACACGGTGCATCTATAGGTAAGTATACACACTTGTCAAAAGCCGCTTCTCTACCAAACTTCTATGTTCATACTCTCGGAAGAAATAGTTCCGAAAACACGATCAACTTCTACTACCCATGATAAGTTTGACAACAGACATGAAACCTTAACAGCCGTTGCAAATTAACTGTGAAATGACAATCAATCTTGAGAAAAACACATAAATTTGGTGAAAAGTTACTGTTCATTAGATGAAATATACTCATTTTTCAATTACCAAGACAAAAAATCCAAGGCAAAAAACTAGGAATGCATTCGATTTGACTGACTCGTCCAAGAGCTTATTGAAGGAACCTTTCATATCTCATTTGATGTTATCAATTCACTCAAAATAAGTTAACGGATGACATGCCGGCATATGTGCAGTTGAGTGTCACCAGACAGCCAGTTTGGTTCTAAAACGCTTTCTTAGAGGTTGACATTTAGAATTTAGTATCAGGGAACCAGACTATGAATACGTATGTACAAATATACACGATCTAACACGTCGTTGCTGTTTTCATTGTGTTTTGTATGCCATGAAATAGAAATGCAATGTTGACCCATTTTAAATATTAAGAATAGCGTACATTCTCATGACTGAATGGCGCATGTGCTGCCAAAAAGTCTAAAGAAAGGGCATTTTCTAAAAAAGAACTTGTCTCATGAATGAAGGCACCATTTAAAAACATAGATGTTATATCATTATTCTTTATCATACAGATATGCACTTTTCTGCCTAATAAAGGGGTGATCTAAATTATTTATTATTTACGTAACGTTATCTGACGCCATGCACGTAATGTTGCCTGATGTCAAAACAACAACATGGCGGCGTCCTCGATAAGCGTAACATTCTGAGAAATATGTAATAATAGTAATTCATACAGAAAATCTGGGTAATCTACATGAGCAGAGCCGCGCCATTCTTCGTTTTCTAAGCCTCGCCTAATACACTTGATATAAAAGGCACTGACATAATATTCTCTATTTAAATACATACCTACGTTGTCTTGTTTGACGACGGCTGTATATAGTCTGATAGACATGCTCTAAATAACCTTTCGATCTAATTCTTTGTGTGCTTAGAGTATTCATCTTTGCATTTCACATACGTAGATTAAAGGGACACTGTCCGTAAGCAGATATTGAGCATAATCAAAAATCTGTCTGATTTTTATTCAGTTTAATGTATACATGATGTTTGTTTGTATGGTGTTTAACGTCATTTTCAACACTTGCAAGGTTATATATGACAGTCGATTTTTTTATTGATTTTTTAACATGAGCATAGATCAAAATAATGTATTCGTGTGTTTGTAATTTATTTTATTTATTGTTTGTAAACAATGCGGTCCCGCAGTATTAAGGTCATACACCACAATCTTATTAGGTTTTCTATGTAGTATGTATTTAGCTCAGCGCGCAGGACTATTGCGTGCTCGACTCGCGAATGCAATTTTAGTGTGGGCTACGAGTTCAACCCCACGAAGGGGTGCTTCTTTTTTCGTACCGCTATTGAATTCGTCAAACACTTTTGTCTTTATTTAGTAAATATTCAATAATGATTGGTGTGTAATGTTTGTCAATGATTGGTGTGTAATGTTTGTCAATGATTGGTGTGTAATGTTTGTCAATGATTGGTGTGTAATGTTTGTCAATGATTGGTGTGTAATGTTTGTCAATGATTGGTGTGTAATGTCTGTCAATGATTGGTGTGTAATGTCTGTCAATGATTGGTGTGTAATGTTTGTCAATGATTGGTGTGTAATGTTTGTCAATGATTGGTGTGTAATGTTTGTCAATGATTGGTGTGTAATGTTTGTCAATGATTGGTGTGTAATGTTTGTCAATGATTGGTGTGTAATGTTTGTCAATGATTGGTGTGTAATGTTTGTCAATGATTGGTGTGTAATGTTTGTCAATGATTGGTGTGTAATGTTTGTCAATGATTGGTGTGTAATGTTTGTCAATGATTGGTGTGTAATGTTTGTCAATGATTGGTATGTAATGTTTGTCAATGATTGGTGTGTAATGTTTGTCAATGATTGGTGTGTAATGGTTGTCAATGATTGGTGTGTAATGTTTGTCAATGATTGGTGTGTAATGTTTGTCAAGTGATTATGTTGTGTTTTTTAAGTTAAAAGTTGCAGACATTGTCCCTTTAAGTTATCCTTTTACTACAACTTCCCCGCAACATTATAGCAACACGCATTGATTGATCTACTGAGGCGTTCTGGGATTTATGATTTTGTATCTTGAATCTTAATTTCATAAAGCGTTATAATTGCTTCTTCACATCTGTGAAATCTCATATTTAACGAGATTTGATATGACACGATAATAACGCAATACAATAATTGGGTATTACGTTTCAGTTTATCTCATTTTCAGCAGATGAAATAATCTTTATCACGTCTAGTATAACAAGCAATTGTTTCCTTTTTACTAATTTTTGTCATTTGTTTAAATAAAATTCAAACTAGAATTGCCTTCTCGAAGGCTTGTATAATAGCGACGGGCAACACGTTTGAACACGTTGTATGGTGTCAGACCGGTGAAAATCAGCCCATTAAACACAATGCAATATAGGCCATATTTGGAGATCAGTCACAAGTTCCACAACATTCGTTCGCTTAAATACACGTTTATTCTGTGTATTAAACACATTTGGCTAGCAAACGGTCCCATATCTGAAATAAAACACCGATTCAGTTTTTCAACATTTCGCGTCATTCATTCACACTATGCGTATTTTGAAATAAACATCTGTCAAAACCACATCTCTACCTAACCTCTGTGCTCATACTCTCCAAAGAAATAATCCTGACAAACACAGTAAAATACTTACTATTCATGACAACAGACATGCTACTTTAACCTCAGGTTAGATTTAACAATGAAATAGAAACTAATCTTGGGAAAAACACATGCAAACTAGAAACTTTGGATTCTTTCAAGGAACTATTTCAGCACCCTACGACCCGGAAGTACTTCCTGACTGGTCTGACACCTAAATCTCTTCTGCGTTACACCAGGTGTAGTCAAAGATCATGAAAGCCGAGTTTTAAGTTAAGCAGAAGGTCACCGTGACCTACTCGTTGACCTGTAGTTTTAAATTATGACTTCTAGTTTTTAAATGTAGGTCACATCGTTTTGTCTGCTGATTCTTGTTACTGAGTGAGACAAACAAGCCATTAGCAATTACTTCTGGAAGGGAACATGTTACCTCGGTAACTTTAAACTGATCATCTATGTGTTATATTCAAAAATAACAAGTAAATTCAGAGAATAATTGTACACCACCTGATAGAGACAGCCAATGTAAATGTCAGTTGATATGCAGTACAGACCTCGACAAAATCAAAGGGCTATAACTCCAGCACGATAAGCGAGATCTGTTATCGAACCGCTTGGCCGAGACAGTATGCCCATAAACACTGACCTCAAGTTTCATCAATATTGGCTTATAAATGCTAAAGTTATTGAGCGGAAACCACAAAAGTGTTCAATTTTCAATAATTCAAGGGCCATAACTCCGGCATGATAGGTGCAATCTGTCGGGTTATCGAACTTGGCCGAGATATTATACCCATAAACATTAACCCCATTGTTATTGTTCCGTCAATATTTGATAGTAAATGTTAAAGTTCTTGAACAGAAACCACACAACTCTTCAATTTCCAAAATTCAAAAAAAAAACGTTCCGGCATGGTCATCTCGACCTGTTGGTCTATATATTATGACAATACACATTATCCTAAAATTTCATCAATATTGGATTATAAATGTTAAAGTTAAAAGAAAGTGCAAGGGCCATAACTCCGGTATTATATATGCGATATGGCTGGTTATCGTACCTGGCAGAGATATTATTGCCAAAAACATTGTCCCCATGCATCAATAGTGGATTATAAATGTAAACGTTATTGAGAGATAACCGCAAACATTGTCAAATGATAAAATCAAAGGACCATGACTCTAGCATGAAAGGTCGATAGGGCTGATAATCCCGAACTTGGCCTAAATAATATGGCCATAAACGTCATCCTAAAGTTTCATCAAGATCGGATTATCAATAGTAAAGTTATTGATCGGAAGTAAAAGTCGATTTTAAAAGACTCCGGCATTACGCGATCTGGATGGTTACCAAACTTTTTCTAGATATTATAGCCATAAAAGTTGTTCTTAAGTTTCATCAAAATCGGATTATAAATATTAAAGTTAATGGTCGGAAACAAAAGTCGATTTCGAAAAATCCAAGGGCCATAACTCCGGCATAATAAATGTATTTTCACTGCTTATTGAATTTGGCCTAGATAATGTTGTCCTAAGTTGTATCCAGATCGGATTACAAATATTAAAGTTATTGGTCGGAAATAAAAGTCGACTTTGAAAAATCCTACAAGTTCATGACGTATTAAAACATGCTTTATGACCGGGTGTATGACGTATTACAACATGCTCTATGATCGCAGTGTGTGACGTATTACAACATTGTATATGACCATGGTGTATGACGTTTTAAACATGGTCTATGATCGTGGTGTATGACGTATTACAACATGGTCTATGACCTTGGTGTATGACGCATTACAACATGGTCTATGATCGTGGTGTATGACGTATTACAACATGGTCTATGACCGTGGTGTATGACGTATTACAACATGGTCTATGACCTTGGTGTATGACGCATTACAACATGGTCTATGTTCGTGGTGTATGACGTATTACAACATGGTCTATGATCGTGGTGTATGACGCATTACAACATGGTCTATGACCTTGGTGTATGACGCATTACAACATGGTCTATGAGTGTAGTGTATGACGCATTACAACATGGTCTATGATTGTGGTGTATGACGCATTACAACATGGTCTATGACCGTGGTGTATGACGTATTACAACATGGTCTATGAGTGTGGTGTATGACTTATTACAACACGGTCTATGATCGTGGTGTATGACGTATTACAACATGGTCTATGACCTTGGTGTATGACGCATTACAACATGGTCTATGATCGTGGTGTATGACGTATTACAACATGGTCTATGAGTGTGGTGTATGACGCATTACAACATGGTCTATGACTGTGGTGTATGACGTATTACAACATGGTCTATGAGTGTGGTGTATGACTTATTACAACATGGTCTATGCTCGTGGTGTATGACGTATTACAACATGGTCTATGACCTTGGTGTATGACGTATTACAACATGGTCTATGACCGTGGTGTATGACGTATTACAACATGGTCTATGACCTTGGTGTATGACGCATTACAACATGGTCTATGAGTGTGATGTATGACGTATTACAACATTGTCTATGATCGTGGTGTATGACGTATTACAACATGGTCTATGACCTTGGTATATGACGCATTACAACATGGTCTATGACCGTGGTGTATGACGTATTACAACATGTTTACAACATGGTCTATGAGTGTGGTGTATGACGTATTACAACATGGTCTATGACCTTGGTGTATGACGCATTACAACATGGTCTATGAGTGTGGTGTATGACGTATTGCAACATGGTCTATGACCTTGGTGTATGACGCATTACAACATGGTCTATGAGTGTGGTGTATGACGTATTGCAACATGGTCTATGATCGTGGTGTATGACGTATTACAACATGGTGTATGGCCGTGGTGTATGACGTATTACAACATGGTCTATGATCGTGGTGTATGACGTATTACAACATGGTCTATGATCGTGGTGTATGACGTATTACAACATGGTCTATGACCGTGGAGTATGACGTATTACAACATGCTCTATGACTGTGAAGTATGACGTATTACAACATGCTCTATGACCGTGGTTTATGGCATATTAACGATCGCTCTTTGAACGACAACGAACGATGTGCAAACAAATTGAGTTGTTGCCATTTGTATTTTTGTATGTATAAGGTAATACTATGAATGTGTAATACTATACATTCATTATTTTCATTTTCTAATTTTCTTCGAATTATTTGCAGTAATAAAGTCTCTCTGACGATATCAATTGTGTCATTGTTCTAGTATTAATAAGTAAGACAATATGAGAGTGCAACTAAACACTGATATACTGTATTGTCTTCAAACAAAATATGCTTCCTTCTCCGAAAGTAGAAGAATCGGATGCCCATAGTTTAGGATATACAAAAAAATAAAGAAATAATAATTAAAAGAAATATTTTGTTAATTGCTTTATATAATATAGGGTTAACTGTATCAGTCGTTTAACGGTCGCACATTTTGTTTAAATGCGCGTGGGATTGGCGGTAATTTTTTTAGTCACTTCAACGTGTGGACAAAGGTGATTCCTGAATGGCATATTACTTTTTTCAGAAAGTTGAGGGCGGGGGAGTGGTGGTGGTTTGGGTGGGGGGTGGGGGGGGGGGGGGGGGGGGGGGGGGGGATACTTTTAAGACATTAAGATGACTTTCAATACTTGCTTTATCTCATTCAAAAATGTGGATTGGCATTACTTGGTGCGAGTATTAACTTTTTTTGGATTATGAAATGAAACCTTTATTTCGGCTTAAAATATTGCATATTGTAAAATTAAAACGTTTAATAGGTAACTTTAAAGAAGATATCGCATTGTTTTCAGTAAAAAATGTTTTAAACGTGTTTTATTGTCCAAATGGGATTAAGGCGGGACTACGTAATGGCGATCATTTCCTTATATTATTTATTGCATTTGTTCAAGCAATGAATCGAAAAGAATTGTGGCTGATTGAAAACGTAACTATGTTTCTGAAGTATAAACGTTGTGACCGTTAGGCGCGATGTATTGCTGTGAAAACGTTACTATCTATTCTCTTTCTTTTTTATTTAGGGAAAGCCGTTGTGGTATGTGTTAGTCCAGTCGAAGGAAAAAACGGGTATAAAAGTCGAATAGGAAATGTAGCTTTCACACAGGCCAGTCAACCAAAACCACGTATTAAAACAAATAACAATGTTAATACGAAGCAAGGTATGTGACATCACAAACACAAACGGATTGGCAATAGGACTACCACCTTGGAACGGTCAGTGCCAAAAAGTCCCCTGGGGTTTAAACCAGGTGCTATGGTACCCAAACCTCACTCTTACCTTATTGACATCCCAATAAAATGTGTGTAAATAAAGAAATCCCAGACATATTATATTCTCTAACTAACTAGGCAGCATTAATATGCAATATAAGTATAACACATAGATGATCATGTATATATGAATATAAAAAGACACAATACAAATACTCATTGACTTGACAGAAGCCAGAGCAAAATGAGAACAAACCATTAAGGGTACGACAAGACAAGACTGAAGACAAACATCAAACTTTACCGTCCTTTGAGGATTTAAATAGACGTCATTATTTGGGCCACAGTATGTCCGGTTATCACACAATACTGGCGAACTGTAAATGGATCAACCACTAAACATGCACTGCATTGCAAAATGATAGGATCATAACTGATACAATTTAAAGTGTGAACCGTTCGATGTGTGCTTATGTCATATAATGAGGAAAACGGCACAGCAGCCAAATGCAATGGCATCGTATAGGTCGCACACTACTACAAACTAAATCAAATGAAAGCACATTAAATAGGCTATGAACAGAAAGAACACTACACAACATAAAGAGTGGTAAGCGTTGATCTGAATATCTCTAGGTTTATCACCACCAAGTGTATGTCGAATGTAGTTCCTATTATAAAAAGTAATCCCTCTTTTTATTTTGGAAAGGGGCATTTTAAGTACGGAAAAATTGCCCATAGATATATTCGATTTTGTTGTTTATGTATACCAAGTGTATTCCGAGGTTTTGATGGATTATTGATCAAAATTTTCCTACTTTCGAATCAATGCATAAACTCTGTGAGCAACTATGACTGAAAACCGCCGTACCGTAGACCTGTTCAGTAAATAGACACGAACTTTTTTTACATGTCTGGTTACACCACCTTTTCTGGGTGATGTTTCAAGTACTTGCAGAACGCTATTCTTCTACATTAAAATTACACTGCTGCATTATCATTACTTGAGTTAAAGTTGCAGCAAATATTTTATATGTGAGATTTTAAAAT
Source organism: Cyrtodaria siliqua (assembly GCA_037043455.1). Taxonomy (NCBI): domain Eukaryota; kingdom Metazoa; phylum Mollusca; class Bivalvia; order Adapedonta; family Hiatellidae; genus Cyrtodaria; species Cyrtodaria siliqua. Next base: position 287,943 of record JAWPHD010000585.1, read on the forward strand.
TGGTGGAAATGGTGGAGATAATTGGTGGTTTCATACCTATACGTGTTTTATTTTGACCTCATCATTTGGAGATTGTCGTAGTGTTCCACGAACCGAGTATTTCTATTTTGCGTGAAAATGAGTTAACCCTTAACCCGCTAAGCACGACTATAATAGCATTTGCGTCCATGGTAAACTCAAAACCAGCCTGCTAGTTATGATCAGGGTTTGCATGTCGGCTGCTGATCAGTCATTTCCCCCAAAACACTCCTTTGCCACATAAATGGAATGGTCTTAATAGAAAGAAAGAACAGTCCATTATGTATATTTGGGGGTATTAAGGTCTCACTACACAATTAGCTCCCTTGAAACCCACGGTAGGGTAATTCTTACGCCTAAAAAGTAGTAGTGTGTCTTCGGTTTTAAATATTTTTAAAAATTGCTGACAGATATGTTTATTGTTGTTGCAGGTGAGATGAACAGAGTCTGAAATTGGATGTGCAGCTATTAGATGACACTGCCACCAAAATATGGCAGCTTTATGGGTGTTGAAGAAGAGTAGGAATTCTGATCCAAACTCTGGAGTTAAAGGTCTCACACCTCTATTATCTCCCCTGAAAGCTCACGGACCTAGAGACAAAAGGAAAACAGAAAATAATTCTATTTTTTCTCAATTTTAGGCAATTTTTAATTTGAAAAATAGGCTTTTCTTTGCTTTAGCATACATCTGCAGGGTAAAAGACAGATGATACAGAAAATCCCATGTTGATATGAGGTTTCATTCAAATTTCAGAATTGTTTGACCGAAGCACCACATATTCAGCTAGATAGTGTATGAATTTTGTATTTTCCATAGGGTTCACAAAACATGAGCGAGAAAAAAACCCAACCTGGCTAACTTATATATTTTATTGTTTTAAATTACTGGTCTTGGCTATACTGAAGATATTAAACCAACAACAATGTCTGCTGCCCTGCTTTGAAGCTCAGATGTTGGAAAAGGCTGTACAGTAACCCTATGGGAAAATTAATTGTGGTGTGAGACCTAAAGCCCAAAATAGTACATTGGAGGACACCACTCTAATTATAAAAAAAACTGGTCAACGGACCAGATTTTGTACAGTTTTGTGTGAGCAAATGACTTGGTTACATAAAAAAGTAACGTTTAGCTTGGAAACTTCCTGTTTGGAATGGCCCTGTAAACTTTATTCATATAGGCCAACATAGTAAAAATGCACTGTGTAGTGAGACCTTAAGGTTTAAATCAAAGCCAAAGTAAGTGGGATTAGTAGTCCGTGGTGGAAAACTGGGACACTTTTTACAGAGCTATGAACCAAACATTTCAGCCGCGAGCCCAACATGATAGTGACCTGCATTGGTTGGTGATTCGTTCCGGGATTAAGGAATTATTTTGAGCCGCTGGAGTTATATTGGACAATAGATAGATGGGATAATTATATTTTAGAATTTGTGCACCCACCGATTCGCGACAGTTCTTTTTTTTTTTGTATTATTTATTTTTTAGTTTGTGTCATAACTTTTTGTAACTGTGTACTTTTTTAACGTTAATTAGGCCTTCTCAAAGAAATTCCTGTTACATAATTATGTAAAGGTAGTGAGAAAGACAATTCAAAGGACTGAGTAATTAAGATTATTTATTTATTTCTGGTTAAATTTTAACTTCAAATCGTATTAATATCAATATAAATTGATGTTTTGTTGAAATATGTCATAGGTTCTAAAACAGATTTTATTTTATTACGAAGTTGGAAAACTGAAACAGTGTTACTGGTGAGACGTACTCGTGAAAAAATACATAGAGGATATTTTTTGTTTTGGAGTGAATAACAGATTTTATTTCATCGGTTTAAACCCCAAGTAATTAACGACAAAACAACAAATTTTCTATTTATTTTATGCTTTATAATCAGAGTATACTGCAGTATGCAGAAAAATAAATAAAAAATTGACGACGTCATTGGCTCTACTTAGTATGATAAAAGTGCTGTTTTTAATTTCCCCATAACTTCTAAACTACGTAACCGATTTCAATAATCTACGATTCATTTTCTTAGTTAGGTTATTGCCGATCCAATGATATAACTTTTATAGCAACTTTCGGAAAAAAATTGTTTTTGAAAACAACAACAGCTGACATGTTTCACTGTAAATGACAACAATTCTAAAATACTTGAAAACTAAAGCTCATTTTCTAAGACCATTTACAATCGAGTGATATATATTAAACAGTTATATTCTAAAGGAATAAAGGGAACAAATGTTTTTGATATTGAAAATAAAGAGTAGTTCCTGCAGTGAAAAAATAAAACTGTATTTCACACGTATGAAATACCACTTTCAAAGTTTATTTCATTGCCAAAATCCACTATTTCACTGCTAAGAATAAAATAAAGTTTTCTCATTTCTCAAGGAAATGAAATATGTTATTAAATTGATATACATGTACGTGATTTCTGGCTGAGCGAAAACTGATATTTAACTATGTGAGACTTTTTAACTAGCACTGAATCAAATTAAATAACTCTCAATTTATATAGGAAATCTATTTATATAATTAATTAAGAAAGAAAAAAAACATTTGGCAGTGGTATACAGTCTTAATCAAATCGAAACATCTTGAAATTGTCCGTGGGGTTGGGGTGGGGGAGGGTTGTATTATTTTAAATTATTTCACGCAATGGAAGGCTTCATAATTTTTCTCCCGTTCGCATCTACAACACGCTTTCCATGACAAAAAAAGCTTTCTCGTCGAACAAACCTTTTAAAATAAATAATCTCATCTTTTTTTTTCACTCCAAAACATCTACGAATATATTATATGTATTTCAGATCGAGACAGCAATAACAATAATACAGACAAGCCATTATAAGACTTCATACTAGAAATATTCAAGTCGGGATGTCAGTTATCAGGCTATGCCCAACCAATGCACATGCTAAATATTCAAGCCGCGTTATCAGTTACCAGGCTATAACCAACCAATGTGTATGCTAAATATTCAGGGATATCAGTTATCAGGTTATGACCAACCAATGTATAGAAATAAATATTCAAGCCGGAATATCAGTTATCAGGCTATGCCCAATGTAAATGCGAAATATTCAAGCCGGGATATCAGTTATTAGGCTTTGCCAAAACAATGTACAGGCTAAATATTCAAACCGGGATATCAGCTATCAGACTATGCCTAACCATTTTACAGGCTAAATATTCAAGCCGAGATATCAGTTATCAGATTTAAGCTGGTATATCAGCTATCAGGCTATGCCCGACCAATATTCAGGCTAAATATTTTAGCCGGGATATCACGTATCAGGCTATGCAAAACAAATGTACATGCTAAATATCCAAGCCGGGAATCAGTTATCAGGCTATGCCCAACCAATTTGCAGGCTAAATATTGTAGAAGTGAATATCAGCTAACAGGCTATGCCCAACCAATGTACAGGCTAAATATTCAAGTCGGGATATCAGTTATCTGGCTATGTCCAACCAATGTACAGGCTAAATATTCTAGCCGGGATATCAGTTATAAGGATATGCTCAACCAATGTATAGGCTAAATATTCTAGCCAGGATATCAGTTATCAGTATATGCCCAACAAATTTACAGCTAAATATTTAAGACGGGCTATCAGTTATCAGGCTATGCTAAACAATGTACAGGCTAACTATTTAAACTGGGATATCAGCTATCAGAATATGCCCAACCAATATACAGGCTAAATGTTCTAGCCGGGATATCAGTTATCAGGCTATGCCCAACCAATGTAAAGGCTAAATATTCAAGCCGAGATATCAGTTATCAGGCTATGCCCAACCAATGTACAGCTAAATATTCAAGCCGGAGAATCAGTTATCAGGCTATGCTCAACCAGTGTACAGGCTAAATATTCAAGCTGCGATATCATTTATCAGGCTATGCCGAACCAATGTACAGGCTAAATATTCAAGCCGGGATATCAGTTGTCAGGCTATGCCCAACAAATGTACAGCTACATATCAAGCCGCGGATATTAGTTATCGGGCTATGCCGAACCAATGTACAGGCTAAATATTCAAGCCGCGATATCAGTTACCAGGCTATGCCCAACCAATGTGCATGCTAAATATTCAGGGATATCAATTATCAGGTATGACCAACCAAAGTACGGATAAATATTCAAGCCGGAATATCAGCTATCGGGCTATGCCCAAACAATGTAAATGCGAAATATTCTAGCCGGGATATCAGTTATTAGGCTTTGCCAAAACAATGTACAGGCTAAATATTCAAACCGGGATATCAGCTATCAAACTATGCCCAACCATTTTACAGTCTAAATATTCAAGCCGAGATATCAGTTATCATGCTATGCGAAACAATTTTCAGGCTGAAGATTTAAGCTGGGATATCAGCTATCAGGCTATTCCCAACCAATATTCAGGCTAAATATTTTAGCCGGGTATCACTTATCAGGCTATGCCCAACAAATGTACATGCTAAATATCAAAGCCGGGATATCAGCTATCAGGCTATGCCCAACCAATTGCAGGCTAAATATTGTAGAAGTGAATATCAACTAACAGGCTATGCCCAATCATTGTACAGCTTAATATTCAAGCCGTAGAATCAGTTATCAGGCTGTGTTCAACCAATGTAGAGGCTAAATATTCTAGCCCTGATATCAGTTATCAGGTTATGCCCAACCAATGTACAGGCTCAATATTCAAGCCGAGATATCAGTTATCAGGATATGCACAGCCAGTGTACAGGCTAAATATTCAAGCTGGGATATCAGTTATCAGGCTATGCCCAACCAATGTACAAGCTAAATATTCAAGCCGGGATATCAGTTATCAGGCTATGCCCAACCAATGTACAAGCTAAATATTCAAGCCGGGATATCAGTTGTCAGGCTATACCGCACCAATGTACAGATAATATTCAAGCCACGGATATCAGTTATCAGACTATGCCGAACCAATGTACAGGCTAAATAATTAAGCCGGGATATCAGTTATCAGGCTATGCCCAACATATGTGTAGGCTAAATATCCAGAGATATCAGTTATCAGACTATGTCCAACCAAAGTGCAGACTAAATATTGTAGCCGGGATATCAGTTATCAGGCTATGCTCAGCCAGTGTACAGGCTAAATATTCAAGCTGGGATATCATTTATCAGGCAATGCCGAACCAATGTACAGGCTAAATATTCAAGCCGGGATATCAGTTGTCAGGCTATGCCCAACAAATGTACAGCTACATATCAAGCCGCGGATATTAGTTATCGGGCTATGCCGAACCAATGTACAGGCTAAATATTCAAGCCGCGATATCAGTTACCAGGCTATGCCCAACAAATGTGCATGCTAAATTATTCAGGGATATCAGTTATCAGGTATGACCAACCAAAGTACGGATAAATATTCAAGCCGGAATATCAGCTATTGGGCTATGCCCAAACAATGTAAATGCGAAATATTCTAGCCGGGATATCAGTTATTAGGCTTTGCCAAAACAATGTACAGGCTAAATATTCAAACCGGGATATCAGCTATCAAACTATGCCCAACCATTTTACAGTCTAAATATTCAAGCCGAGATATCAGTTATCAGGCTATGCGAAACAATGTACAGGCTGAAGATTTAAGCTGGGATATCAACTATCAGGCTATTCCCAACCAATATTCAGGCTAAATATTTTAGCCGGGATATCACTTATCAGGCTATGCCCAACAAATGTACATGCTAAATATCAAAGCCGGGATATCAGCTATCAGGCTATGCCCAACCAATTTGCAGGCTAAATATTGTAGAAGTTAATATCAGCTAACAGGCTATGCTTAACCAATGTACAGCTAAATATTCAAGCCGTAGAATCAGTTATCAGGCTATGTTCAACCAATGTACAGGCTAAATATTCTAGCCCTGATATCAGTTATCAGGCTATGCCCAACCAATGTACAGGCTCAATATTCAAACCGAGATATCAGTTTTCAGGATATGCACAGCCAGTGTACAGGCTAAATATTCAAGCTGGGATATCAGTTATCAGGCTATGCCCAACCAATGTACAAGCTAAATATTCAAGCCGGGATATCAGTTGTCAGGCTATACCCGACCAATGTACAGATAATATTCAAGCCGCGGATATCAGTTATCAGCCTATGCCGAACCAATGTACAGGCTAAATAATTAAGCCGGGATATCAGTTATCAGGCTATGCCCAACATATGTGTAGGCTAAATATCCAGGGATATCAGTTATCAGGCTATGCCCAACATATGTGAAGGCTAAATATTCAAGGATATCAGTTATAAGGATATGTCCAATCACTGTACAGCTAAATATTCATGCCGGAATATCAGTTATCAGGCTATTCCCAACCAATGTACATGCTAAATATTCAGGCCGCGATAATATTTACCAGGCTATGCCCAACTAATGTACATGCTAAATATTCAGGAATATCAGTTATCAGGTTATGACCAACCAATGTACAGATAAATATTGAAGCCGGAATATCAGTTATGAGGATATGCCCTAACAATGTAAATGCGAAATATTCAAGCCGGGATATCAGTTATCAGGCTTTGCCAATACGATGTACAGGCTAAATATTCAAACCGGGATATCAGCAATCAGACTATGCCCAACCATTATACAGTCTATATATTCAAGCCGAGATATCAGTTATCAGGCTACGCGAAACAATATACATGCTGCAGACTTAAGCTGGGATATCAGCTATCAGGCTATGCCCAACCAATATACAGGCTAAATATTCTAGCCGGGATATCAGTTATCAGGCTATACCCAACATATAGTAGGCTAAATATTCAGAAATATCAGTTATCAGGATATGCCCAACCAATGTACTACTAAATATTCAAGCTGGAATATCAGTTATCAGGCTATGCCCAAACAATATAACACCGAAATATTCAAGTCGGTATATCAGCTATCAGGCTATGCCCAACCAATGTACAGGCTGAATATTCAAGCCGGTAAATCAGGAATCCCTCTATTGCCAACCAATGTGCTTTCTAAATATTCTAGCAGTGATATCAGTTATCAGTATATGCCTTACCAATGTACAGGCTAAATATTCAAGCCGGGATATCAGTTATCAGCCTATGTCCAACCAATGTACAGCTACATATTCAAGCCGGTATACCAGGAATCACGCTGTACCCAACCCATGTACAGGCCAAATATTTAAGCCGGGATATCAGTTATCAGACTATGCCAAACCAATTTACAGCTAACTATTCAAGCCGGGATATCAGTTATCAGTCTATGCCTAACCAATGTACAGGCTAAATATTCAAGCCGGGATATTAGTTATCAGGCTATGCCCAACCAGTGTACAGGCTAAATATTTAAGCTAGTATATCAGTCATCAGTCTATGCCCAACCAATATACAGGCTAAATATTCAAGCCGGGATATAAGTTATCAGGCTATTCCCAACCAATATACAGCTATATATTCAAGCCGCGGATATCAGCTATCAGACTATTCCGAACCAATGTTCAGGCTGAAATTCAAGCCGGTATATCAGGAATCACGCTGTGCCCAACCAATGTACAGGCTAAATATTCAAGCCAGGATATCAGTTATCAGGCAATGCCCAACCAATGTGCAGGCAAAATGTTCAGGGATATCAGTTATCAGACTATGCCCAACCAATATAGATCTAAATATTCAAGCCTGGATATCAGTTATCAGTATATGCCTAACCAATGTACAGGCTAAATATTCAAGCCGGTATATCCGTTATCAGGCTATGCCCAACCAATGTACAAGCTAAATATTCAAACCGGGATATCAGTTATCAGGCTATGCCCAACCAGTGTACAAGCTAAATATTCAAACCGGGATATCAGTTATCAGGCTATGCGAACCATTGTACAAGCTAAATATTCAAACCGGAATATCAGTTATCAGGCTATTCCCAACCAATGTACATGCTAAATATTCAGGCCGCGATAATATTTACCAGGCTATGCCCAACTAATGTACATGCTAAATATTCAGGAATATCAGTTATCAGGTTATGACCAACCAATGTACAGATAAATATTGAAGCCGGAATATCAGTTATGAGGATATGCCCTAACAATGTAAATGCGAAATATTCAAGCCGGGATATCAGTTATCAGGCTTTGCCAATACGATGTACAGGCTAAATATTCAAACCGGGATATCAGCAATCAGACTATGCCCAACCATTATACAGTCTATATATTCAAGCCGAGATATCAGTTATCAGGCTACGCGAAACAATATACATGCTGCAGACTTAAGCTGGGATATCAGCTATCAGGCTATGCCCAACCAATATACAGGCTAAATATTCTAGCCGGGATATCAGTTATCAGGCTATACCCAACATATAGTAGGCTAAATATTCAGAAATATCAGTTATCAGGATATGCCCAACCAATGTACTACTAAATATTCAAGCTGGAATATCAGTTATCAGGCTATGCCCAAACAATATAACACCGAAATATTCAAGTCGGTATATCAGCTATCAGGCTATGCCCAACCAATGTACAGGCTGAATATTCAAGCCGGTAAATCAGGAATCCCTCTATTGCCAACCAATGTGCTTTCTAAATATTCTAGCAGTGATATCAGTTATCAGTATATGCCTTACCAATGTACAGGCTAAATATTCAAGCCGGGATATCAGTTATCAGCCTATGTCCAACCAATGTACAGCTACATATTCAAGCCGGTATACCAGGAATCACGCTGTACCCAACCCATGTACAGGCCAAATATTTAAGCCGGGATATCAGTTATCAGACTATGCCAAACCAATTTACAGCTAACTATTCAAGCCGGGATATCAGTTATCAGTCTATGCCTAACCAATGTACAGGCTAAATATTCAAGCCGGGATATTAGTTATCAGGCTATGCCCAACCAGTGTACAGGCTAAATATTTAAGCTAGTATATCAGTCATCAGTCTATGCCCAACCAATATACAGGCTAAATATTCAAGCCGGGATATAAGTTATCAGGCTATTCCCAACCAATATACAGCTATATATTCAAGCCGCGGATATCAGCTATCAGACTATTCCGAACCAATGTTCAGGCTGAAATTCAAGCCGGTATATCAGGAATCACGCTGTGCCCAACCAATGTACAGGCTAAATATTCAAGCCAGGATATCAGTTATCAGGCAATGCCCAACCAATGTGCAGGCAAAATGTTCAGGGATATCAGTTATCAGACTATGCCCAACCAATATAGATCTAAATATTCAAGCCTGGATATCAGTTATCAGTATATGCCTAACCAATGTACAGGCTAAATATTCAAGCCGGTATATCCGTTATCAGGCTATGCCCAACCAATGTACAAGCTAAATATTCAAACCGGGATATCAGTTATCAGGCTATGCCCAACCAGTGTACAAGCTAAATATTCAAACCGGGATATCAGTTATCAGGCTATGCGAACCAATGTACAAGCTAAATATTCAAGCCGAGATGTCAGTTATCAGGCTATGCCCAACCAGTGTACAAGCTAAATATTCAAACCGGGATATCAGTTATCAGGCTATGCGAACCAATGTACAAGCTAAATATTCAAGCCGAGATATCAGTTATCAGGCTATGCCCAACCAGTATACAGGCTAAATATTCAAACCGGGATATCAGTTATCTGGCTATGCGAACTAATGTACAGGCTAAATATTCAAACCGGGATATCAGTTATCAGGCTATGAGAACCAATGTACAAGCTAAATATTCAAACCGGTATATCAGTTATCAGGCTATGAGAACCAATGTACAAGCTAAATATTCAAACCGGGATATCAGTTATCAGGCTATGCGAACCAATGTACAAGCTAAATATTCAAACCGGGATATCAGTTATCAGGCTATGCCCAACCAGTGTACAAGCTAAATATTCAAACCGGGATATCAGTTATCAGGCTATGCGAACCAATGTACAAGCTAAATATTCAAACCGGGATATCAGTTATCAGGCTATGAGAACCAATGTACAGGCTAAATATTCAAACCGGGATATCAGTTATCAGGATATGCCCAAGCAATGTACAAGCTAAATAGTCTAGCCGGGCTATCAGTTATCAGGCTATGCCCAATGCCCAACCAATGTGCATGCTAAATATTCTAACCGGGATATTAGTTAAAAGGCTATGTTCAATCAATGTACAAGCTAAATATTCAATCCGGGATATCAGTTATCAGGATATGCCTAACCAATGTACAAGCTAAATATTCTAGCCGGGGTATCAATTAACAGGCTATGCCCAATGCCCAACCAATGTGCATGCTAAATATTTTAGCGGGGTATCAATTATCAGGCTATGCCCAATGCCCAAACAATGTACAGGCTAAATATTCAAACCGGGATATCTATTATCAGGTTATGCCCAACCAATGAACAGGCTAAATATTCAAACCGGGATATCAGTTATCAGGCTATGCGAACCAATGTACAGGCTAAATATTCAAACCGGAATATCAGTTATCAGGCTATGCAAACCAATGGACAAGCTAAATATTCAAACCGGGATATCAGTTATCAAGCTATGCTCAACCAATATACAGTCTAAATGTTCAAGCCGGGATATCAGTTATTAGGCCATGCGAACCAATGTACATGCTACATATTCAAACCGGGAGCTATGCTCAACCAATGTACAGTCTATGCATTTATTATGAACTTTGTCTTGTACCCCTGCCATTGTCTGACATTTACAACCACTTATTGCATAAAGGTAATTCCTTCGTAATAGACATAACATGTCGGATAGAAAAGTCAGTGGTTTCATTTAGAACCTATTCTTATAATAATATACTGATCAAAAAAAGAAACGTCCGACTTTTTTGCTGGTATTTCCTTAGGCCAGTTTTTGAGGGCGTATAAAAGCTTAAACAGCGTTTTAATAAAACAATGTTTGATGTTTGTAAGCACACTTAAATGAGTACTAAATATCCCATTAAACAATTTCAATTTTTCCAAGCACTACTCTTTTATTGATGATATGGAAATGTTAAATGGAGGTAATTTGATGATTGTTGATAATCAAAGCTGCCATCTACAGTCTGTATTATGTTTTTTTTGTGTGATTTTATTTGATAAGGAACATATCTCTAGAGAATATTGTCTCGGACCAATTTCGGTAATTTTCGTAGATTTAATTTGTTTTTGTGACAAAATGCATGTTTTAAGAAAACGGGAGGCTAACTCCCTTGTGTACTGAACTTTTCAAAAACATCTTTGTTTGGACTATTGTCGGCGGTCTATCTAATTATTCTTAAAACATATTATTTTTTTCCTGTTTTGCTGTCTAGACATTCAACATTAGCATCAGAGAAAGTTGTTTTTTTGTTCAGTATGTGAGGCAATGCTATTATTTTAAACCTTAGAGATACGACTTGATCGAGAGTTTTTACTCAGGTCAACTATAGAATCTGACATCTTAAGCATGGCAAAATATATACTGAAGTACATTTAAAAGCGCAACATATTTGATTTACGATCATTTTTGTTCAAATCAAGATTGTATTTTATGTTAGTACACAAGTCTCTGTGTCCTAAACGTTAACATATGGCGATCAACAGTTGCATAATATTCTTCTTTCAGTTAAAACACATTTAACTTTAACATCTTTAACACCTCCAGAAATTCAAAAAATACCGAGTGTTGCGTTTTCAAATTTACTGAGTGTATATGCCAACTATGTATAACTAAGTTGTGGGTTGTGGCCGATGAGCATATCGCAAACTAATGTACTTTGAAAAATGTTGTTATAAAATTTATTTGAAACAAACATCAAAAAAAAAGAAACAATATCAGTTACAGCACCTAATAATTCACAATCTTCAATCAGTTCTAGCAAGTAGGAATGTTTATGTTAATCGAACAGTTGAAAACATATATTTAACCAATTACCTGAATGTATTTAGTTTCAAATATCACTTCCACTTCAGAGGGCCTACGATTAAATTCAAAAGTAAATATACAAAGCAGTTATTTCAATAACAACAAACTGGCACAACACGTTTACGTTAAAACAGCTTCGTTATCCATTATTTCAAAATGATTCGTTAAGATTTCTAATATCACGACACATTTTGTTATATTTTTGTTTTCTTATTCCCAATCACTTCAATAATAATATCACTTGTCTTCAATTTTTGAACCGGATGTCTCTTCTGATGGACTATGGTCCGAGTCACTTCCGCTTCCGGATTTCTTGGCGCCCTCACAATGGGTTTTCGTGTGTTTACTTAAGTGGTCGCTTCTCATGAATTTCTTGTTACATATTGGGCATGCGAATCGTTTTTCACCCGTGTGTGTCCGTAAATGTCTTTGTAACTCGTCCGAACGAGTAAATCGTTTCCCACAGAAAAGCCAGTTACAAATAAACGGTCTTTCACCAGTATGCCATCGGAGATGCGCCTTTAAATGCGAAGTCTTTCCGTACACTTTTCCACATCCGGGTATGTGACAACTATGTACGTTCTTCTTAATTAAATGAGCGCCTGCAGGACCGAGACGCTCAGCTTCGTGACAATTTGGACAAGGGCACGTGGCGCGACCAGAATAACGCTTTGACGATTTGGTGGTGGGTATACCCGTCATTCCTGGTCTGGTAAAGAATGGACTCATGGATGATGTCCCTAAATCGCTTTGAGACGAATACATTGCTTTATAAGGGTCCTGTAAAAGTTGCTGTCCAGATGAAAACAATGAACTAGAACTAGAACTTAACGCATGACCTAATTTTAAATCTCCGGGGTAATTACACATTTGGGAATGTAATCCTGACGATTGTGACGTAACATCCGGGTATATGTTTCCGTTTCCGGTGTGCATGTCCCAAAATGGAGCCACCGAGTTTACAGAGGCAGAAACTTCGCTCTTTAAGTTCGAACCTAGTCCGAATGGCCATGCGTCATAATGTTGACCGGAAACACTAGCCACCCTGGAGTACATGCCTGGGATCCCTGTATCTGACCAGGCGGAGTCGCCGTGCATTTTTTGTAAGTATGCTGATTGTTGTGAATCTGATTGGTTATGAGTATTTGAACTTGAAGATGGCGGATATAGAATGTCATTCCCATAAACACTACTTCCGTTTAGACCGGCACCCGGTCTGTTGTAACCCGAAGAAGTGGACACAAACGATGAATTTCTCTGTTGCGGAACCAGGAAAAAATTTGACGGATCTGCAGGTGGTTCGGGTTTTCTCCACGGATGAAACCCCTTGCCGACGGCTGCGTCGGCCAGAGGGGGTGGTGATTTTGACGTGATTTTATTGCACTGTGCAGCAAGCATGGCGAGGGGAGCACCTCCTAACGAATGATGGATATCCTGAAATGAGAATGACAGGTTATAACTACATGTAGCTGAAAAAATATCATATCTGACCAATGCATATGGAAACTTAAAACTGGTATAACAATTCGAACATATTCAGTTTTTATGCTGAAGCGGGTGAAATAAAAATGAGAAAGATAAACTTCATATCGAATAAAAGAAATGTAAGTTTAGTTGTACCTTTTTTTATACTAACTATTCATATACGATTTTATAAGCATGCTTTCAGACCCTTACTGTTTATAATGTGTTCATAACATATAATGTGAACATAATATGAAATAAATACTGTTTAAAATACGTCTAACATTAAATTTTACTAACTTGAAAAACGTAAAGATTCACAAATGTTGTAAGTAACTCACTACAAATAGCATTATCTAGTTCTAAATCCAATTAAAACGTGTCAATTAAGCAACATCATATTTCCGGAAGTGCAAACAGCATTTGCCACCATCGTAATAGGCCTACAATTCATTAATAACCAAAATCGCATCTGCTCTATGCTATGTATCAAACGTATTAAATTTAAAAATGTTTAAAGGGATACATGGCTTTTTTTTCACTCGAGACACTCCATAGGCTTTTTTTTGTGCAAGACGGTCCTATTTGCAAGACGGTCCTATTTGCAACTCATTATTAATATTGTATTGTTTTTTCACTAATAATATATTTTAAACTAAGGTAGAAAAAAACAGAGAAAAATAGAGCATCTAAATAGTATTAATGAATAATTATTAATATTATAGTTCAAAGAAAATCGTTTTTGCATGTTACTAATTATTAATTACATTGCACCAAAAATATGGTTAAACGTATGGCAGAATAACGAAGAGAAACTGATTATTTGTTTGTTTGTATGATTTTTCACGTCATTTTCATGTAAGGTTATATATGACGGTCGATTTTTTTGTGATGGAGGCAGACCACCCACTTTTCTTGGGTAGTACTGTACACCTCCCGCCGTCCGTAAGAATCGATACTTCCTCACTTACAAGTCGAGCTCCCACGGAGAGAAACTGAAAACACCTTACTGTATTACCTTTAACTTAATTACCATCCAAGCAGGTTTATTGTCAGCATCATACTTTATTACTAAATTCAAAAAAAAATGAGATGCTAATTGCAATGTTTAATAAATACTTTCAAGACTGCCGTGTGTTCCTTTAAACTTAATAACGTTGTTTTTTTCAAAACGATCCTTAAAAGCTGATGAACACGGTGAAATAACTTTCGCTATTAAAGTTACCCGGGTCACCGATGTTATTAAAGTATGAAGCATTTACAAAGATTAATTATTCCGCTGCCTTGTTATTAAAATTTGTTAATTTTAATTTGCCATGAATGATTATAACCTTGACGTCGAGTGCGGGGTGGCGGGCGCGCATCAGATATAATTGGAGAACACGTGAACTCTGAGAAGTGCAAGCACTAATGTGTTACAATGGTTTAATTACTCTGTGTGCATTTACAATAGTTGCGAAAAACAGCTTTATCATTCAAACTTATTTCCTTATATGTGGTTATAGATGTGTTAAGTAGTGTGCACGGATATATTTAGATTAAAAAGAGATGAATTTGTGAAGCTTTCAGCATGTATAAATAGTTTAAATCGCGCAAGAAATAATTGTCATATTTGATAACTCAGGACGTTCTGATTGATTGATTGATTATTTAATTGATTATTTGATTGATTGATTGATTGATTGATTGATTGATTGATTGATTGATTGATTGATTGATTGCTTGCTTGCTTGATTGATTGATTGATTGAGATTGATTGAGATTGATTGATTGATTGATTGATTGATTGATTGATTGATTGATTGATTGATTGATTGATTGATTGATTGATTGATTGATTGATTGATTGATTGATTGATTGATTGATTGATTGATTGATTGATTGATTGATTGATTGATTGATTGATTGATTGATTGATTGATTGATTGATTGATTGATTGATTGATTGATTGATTGATTGATTGATTGATTGATTGATTGATTGATTGATCCATTCGTTCGTTTATTCACTTATACCATTCATTCGTTCTTTCGTATATTAATTAAATGTATTTGTTCATTCTTTGATTCTTTTGTTCGTTCGGTCGTTCGCTCGTTCGTTCGCTCGTTCGTTCGTTCGTTCGGTCGTTCGTTCGTTATTCATTAAATGGTTTTATTTTAATTCATTCGATTACAAGTAATTTATCGTTCGTTCGTTCGTTCGTTCTTTAATTCATTCATTCATTCATTCATTCATTCATTCATTCATTCATTCATTCATTCATTCATTCATTCACACCGAATGTACGTGTAAATATTAAACCTAATAAATACAGAAAGACGTTACTTCAGTTCATGATACGTTGTTCATGCAAAATGCATTGTAATAAATTCCACAGACAAACTATTTGATTTAATATGCATTTTATAAAAAAACAATTAACATTGGTATAGTTGGTATGTCGTTATCATTTAATAAACATGGAATGGCAAATTAAAAATGTCATGTTTTATATGTATCTTGTATAAGTCAATTATGTGAAGAGTATAATAAATAACAAAATGTTTACACAATATTGAAGCAATGTATGAGGCATGTGATATCACCAGTGGTGATATGAGGGGGCTGACAAGAAATAGTTTCGGGTTCAGTAGCAGAGGCATGTATTTCACGACAAGCACCGAAATTAACTATAGTTGGCATCAAGTTTTTCCTATCATTCATTTGTCTTAAAGAAAAAAACTGATTGTATTGAACATTCCACTATATACTTTTCTAAATAAAAGTGTGCATCATCAACTGTGTTTGGCACAATTGAGTTGTCAATGCGTTCTTAGATGTTTGAACACAGTGCATTTATTGTATTAAGGAAATTAAGCATTGAATTTCCTTTCTTTCATGACCAGATAAATCGCCATTATAAGGACTCAGTGGTTAGGACTATCCGCATACACTTAGTCCTTATAATGTAATTATAGAATATAATGTGTGATGACTGGAAGGAAGATGGAAGGAAGGACAGAAAGGAAGATGGAAGGAAGGAAGGAAGGAAGGAAGGAAGGAAGGAAGGAAGGAAGGAAGGAAGGAAGGAAGGAAGGAAGGAAGGAAGGAAGGAAGGAAGGAAGGAAGGAAGGAAGGAAGGAAGGAAGGAAGGAAGGAAGGAAGGAAGGAAGGACAGCTAACATAATCAAACCATTGATTTGTGTCCACTGTGTACATAGCCTTTCAATTTTTACAAACTGAAAAGTCATATTTCCTATACTCTGAAGTACTAATACATTAAAAACATCAAAAATATTAACGTACCCGGTGAAACATCAATTTTAGGACGAATCTTTAGAAAATCACCCATCCGACCGACCATAAGTAGGTGATTTTACGTCTTAATGAATAAACCCGATTAGTAGTAATAAAAAAGCACCGTGCCTAATTCGGAATCTCTTTGATCTTTTGGTTGTTTATATACACTACAAGATCATGTAAGGGCGCAATTTTACGGATAATCTGAACGAAAGTATGTGGTATTACTACTAAATAATTTATAGAACTCTGCTTTGATTTACAACTTCGAAGTCACGCAATATGAGCTTAAATATATAACGGATTAGTTACTTTTTTTAACTAACTGCATGAATTTAATCTTCTTTTTTTAATATCACTTTGGAGTGTGTTCAGGGCAGCTGTCACCGTTTACAGGGGAATGCTTAAAGAGACATGTGACAATCTTGAATTAGTATTCAATCAAGTATTAAAATGAGCATCTCGGTTAATTAATCCAGTATCATTTTGACGTTAATCTGCTTGCATATAATGAAATAAAAGGTAATCAGATTTTGAGTTTTCTTTTTTTTCTTCAATTTCTTTGCTTTAAGTGTTTTATTCGTGCAATATAATCAGCAAAAGTAATAATTATGAAAGAACAAGTTGATTTTAACTATACTTTTTAAACATGATTTGTAGAAACATAACGGAACGCCGCGAGTTTAAAAAAAAGGGTTAACATTGTCGGTTTACTTTAAAATTAACATTGGGATTATTTTAGAACAGTGCATATATCATGCACATTTATGCAAATTGATTCAATATATGTAGTCTATCTTGTTATTTTACTATAAAAAATAGTAAAACAAATTTTATCGCCTAGTGAACATTTTGGTAATGGAAAATTATGAATTATGTTTAATCAGTACATTTTACGAGTAACATACATCAATTAAATTTAAAAAAAAAAACAATATTAAAGATCGAAATTTACGGATGGAAAATGTTGAGAGTTGATGTATATAATGTATATCAGAATCCTCTATACAGCAGAGTATAGTTGTTTTGAATAGAAATAGTATCGTCCGAAACGTTCATTTTCAGTTTCAGTTTGAAGAAATACAATTTCTTATGCAAATCAGATTATAATATATTAACGCACATATAGTTAGTTCATAACAGTCAGGATTACTTTAAAAAAACACACAAAAACACAGAATTTCTAAAAACAAATTATATATTATCCTGCAATAACGACAAAATCAATTTAAGAAATATTCTTAAAAGCAAATATTATCAATTATATAAATAAGTCATTTCAAAACGAACTTACAATTAAGAAGTGTTACGAAACAAATTACTCTTCTAGTTTCGAGTAGCGCACTAGTTGCGGATAGATTCTCTAAATGGGTTCACCTTACAGCGTGCGGTTCCTTTCCGTATTGGTGTATATACATAAGTGCTTTAATTAATACGTTTATTTTAAAATATTTTATCTATTTATTATGTCTTATAACTGGATTTAGAGAAATCGCTTTTTACAAACAACCGCATTGGTATACCTGGTATATTAATAATGCTACATTTAATTGTACATGTTCTGTCCTGTTTTAAAGGGGCAAACGGCAATCTTTTTTTTTTTAAAAATCACGGCGTCCCGTTAGTTTTAATACATCAATTGCATTTGTTAAATTATTAATATTAATTATAAGAACTGTATACAGCAAACTGTTTTTGAATATTACTAACACACACACGCACAGTTTTAATGCTTAATAACTACTTCAAGATTGCCCTGTGTCCCTTTAATTCAAAACTTGCTTTAATTTAAAAACATGAAACATGTCCACAATTTCTCAAATTCAGTTCCAGTTTCAATCAGCTTTCTATACACGTATAAAATACATATTTGGGTTACTATAGTTACATCTTAAATGTAAAATAATCCAATTCTTTATAAGGTTATTCCAAAGGTGCTTAATTTCGTCAACTTAGTGAAATAGAAATATCAACTGTTATTTTTTAGGCCAAGTTCGTCCATTTCAACTTTCAAATAGTCCAGTTATGAATAAAAACACAAACACCCGGAGTGTGGCTTAAAGGGACACACGCCAATCTTCTTTTTTCTTTAAACTTCGGCGTCCCGTTCATTTTTCTACATAACTGGCATATTCACAAAGTATTAATAGTTTTTTTTAGTTTTTTTTGCACATTACAAATTCTGGTCAAGAATATTGTATGTTAGCAAGAATACTATGTAAAAGCATATGGCAAAATAATGAAAAAAAATAACATTGTTAGCAAAATTACTATGTAAAGGCATATGGCAAAATAATGGAAAAAAAAAATGAAAAAATTTAAACTCCCGTTAGTTTTTTCACATAACGTGCATTTGTTCAATCATGTATAAGAATAATATTAACATAAAGCAATTGTTTGCGCATATTATTAACTATTGACAATATTGCATCAATACTATATTTAAACATATGGAAAATAAAATACAACTCAGGCTGTTATTTAATTATATGCAAGAATGTTGAAAGTCAAAATAAATACTGGATAAATAAATCAAGTCGCTAATTTCAATGCTTGGTAAACACTTAAAGATTGCCGTGTGTCCCTTTAAAGTCAATCCAACATGATACCAGATTAACAAATCGAGGTTCAAGATTGCCGATTGTCCCTTTAGGTTTAATTTGCATCATGGCAAATATTTCAATTCTATAAGTCATTGCCCACGTATTATGTATACGAATTTAATACGAATTTTATTTACTTTAAGGAGATTTGTGTGACAAAATAAGCAACCATGTATGAACGATATTCTAATCTGATTCAATGCCAACAGAGAATGTTTGTAAACAGCACACTAATTGGGAAATGTGAGTACGGATTCACAGAAACGAAAACAAATTTGTTTAGAAGACTACATATTTAGATCGTTGTATCGACAAGGCGTGGGGAGTTAGCGCGGAGATCCTAGTTCTGCACTGGACATTCGTTAGGGTTAGAGTTAGTATGCATTCAATTTCTTAAAGGGGTTGATGCACTATTTTCAAACAATGTTTATTTTAAAGGTCTCTGAAAATTCATACAATTTATACATTTTACATCTGTATATTTATTTTTAATCAATTTGCATGATTTTCTTGCTTTAAAATTTATTTTGTTAATATGCCATATATGGTAAAAAAGGCGCGATGACGTCATCGTTCCAAGATGGCCGCCTCCATTTATGTTCTTTGCACATTTTCAATAAGTCATATCTCCTTTATTTTTCATGGCATTTTGATAACTGTTTCAGCTTTTTTCAAGATTTTCAGAGCCCTTTCGGTGAATTATAGATATTTCGAAATATTTCGATGATATTTTTGAAATTATTAAAATTCCAATACGCTCTTAGACAATTGTCAGTGAAAAAGAAGTGTTGTTCATCGAATTACAAAGATATCTACCGAAATCTAACTTGCATTTATCTTAGTATTATAAAATAGCATAAAATAGCAAATAACAAATTACATAACGTAACGTTACATAACGTAACGTATCGTAACGTAACATAACGTAAGGTAAACTAACGTAACGTAATGCAACGCAACGAAATAAAACACCAATATTGTACATACACAAGTATTCTACTTAATTTCTAGTAGTATAATGTACAGAAATGACATTTAATAGTTTGAGTGTTAAAATAAAATAAAGAATTAAACAAAATAACCTCACTTATCAACAGTATTCAGCAGTTTTCATAAACAAAATCAAAATAAGGCGTTAATTAACAGGGACAATGGCAAAGGGTCATTGTTCCTCTAGTATGAACGCATGAATTTAAGCACAGTACCAGGTTTGTTAATTATATTTATTAAATCAAACACCAAACATAAAAATACTATATTATTAACTAAATATAAAACAGTGAATAACATTTAATACTGAGGCCAATTTGACTAGTTGTACAATATAGACATCTGGTATTACTTTAATGAGTTCAAGCTAAAACTGCAGAAACACATCAAGTCTGTAGGTATAAGTTAGTTCCTATCAACAGTCCATAAATTCTAATTAATCTAGCCGAAAGCCACTGTTGCACCTTTTTCATCATGAAAACATCATAAAGATCCCAGCCCTGCCAAAACATGTGGTTCTGATTAGATTAGCTATAATGCGCTGCCAGATTTCCCAGAATGCGTATCGGCAGCCAAATTTGGTGCAGACGGCATCTTCATTAGAAACGCACCACAAAATATTTCATTGTAAAACCCCGACACGCCCACTATACCTATATGTGAGTTTTCAATTAGTTTATAGCATTTTGGGTGAAATGAGCGTGATTAAATAAGTAACTGTGTGACTCTCTAAAACATAATAAAAGTTATGAAATGATGCATTCAATCTTGAGATGCTTTAGGGACGGATTTTGTATTCTTTCGCAGACGTTCGCGTATTGTATGTGTAATACCGAGTATATGGTAATGCACTGTACAGTTGTTTGCCATTGCCAATCAAAATCGAAATAAATATCTTACCCTTACGATATCTGCAACTCCAGTCATTTTAACTTCCTTTGATTTAAAATATCATATCTTGTCCCTAGCTAGTCCAGACTTTGTGTGGATGTCTTTACTCTTCATAAAGATTAAAAGATTATATACGAAGCTTCCCGTATAAAGTCACTGCAAACCTCTCCATGGACAACATTTACCTCCATAAAGAGGCGTAACTCTTTAATAATAGGGGGCGTGAAAGGCGGAGCTAGACCGCATTGAAAGTGTCTGCGCTTCTGATTGGTTTAAAATTATGGCGTTTAAATTGCATGGATGGCTTCGGCAAGTTTTATTGAATTTTGTGTCA
The DNA here is from genome assembly GCA_037043455.1 of Cyrtodaria siliqua. Taxonomy (NCBI): domain Eukaryota; kingdom Metazoa; phylum Mollusca; class Bivalvia; order Adapedonta; family Hiatellidae; genus Cyrtodaria; species Cyrtodaria siliqua. The sequence goes on from JAWPHD010000585.1 coordinate 309,434, forward strand.
TTTAGGCGAAATGGGCGTTAAAGGGGGAGTTTTTGGTCAATACCTCGCTGAAAGAGATATAATCTAGTTAAGGATGAATGTTCCCTTTTATCGAGATTAAAATCATCGATAAAATACAAATGAATTAAACGATTAATTCTACACGGGATCGCAATTATTATCTGTGATGATATCACAGTAGAAACGAAAAAGTGAGATTTTGTAATAATTGGATCACGCCAGAAGTGATTATATTTTAATAATTAGACGATACTGGCGATTATAAAAGACGAAGTAGAATACAAACAGCGATAAAAACAAACCTCACACAGATACATGTCTGATAACTGTACGTTTTAAATATATCCTCAGATAACGTGATAATATAATAACACGATAGCAGGCAATTATTTAGTGTCAAAGTTTATTTGCGTTTATTCTTCAGTTTCATTTCTTGTGTGATTAGGAGACGTTCACAATAGTATGCCAAGAAACTCAGCAACATTGTTTCTCAATAATTTTAAACTTGTTTTATTATTATTTTCTTTACTTCTCGTTGCAGCATTTTCTTCAAATATATTGAAAGGTATTTCCATACGTGCCGGTATTGCCCGGTATATATAAGCATTGTATTGAAACAGGGTTCTTGCCTCTCACCGCTGCCGATCTCACTGGGAGCTCAACTTGTAAGTGAGAACGTGTCGATTCTTACGAATGGCGGGAGGTATACAGGACTGGTTCTACCCAGGAAAAATAGGGTGGTCTGCCTCTATGACGTAGAGCTCCATTCAAACACAACAAACATATTGAACGTAGTTGAACCCTGATAAGCTGAATTAAGAAATGAAATTAAATGAGGTTGGTTTTATGCCCCGTTAACACATCATATTAGGTTATAGTTGGAAAGAAACCTCAGAGGGAGGTGAGATGTGCTTCCGCCAGGGAGCGAACCCACGCGGGTGTGTGTGTGTGTGTGTGTGTGTGTGTGTGTGAGTGGAGGGGGGTGGGGGTGGGGGGAGGTCTGTAGCTCTAAAACCAAGGCTTTATCCACTGAGCTAATCAATTAAGAAAACTCACAGAGAGTGTCTATAGGCTGCAATATTTGCTCCACGAAACTGAGATGGCACTTTTCCTGGAGCACTTTCTGTTGCATTTCCTTCTTTTCTCGCATAATGGTCAGCTTTTTAAAAGTTAAAAATTTCTTATTTACTCCTGATAGCCACTACTAGGAATCATTTAAGTATCACTTAACGGGACACACGGCAATCTTGATTTTTTTTTTAAAAACTAGCGGCGTCCCGTTAGTATTTCTACATAAATTACATTTGTTCATTCATTAATGTTAATTATAAGAATTGTATTAAGCCATTTGTTTTTGCATATTATTAATTTTTGATATTATTGCACCAATAATATATTAAAACTTGTAGTATAATAAGACGAAATAGTGAATACTTAAAAATTTATTTATTTAAATGTCACCAGGGTAAAAGTAAAAATGATACTGAATATATAAATGGAGACACCCATTTCAAATACTTCAAGATTGCCGTGTGTCCCTTTAAAAAAATCAAGGCGTTCCATTACTTTTCCACATAAAGTCAGTTAGTTATATAAAGTATTATTTGAAGAGTTCAAAACAATTATTTTGGATATGTTTAGTTACAACATATTTCTTTTACGTCGATTGCGAAACAAGTTCTTACAACTTATCTTAGTCACTCTCGATAGCTTCCTGGGTAGAACCGGTACAAGCAATGTGGATTAATTATCTTGCTGAAGGATAAATAACGTGGACACGATGATCACACGACCTATCGATCTGGAGTCCGACTCTCTACCGCTGTACCACGAACTCCACTTTTGGATATTACTAGTAGTTGATTATATTGTACCAATACTATATTTAAACATGGTTTGTTTGTTTGTTTATTTGTTTATTTGTCTGTTTGTATGGTGTTTTACGTCATTTTCAACACACGTAAGGTTATATATGACGGTAGATTTTTTCGTGGTGGAGGCAGACCACCCTCTTTTCCTGGGTAGAACCAGTACTGTACACCTCCCGCCATCCGTAAGAATCGACACTTTCTCACTTATAATTCGAGCTCCCAGTGGGATTCATTTAAACATGGTATGCCGTATGCCCCTTTAATAACTTACGAAGAATTTGACCTTTAGGAAGGGCCCCAAACAATAACAATGGCGGATTTCACTAGGCATATGTAAGAGGTACAATTAACTGTACTTGGTAGCTTTCGTTCTTTTTCGTTTTCTCCCCCCAAAAACATCAATTTTCTACATCAATTTAAATAAAACGGCTCAATTAAAATACTAATTGAATCTAGCAATAAGCATATTAATCTAATTTCAAAATTGTATGTAACGTGTTTTACGACATTATCTAAAACTCCAGGTCAATTCATTTGACCTCTTTCTTGATAATAGAAGCCCACTTAACGTTATAGGAAATGAAATATGAATTTATGAAACGAATTGCTATATCTCTTTTGTGCGTTGTCTTTCTGTCAGTTCAAAACGAAGCTATGTCTTGTCCGATATTAACGATTTACGATATTTCCGATTCGACGGTGTTCTAACATTTATAAAAGGCCTTACTGTAAACGTTGCATTCATCGACGTTAGCAAAATTGTAATCGGTTTTCATTTATGATAAAATGTTCTTTAGTAATTTTGAAACACATTCAACAAAGTATAAAATTCAATTAGTTTTAATTCACATCAAAGACTTGGAGTAGTTCAAACTTTGATGGTGGTTTTATACAATACGTGATTCAGGTGACAGAAATGAAATCATTTTATTATGTGATACGTCATCAATGAAACAGTCTACTTTTGTGTTTTGTAAACATCTAATGCTCTTTTTAACTTAAAGGGACACATGGCAATCTTGATTTTTTAAAAACTAGCGGCGTCCTGTTAGTTTTTCTACATAAATTGCATTTGTTCAATCATTAATGTAAATTATAAGAATTGTATTAAGCCATTTGTTTTTGCATGTTATTAATTTTTGATATTATTGCACCAATAATTTATTAAAACTTATAGTATAATAAGACGAAATAGTGAATACTTAAAAAATTATTTATTTAAATGTCACCTGGGTAAAGTGATACTGGATATATAAATGGAGACACCCATTTGAAATACTTGAAGATTAAAGGGACACACGGCTGTTGAAGTACTAGTGTTGAAGCCTTACACTTGTTATCACATCTATTGTATTAATCCAATATCATTCTGACTAATTCAACGACAGCTTTAAAATATATCATTGGTGCAATATAATCAACAGTTACTAATATTGCAAAAAACAATTTGCTTTATAAGTTTCTTGTGATTAATATTATTGATTGAACCAATGCAAGTAACGTAGAAAAACCAAAGGACGCTGCTATTTTTTAGATTGCCGTGTGTACCTTTAAGGTTAGGGTTAAGTTTAGATGAAAGTAAAAAAAAAAGAGAAAAGGTTTAACAAACATAAAGGTGTATTTTGTGACATATTATTTGAGCCTGAATTTGAGAGCTCAATGAACCTGTGAATTTAGGGTAGCACATATTTACAAGGTATCGGTCCAGACATTCAATTTCGTTTCTTTATGGTGCGACTTAATCAAGCCCAAACTCTTCTGAACGCTTCTGACGCATGCGCATGATAACTTCCGTCTAGTTAAAAATAGACTATAGATTTCGACATGCATATAATACGTGTGCGAGTGAAATCCTAAGTTGTGTAGTCCCTCCGCATAAGAACCATGTGAACAACCCATCATTATCGCTCGCAGATTATAGGTTCTTTACTTGCATACGATAATCTAGCATACTAAATGTATCATACGGTCACAGTCCACGTTCTAGTTGTGCGTTGTGTTTTTGTCAGTTCAAAACGAATCTATGTCTTAGGCAATATAGCGACCAAGCCAGACGATCTTTGTTATTGAGATTCCTGAAAAACTTGAATAAAGGTGAAAGAATTATCAAGATTGGATGATAAACAAAGAAGATATGATCATTTGAAGATTCTGTTGAAACGGATATGGAATTCGCCATTTTTAAAGCTATGACATCACAGTTCTAAATGACCATATATGGAATATTTATAAATATGAAAATTTACTTATTTATAGGGAAAAAATGACAGCAAATGTATCAAAAATATGTATAGTTAATGGCAATAATGCTTTATATGACCAGTAAATGATTTTGCATTTATTTGCAGTGATTTAATTTTCTTTGCTTTAAATGATATCTATCAATATTCCATATATGGTAATTTAGAACTGTGATGTCATAGCTCTCAAATGGCGGCTTACATATCCGTTTTAGAACAACCTTCAAATGGCCATATATTTTTTGTTTATTATCCGATTTTAATAATTCTTTCACATTTCCCCAAGTTTTTCAGAACTCTCAATAACAGAGCTTGTTTGGCTGTGTCGCTACATTCCCTTTAACGATTTACGATATTTCCAGTTCGACAAAGAGCTTTCATATGTTAGGCTATATATCATCGGTCGTTGTGGAGGCGGACTATCCTTTTTTCCTGGGTAGAACCAGTACTGTATACCTCCCACCATCCCTCATTCCTAGGTAGAACCAGTACTGTATACCTCCCACCATCCCTCATTCCTGGGTAGAACCAGTAATGTATACCTCCCACCATCCGTAAGAATCGACACTTTCTCACTTACAAGTCAAGCTCCCAGTGAGATTTGAATCCGCAGCGGAGCGAGAACATTTCAAAAGCAGCGTCTTTACCCTCTCGACAACGGAATCAATTTGATGTTAAAGATAAAGAATTATCAGTGTTTGCGGCTTTTATAAGCAGATGTTTCATGTCGTATACGCAGTTTATCTCGTTTGAAGACGGTTTATGCCATATCGATCAGCCAGTGTAGTGACAAATTCTAAAAGGCATTCCGATTTATTGTCGCCCCATTTGCCTCATTGATGGCATTTTGTTATATACTGTTTGTTGCGCTTCATTTGATACAACGTATGCTATAATGCGCTGAGGCATTTCATATTCACAAAAACAGCGAACATGTTTTGCTTTTATCAATCACGTTGAAGAATATTTAGCTTGATGAAAAAACACACGGTCTTTATTTCTCGTGAAAACAGTGCATCTGCAATTAGTTCTGCACAGATTGTGGCGCGGATCCATGTGGAACAAGAAAGGATCCGTTGCACTAGCCCTCACCTACCCACCACCCTCAACCCTACGAAAATCTATAAAGTTATGAAAATGTACGTGTTTGTCCTTTAAAATGGGCCTACGGCCCACTATAATGTCACAAATATCGTGTTTTTTTGGTGTTTTTTTTAAAAGCAATTATTGTAAACAACAACAAATTAATATTTAAAAAAAAAAATCTCCGTTTATATAATGTATAATTAGCTTCAGATTAAAAACAAAAACACACTCATTATCTTTAAATTAACCATAAATATATAAACAATATATAAGGCTGCCAGACTATAAATACTGTCTATCGTTCACATTTACATAAATACCCACTCAACCCGCCGAGAGTCCCTTTAAACTTTAAATTCATTGTAACTTGAAGACCCGTTTTCACATGTCATATCCGATCCACAAACAATAAAACTAAATGTGTTACTGAGGCAAACACAAATTTAGACCAAAATGCACCATTAAATGCCAAAATTTTCGGAATTAAACCACGTTTAACAGCGATCTGCGTAGTAATTTGCTATCATGCGGAGCAATTCGCCGGAAGACATAGTCATCATCTGGTACTATAGAAAATTAATCCGCGGGTGATTGGGTCAAAACGCGGAGTTGATTAGGGACAAATGTTTACACAATTATTCTTCAAAGGGTCATTCTTCAGACCAATACTGACAACTATCTGACCTATTCGTGTATTTTATTGGAATTTTATATCGAGTTATAACTGATGAAATCAAATTGTACTACAACGAAACCGTATTGTATTCAATATGACCGATGACCAATGCATAATGCGTACATTAAGTATGTGTTACATAACGTCTGATTCTGTAATTGTATTGGTGTGTGCAACTACTTCCAAGCGCCTCCGTGACCGTGATAGAAAAGACGCTGTGACTAAAACATTTGCACCTCTCACCGCTGCCGGTTCCAAACCCACCGACAGCTCGACTTGCCAAGTGAGAAAGTGTCGATTCTTACTGAAGGTATATAGTACTGGTTCAATACCTAAGAACAATGGGGTGGTCTGACTCCACTAAAAAAAATCAACCGTCATATATGGTCTTACATGCGCTGAAGTTGACGTAAAACACTAATATACTGAAAGGAAAAAGAAACGCATATTCAAAAAAATCCCGATACTACACTATTATATACACCTAATTCCACGTAATTTCCAGATATATCTCGACGTGTTTTGTACAAAATGGGGATATAAATAATTACAGAAAGGACAACTCTGTCATGTAATAGACCTTTTAATCAAAGTATACTTTGTTACACGAAATTCATAAATGTTGAAGTTTCGCTTGAAAAGGTCAAACCATTTCAGTATTGTGGTTAATGTTAAAAGATTGCAACGTTTTAAAGACTAAGTTTTCTCACCTGCTTGAGCCAAATGCGCATTCTGTCGATAATGAAACTTTAAACCATTGGTGTGTTCGGTGCTATTTAAACCTTCTTTCCGAAAGGTCATGCCTAATGTCGCCCTCAACCATTCGACTATCAGTAGCATATTGAACATACAATATGTAGCGATAATATCCATTATGCGTTTTTTTCCCTTTCAGTATACAAACAAACAACTACTTGCTATAAATGTTATGAACTCATTACATAGCACTGCATGTTAACTGTTGTATCACGTTGGACCTTTTAATATTTAGACAACATATATATTAGCAAGCCTATTTTTGACCACCGACCCTACATTTTCTTCACGATATTTCGACGGTTATTATTCCTTGATTTATAGCCGTCCCACCGTGGATATGTTGGTAGTGTATTAGTAGGGGGTGGGGTTGAGATGTGTGAGTGGGTGTGTGGGATTGTCTGGGGGCTTACACCTACTTCAGACGTAAGTGTTTGTGTGTGTTTTTCAAGCCGTTATCGGAAACACACACATTTGTTTTGGCCTTAAAACAGGCTTGCAATATATATATATCAATATATATCATTACTATTAACCTGTACTGGCCTATTCTCCAGAATGTCCCTCCTAAGGCGGTACCTTTGGTAGTAAAAGAGAGCCCATGTAATCTTATAGTGGATATGTATGTTTCCCGATATGTGCCATCTCGTCTTTTCGTTATTTCGCCGCGAAATAACACCGAGCGCAATAAAGACGCCCGGCGAAATAACGAAAAGACGAGATGGCACATATCAGCCACCATAGATATGTCGACGTCATAAAGTCGCCAATTCAAGATTACAATAATTCATAAAAGAAGAAATATGGTACACTACACATTGACACATACTAATTGTGTTAGTTAAAATGTGTTTGTTTATTTGATAGTGAATTATTAGTTGTCATACAATATAATACGAGAAAGATTTCTAAACACGTATGTGTTTAGACCGGAAACTGTTGTCCGTAATGTATCACTACGCTATTATAAAGGTTAACCTCGATGTGAGGTGTTTAATTGGTCTCCTGCTGAGTCCACCGTTTGAGAGTTTTAAAATAGAGATTTGGGTCTGTTGAACACACAAGATATATTATAAACGTTTTTTAAATACAAATACAAGAAATGTGTCCATCGCACACGGATGCCCACACTGCAAAACGTCTGCCTAACTGTGACTTTGACCTTTGAGACACTGACATGATTCTTGTACAAGACACACCTTCTCATTGTGCTGAACATTTGTGTGAAGTTTGACGCAATTCCCCTCAGTAGGTTTTTACTAATGGCTGACTAAAAAAAAGACATTTGACCTCCAAGTATGAAATTGACCTTCGAGACACGGACATGATTCTTGTGCGCGACACATCTTCTTAATGCGATGAACATTTGTGTGAAGATTGACGCAACTCACTTCAGTATTTTCCAAATAATGGCTGAGACATGATTTTTTTTCACGATTTTTTTACCTTTGACCTCCAAGTGTGACCTTGATCTTTGAGACACGGACATGATTCTTGCGAGCGACACATCTTCTTAATGCGATGAACATTTGTGTGAAGATTGACGCAACTCCCTAAAGTAGTTGTGTGTGTGTGTTTGTGTAGTTCTAAGGTTTATAGACCGTCCGCCAACTAACACGACAAGTTTCCCTGCCGCGATGGGCACAATAGAGTCTGGTCTGATCTAGATGGATGCGTTGGTTGATGTGGTGCTGCTGCGTCGTCATTTCTCTTGAAGATATGTAGGTGGATGTCGCTGTTGCTCTGTGGTTGTCGCTGTGGCGGTGAGGTGGGGGGCTGGAACGACGTCTAGGTGGTGCTGCCTAACTACTGGGCGATCCCCCATAGGGCCACACCCGCCAGTTGCAACCTGCGTCCCCGTGGTTATAGCAACTAACGTAGGATAGTTCTATTCTCGTCTGGCACGCAGGTTGATATGGCTCCTTCGCTCCGTGTACAGCGTCAGGCTTCCCTCCTCTAGTAGTTGTTCCTGGCGCTGTACAACGTCTGGCGGGACGAAGGAGACATCTTCACTCTCGGTCAATCAACAATCATTCCGTTAGTGCTGCATCATATAAGCCAGTGACTTATACTACAAGTAATAACAGATCCGCAATCCTATCTCGTACAACTTTGTAGGATGTGCTGGCAAGGGCGACCAAGTAGGTCACCCTACATGATTGTTGACAGTGCCCACTCTGCGACGTGCACGCGGTGAAGATCTAGGTGGTCCCTAAAGTAGTTTCGAAGTAATGGCTGAGACATGCATTTTTTCATATTGTTTGACCTTTGACCTCCAAGTGTGACCTTGACCTTTGATATACGGTCATGATTCTTGCGCGCGGCACATCTTATCATTGTGATGAAACATTTGTTTGAAAATTGACGAAATTTCCTTCAGCAGTTTCCGAGGAATGGCTGAGGCACGATTTCGGACGGACGGACGGACGGACGGACGGACGGACGGACAGTTCGATTACTATATGCCTCCCTGTGGGGGCATAACAAAAGAAACCCCTCATAATGTGCTTCAGTTCATATGAAATGCGAAAATGCTTCCTTTTTTTTCTTTCTTTTTTGTTTTTGTTTAGTCGTTAAATCATTAATATTAATTCATATGGGGTTTATACTCGTATTGCTAACAGTTGTACTTATACTTAGTTAAAAGTGTAGTTAGATCACAAAACATGCTTTTATTATAGCCATAAAGCATGACATAGATTATTAGTAATCATTACGTGGTCCCGCCTTAAAATCTTATATTAACAGGGTTTTATAATGGATATTTCGACAATAAAACATGTTTAAAAACATTTTTTTACTAAAAAAATGCGATAACCTGTTTAAATGTTTTAATTTTACAATATGAAAACTTTTAAGCCAAAATTGTGGTTTTATTTCATACCCAAACCAACCCCGTTTTTGCTTCTTGGAGAAGGGGTTTGATGGGGTATGCAAGTTAATACTCGGACCACGTAATGTGATGTATGCACAAACATCCAGCATCGTCGTCGATTTGTTATTTTATTAAAGAAGCTATCCCGCCAACAACGACCACAGGTTCCAATATAATTATGTACACCTTGTCCAAACCTACTGATGACGAGTTATACATGGCTACGAGACTACAAAACGTACGTAAACCAGATTGTCAAAATGAAAATCTATTAAAGTAACAACAACAGCAAACAACAGCTAACTTTTACAACATATACTGAAAAAGAAAAAGAAACGCATAATGGGTATTTCCGCTAAATATTGTCTGTTTAATGTGATACTGATAATCGAATGGTACAGGGCGACATTAGGCCTGTCCTTTCGGAAAGAAGGTTTAAACAGCACCGAACACACCAATGGTTACCCCTTTAAAGTGTCATTATCGACAGAATGCGCATTTGGCTCAAGCAGGTGAGCAAACGTTTCAATCTCTTAACATTAAACACAATACTGAATGGCTTGACTTTTTCTAGCGAAACTTCAACATTTATGAATTTCGTGTAACAAAGTATACTTTGATTAAAAGGTCTGCTACATGGCAGAGTTGTCCTTTCTGTAATAAGTTGTAGCCCCATGTTGTACATATGTCTGGAATATTACGTGGAAGTAGGTGTATATATACTAGTGTAGTATAGGCATGTCACATTATGGTGATTTTACCCATTATTCGTCCAGGTCGCCTTTAATCCCTTTAAACTTTTGATATTATGTGTATGTAACGTGAATCAATTTATTAATTTTAAAAGGGACACATCGCCATCTTGAAGTTTGTATCAAGCATTAAAATTAGCCTCTCGATTTATTTATCCAGTATCACATTGACTTTAAACCTGCTTGCATATATTTTAAATACAATTTCAATGAGTTTTCAACTTTCCCTCGCTATTCTATCACATGTTTAAGTATATTATTGGTGCAATATAATCAACAGTTAATAATATGCAAAACCAATTTGCTTTAAACTGTTCTTATAATTAAGATTAATGATTGAACAAATGTAAAGTTATGCAGAACATCTAACGGGAAGCCGCGAGTTTTAAAATAAACAACAAGATGTCCCTTTAAAAGTAAAGTGAATAAAAATAGCAAATTACAGGTTCGCCGACGATTGAATGCAGCACCTTTCTATTTTGTATGAAATTAAATCAATTAATACATTCTAACAGAAATGTGAAAAAAAGAAATACAGGTTCCGCCGAGGATTGAACTCGGGACCTTCTGCGTGTTAAGCAGACGTGATAACCACTACACCACGGAACCTGTTATACCATGATATTGCCAATATTATAATATATCAACTATGACCTTACGCAATTGTACAAAATGGTATCGATAGAGGTAAATATTTACTGATAAGCTATTTTAAGCCGTTTAAACAAAAAATAAGTAAATGTCGGACATTTATTGTTTGCAGACGTGTAACTGGCTCATCGATGCTGGCTGTCATTCAAATGACTCTTAAGCCGAGGTTCCCGCACCGCAACCTCAGCACACACACACAGTATACACCGTCATCGCGGACTACCAACCTTTGTGCTACACCGCAAGCGTCGATATAACACAGACAGTGCTTCTACAATTCAACGGTAGAACTAGTATTTTGACTTTCTTAAAAACGGTGACAAAACCACAATTTTGGACAGTGATATTTATTTAAATCAACATAACCCATGTTTACTCAAGGCTGATCGTTGTTCTTTATAAATTCATCTTTTGAAGCTTCAATACATTTGCCACAACACCGCGAAACATATTATATTTTCACTGCAAAGCGGCGGTATGCAAATATATAAAATTATCTTATTATTTCTTTAATTCTTATACCATATAGATTTTATTCTTCCTAAATGGTAGCTACATTATATACAAACGTTATATGTCTATATGTAGAAACCATAAAGAGCAATTTACTAACGTATGAACTCTGTTGATCTTGTTTAATGCAAAAGTCTAAGTCCTAAATCATCATTGTATTAAAACATTTGTGCAAATAACCAAGAACCATTTTCAGAACAGAAATTCAAATAATTTCAAACAAGGAAAACTACATTTACGTTAAATAAATACATTTATTTCTTGTTATTTGCTTAACGGTTTAACACTTAAAAGACATCATCGCCGCAATCGATGCATTTTCTATACGGATCGACACATGTGGGTTTTTGTTCACATTTATTCACAATGCCCGATAAACAGGCGCTGAACTGCTGCGTACACTTCGGGAGAAAACAGTGTGAAATGGTATTGAAATTCATTCCATTCAAGTCAGTGACATTTAAATCAAATACATTTCGTCACTGCTTGGGTGTATTTGGCAATTTTTTTTTTAATATTTTACAACGCGCAATATAAAGTATGTTGACGGGCATTTGTTGATTTACATATATACTTATATTACTACCATATCATCCCTTATTTGTAAATAGTTTTATCTTTATATATTTACAATACTTTTTAATTACTACTTCATTTCTTCATCTTTCATCATATTTTGCGCACAATATGGCCTATTTATGTGTCGACGTGCCGTAAAACACCATTCATTTATTCCTTGTTCTTTTGTTAGGGTTTGGGGTGTGCTGTGGTGCGGGTGTGGGTGTGGAGGGGCGGAGAGGTCTAGTTTGGTTTGTCATTGAGATGTCAGTTCTTCGACACAAGACAATCTTGATTTTTTAAAAACTCGCAGGGTATCGTTAGTTTTTGTTCGATCATAACTGTTAATTATAAGAATAGTACAAAGCAAATTGCTTTGGCATGTTACTAACTTTTCATTATACTGCACCAAGAGTATATTTAAACCATGGTAGAATAAGAAGACAACATGATAACTCGACATGTATTTTACTATACTATACTCAGTTGCAAAAGAAAGTGGACATTGAGTTTTGTTTAGATTTAATTGTACAAAGTTTTTTTAGAATTAAATTGAAAAAATTCCAAAAAGAATATGCCATGTTGGGTACCAACGATTTTAGCATTCCATTGCCAATATCATGTTGTCATTTGTTTTTCAATAGGTCGAATCATTAAGGGACTGTCGCTTGATAAAGAGGATAGGGTGTAAAGTACAATTTTCGAAGTGTCCAGTTTCTTTTGTAACGGAGTATAGTATGCAAGCATGTTTAAATTCAAAATGATACTGGATTACCGAGACGTAATGTTAATACTTGATACAAACTTCAAGATTGCCGTCGGTCCCTTTAATGCTCATTTATGTTACTTTGCATCAATTTCCGCAAACAATAACACACCTAAGGTTCCGCTTAGTAGTCGTGATGGCCCAGTGGGTAATACGTTCGACTGTGAACCCAGAGGTCACGAGATCGAGCCTAACTGGCGCCACTTGGTAATTACTTCGGTGTGTTTTTAGGCAAAGCGCCTCCCCTAACTTCCCCTATGGTCACGCCCCTCGATCGGGGACGTAAACAAGGCCAAAGTATCCTTCAAAATATGAATTGATTTGATACTATTCGGAGTATAGGGCACAGCAGACTGGGCACGGTTTACAGATACCTTTGTGTGTCCTTTTCGCCAAAAATCTTTCTGAAGTTTATCCATTTTCCAGAAAAATGCACAAGTAGTAGTTTATGCACATATTTTGAAATTATCATATTGCGTAATTGGGATAGTGTTTGAATATGTACCATTATCTTACTTACTTCCGCCGACAGGTGAAACAAAAAAAGACTTTTGAAGTGGTTCATCAAGGTTCAGGAATCTTGAAATTTAACCCTTAACCCGCTACATATACTGAGGGGAAAAGGTTTAGCAAGTTGTTTAGATGAAATAATACGGTATGCAAGATATACTGACATTTTGGGACTTTACGGGCTTGACCCCTACGTTCATTTATTCGTTACGTCATTAAGATGTTCGACTGTTATTGATGTGTGTTTAATAAAATACTGTGTCCATGGCAGTAGTTTCTTGATTTTACAACCAAAAATGTATTATTTCCAGGGTGCAACAAAAACTTGCTAAAGTTATTTCCCTCAGTATATATATAATAGACTGTTCTTCCTTTAAATTAAGACCATTCCATTTATGTGACAAAGGCCATTGTAAATCCTAATCAGCCTGCGAGTTAATCATTACGCGCAGGCTGATCTGGGTTTACAATGGTCGCAAAGGCTTTTATATTCGTGCTTAGCGGGTAAAAAATATCCAATTTATGATACAAATGTCATATCAATCATCATAGGTTGTTAACACCGTGTTGCTCATATTTAAAATTTGATAAAAAAATAAAAAAAGTATATGTTGGGTGAAATCAGGTGCAAAGTGCTTACATTGGCATTGCAGCTTGACCAATGATAGCATATATACTCAACAAAAAAAGAAACTTCCACAACTTTACCCATACAATTAGACACACTGAAAATATATTTTGTTTGGTCTTATATGTTAATACCTTTGTTAAAAGGCCAGCACTGTCATGAAAACAATTTTCCTTGAATCAAACTTGTACGCACAGTTATTCCGCTTGTTTTGGTTTAAACAGCATTTCCGGGTCTTGTGGTTTAAACTTTGATTTAACACAGTTTTGTTCTATTGAAATAAATAGAAGATAACCCCAGCACCAAAAAGACGGAGAAAGTAAGCTGACCTGTTCACTCACTTTTGCGCCATACAGCTGTCAAGAATGAATATTTTCAGATTACCTCCCTTTATAATACAAATTTAGTGATTTCGCAATTTGAATAAAACATGTTTTAGCAGCAACACACTAACTCTGGTTTTTGATGATTATTAATATTGATCAGAATGATTGAGTGATAAGTATAAAATGATGAAATTATATCTAGATTGGTGTACAAAGTGTAACAAAGTCAACCCTATGCAAAATCACAGCTTAAAATGCGGAAGTTTCTTTTTTTGTTCAGTATAGTGCAAAATGTATTTTCTTGTAAATAATCGGTCATGTCGAGGCTCAGTCTTTATGTATAGGCAGTTTTGAATAGAAAACATCGTTATTTTGCAATTTTAAGTCGGATCACTATACCCCAATTTAAAGACTGGCATACCCTCTTTAATGTCTTTAAATAACCATATGTTTTCAGCTGATACAGGACTACACAAGATGTGTAATTAGGATTACACAATATGTGTAATCAACTATGTAATGTTTACCTGTTGTGTACTTCACTTTATGGCCATTTTTGTCTCAGGATAATTCTACTCTGACTTGCTGTCATCAATATGTTTAATTTCCTCGCAAACTCTATTTGAATTTCAATATGCATTCAGCTACTTAGATTGTTCATGTAGATTGAGAGTGACAAAGGAATACATCAATGTGTACACATTTCATTTTAGTGAGAAAATATCCCAAAAAAACAAGATGGTATGGTTGGCTTCAAGTTCAAACATATCCATAAACATGTGCTCTGTGTGAAAATGTCAGGACTGAGTGTTATAATACTTTGATATTTTTCGCTAATTTAAATTGTTAAAATAGTTTCTACTTCAATTTTTCCTTCTCTTGCAAATTTGGCAAATGTAGCGGAAAGAAGTTCAAACCATGAGCAAAGAAAATATTCTACCATAAAATCATTTCTGTTTAATTTTGTCCATCATTATCAGAAGTTCATCCAATCAGAAAGCGTCTTTTGTCCGTTCACAGTTGACGTGCTAAGCGGCTTTGTAAGTCACCGCGGGACAGTTCCCGGTTTGGCGTCGCTTACGATATTAACAAGTGTTTCTGTCGCGGGGCATTTGTATGCACTTCATAGTCCTTTATTCGTCGGTAAATAGCCCTATATGAGTCGAACAAAATGTTTTTGATGGTCTATCAGTGTTTGACTTCAATAAAACATCGATTGAGAACGGCTTGACTAATTGTATCGAGGAGATAAGAAGCGATAAGGACGCTTGTATCAATTAACGGGGTTACGTCCAGCGAATAAATTGAGCAAATTATTACATGTTGTGAGGGCGACTTGGATAAATAACGACTTGCACTTAACTTAAACCGTTAATAGGTTTATGATTGTTATTTCCATCAATTGCAATCATTAGTCTATCCTTTGACATTCTCAGATGTTTTGCCGCAGTAATTTTATCGTATGACGAAAAGAGAAATATTTCAGATTGTATATTTTACTCAATTCTGGCAATGTTAGCAAATGCATCATGCAAATGCAAACAAAACATAGCATTATATTATGGCGACCTATACGTGACCATATTACAATTATCATCCATAAGGATAATCTCACTGATCTCGTGTGTGCAACACTGATAGTAAATTCCTGAAAGGTGCGCCATTCATAACATAAGCTAGTTCCTCGTGGATTCACTCGCACGCGATCCACGTGCGAATCACTGGTTTATTATTTCGTGGCCAGCAATTAGGTCAGATGTTGAAATAAATATAGAACAAACGCATACGTACATTCTTTGTCATTTATATTTTCTGCTACTCATATATATATTTAATAACTACATCTGGGGGGGAAAAAAAGAAAAGAAGATTTTGTTTTGCTGTTCTTATCAACCTTATTAGACAGTTGTTTCCTCTTTCATATAACTAATAACCACTGTCCCCATTACTTACCCATACCAAACTTTATCATATTGTATAACCAATCATGTTGTTACTTTGTAACCTGATTTGAAATAAAGTTTATGTTGTTGTTGTTGTTGTTGTTGTAAAGAATTATAATGGATGTAACGGTAGTCAGAGTTTCTATGTATTGTTCTAAATTCCTTAAATATAAATGCTTTTTAAACACAATAGTGATAAGGGTAATAAAATGTGGTAAATTGCCATTGATTGAACGTAATAATTATAACTGTTCCACTGTAAGATGTATTTATTCTCTAAGCGAAGTATGTTTGTTTTTACTCTTCTCTGAAATATTGCGTATTATATTCCGCCTTGTTTAGGCAATAAACATGTAAATGCTATGCCAAATAAAATATTGAATTGAATTGAATATAAGTCACTATACAGTATAGTCGTTTACATAGAGATTATTTAACTGCTGGGATCGATTATAGAGAAATCCTTCACGAGATGGTAGACGTGGTTTTTTTTCACGAACGAGCGTATGAACACCACTTTTTTGACGTCACAACTCAGCGTCACAGTTAGTTATTTTTGTGTTCGGAGTTAGTTAATAATATTTAGCGATTATGAATATTCTTTCACTGAGAAATCCCAGTCTTTCACCGATGAAAATGTAATAAATGTAATTATTGCCATATATAAATGTGTATTAGCATGAGAATATTATATAGTAATTGCCTGACGATTTGAGTTATTCATCCGGTCGTGTCACCTGACTTACAAATAGACGAAGTAACCATAAACAACGGCCATTCAAAAATCGTATATGCATATCAGTTAATAGATTTTCATTTTGACAGTCTGGTTTATACTGTGTTTAGTAATCTCATAGCTAATGCTTTTCGTATTGACATTATACCTTTTATGATATGATATGCAACAGAAAATGGTAAGGGTTCATGAAAATGTCCGTGACCTTTCCTGATGAATTCATACCGAATGCGAGCTGAGGTTTCGGAACCTGATCGCCTATTTTCGTAACCAATATAAACTTCCGGTTACGGAAATCGAAAACGATGTTCCTTTCAATTTGAATCAGAATCCTAAAGGAAGAAATATTCAGCGATGTTCATGAACGTTTGTTTGCCAGTATTTAGCTTTGAATACACCGTATATTGTTTGTTTCAAGTTGAATGGTGTTTTATGTCATTTTAGCACATGTTAGGCCATATATATGCCGGTCGCTTTTTTTGGTAGAGGCAGATCACCCCATTTTGCATCGGTAGAACCATTACTGTATATATACCTCTCGACATCCATATGAATCGACGCTTTCTCACTTGACAAGTCGAGCTCACAGTGGGATTCCATCCTACATCGGTGAGAGGCGGGTATGTTTTAGACGTAGTGTCTTTACTATCCCGGCCAAGGAGGCAATACATATACTGTATATAAAATACGTTTAACTGTATTGGCGTACATTACTACGTCTTATGTATGAGCTTTAAAAATATATTATGTCAACATATTTTAAAACATATTGTACGAAACTACTACGTAATAAATATCTTTAAATCTGATTGGTATGTAATAATTAAAGTATTGAGAAAATGATCTTTCTCTTGACGCCCGCCTCGCATGAGGGAGGTAGAGGGTTCAGTCCCCGGCTTATACCATACCAAAGACTTCATGAATGTGTACTAGTAGGTTACATTGCACCATTGATTTTCCTTCTTTGTTTTATATAGGACGAATGTATGTCAAGAGACAAAAAATGCGCATTTTTCTCCGTAGACAATTTTAAAACACATATAAATCAAACGATCGAGCGTCCGCCAATATAAAAATGCAATAAAAACAGGGGGTCATGTATCATGTAAGAACAAGCCAATGTTGAATGACGTCACGTTTTATTTTGACACGTCACAGATAGATTTACCCCATTTCTACTTTCGCTTTACTGTCTATGTCAATTATAATTAAATATCTCAAACAAACACTAATCAATGTTCACAATACATCATTTGGATGAATTATAGGTTATAATAACAAAAAGCAATCAAACGCATACATTTTGTATCACTAGTAAGGCAGGGAAACGTTTTTTATTAGGCACTATTTGACTATACACCACGGAAGCACAAACGCAATGGTGCAATGTAACCTAGTAGCGCCCTTGCTTGACGTTCTACAGATAAGGGTAGTTTCAGGTCTGGTAGGCCCGGTGTCCGTATAATGTCTGAATGGGGTTTCATGTAATGTGTCTTTGGCGTGTTATTCCAGTGGGGCAGCACTATAAAGCTGAGCTGACTGAAATACTGTTAAAAGTAACGTTACACACTATACATAAATATACATACATAATCTCTTTTGACGATATAGCGAAGTTGTCCATCACTGAGAACAGAGCATGTGGGTGATATCAGAGTACTCACATGCAGAATCGCAGAAACCAATCAGATTTAAGAGATTTATTACGTAGTAGTTTCGTACAATATGTTTTAAAATATGTTGACATAATATGGTTTTAAAGTGTGTTGACTTATATTGGGACTAGAACCCTGAAACTTCAGATCAGTCGACAACTAGCAGATGACGCCCTAACCAACTGCACCAAAAGGTCGCAGAGCACAGCTGGGTTAACCGCAAATTCGTATTATTAATTCTTGTTACGACCTGCAATCTGGTGTGATCCGATTATTCGGCATGTGAAAGATCTCATATGATATATATCACGACATTTTTGGGGCATATATTAAACATATGAACATTGATATAATTGTTTGAAAGTTTTAGAAATGCTAGGTAAGCATTAGATTTTCAAAACTGTGTTATTTTTGTTATTTTCTAAACGACGTACGAGAATCACCTCCCATATAATAATAATAAAACAATAATAAGACAAACGTATACAAACGTATTGCTTTGAACAAATTTAATGTTTGACATTGACAAGAGTTGTTCATTCTGACACGGTTTAAACACCTCTAAAATGTTTTCATAAAACATTGTTATTCTCAAACAAAAACGTTCTACATTTCGTAATGTTAAAATTACTTGTACCCCACTTTTCATTAAATTAGAACGATTTTCGATAACATATGCAATTATGTTCCAAACATATGTGCTTTATTTGTATCACCGACTTTGTTTACAAATGCCTTTGTAGCATTATTGTCATATTTAAGCCACGTTAGCACTGACCCCGAAAATACACGGCTTTGTATCTCGTCTATTGACTCGTCATGCATTTTATGCGCTAAATTTTGTTTTGTTTAGTAGATATTCCATCGAATACAATCTGCATGAGAATCCGATGTATAAATTACACTATTTTGAGAACGATCAACAAAGTGCAATGTCTTGGTTTAATTCACTCACAAACTGTTTAAAATATTAGTTTAAGGACATGTCTGTAGGTGAGCGATCAGGATTTCTAAGTGAACGTGTTGGGAACGTGGACGTTATTTTTTTTAACATTTCTGTTAAAATGTTAAACTTTAATATATTTAACTACTAGGTTCGATTAGAAGAAAATCCATCACAGCAGTTAAATACTATGAATATGTTCAAAAAGGATTTTATAACACATCATGAACTCAAGAACCGACTCTAACGTTAGTTAGTTATTTTCCGTTTATCACTTATGTTCATTAATGACGGACCTCTCTTGACGAAACGAAACCACAAACGTTTAAATTAAAGGTATATAATCCCTTGACAAATTGAATTCATGATTTTTTCCACTAAGCTCAGTCATGACTTAGCACAAAATGTAATATTAACAAAACATTATGAAACAAACTCCACCCTCAAAATCGAAAATAAACTAAGCCGCCCTTGCTCATGGTGTGAAAGAGAGATTGCTCACTGTTATTCGCTTTTATACGAAAACTGATGGTCGTAATGGTTGATTTATTTAAAAAATCCTAGAATTCGGTTACGAAACGCAAACTTTCAAACCAGTGGCAAGTTCTAATTTCCAAGAAAGAAATGTCAGACACAGGCAAATTCCAATATATAGTCTATTTTGTCCAACACAATTTTTCTCGATTTGAAACATGTCGCTTATCGCACAAAAACGTTCAAATTCGTAATCGTGATACACTCAATAACAGTAACCAAAAATAATGTATAAAAAGCATCAAATTGATAATCAAAACTCTATTAGTTTTACCTTTTTGTCTCCTCTTCTGTAACAGTAAGTCCCGAAGTCTTCCGAATACATCTATGATGCGTATAATGTTTTATATAGATGCGTAATCAACATCCGCTTAAACCTTCTATCAAATGTGTTTCTTTGTAATTCGAGTTTCAAATTTCATCCAAATGTACTCATTGAATATTATAAACCATCTTCGCTCAAAATCACATGGTAAACATAACCCATAAATTAAATCTGGATAGCTCTTCAGTGTTAAGACGGGTATGGTATTTTCACTTTCAGAGTATTCTGTCCATATTACGAAATTGGATCCGCCCCATAACGCCTTTATTTGTTGATGTTAATTTAGAGGTTTAAGGGAGGTGTGACGAGTACCGATGGACAGGGAGTATCCGTAAATACAGTTTTCTGAATATTGACGATTTACTATTTACATTTGAGTAGTCGCCAGTGAATTGTTTATGAATTTTGTATTCTAGTTTTCCTTTAATGTGTTAATTAATTATTGTATGTTTGTTTAATAACACAATTAAAATTTGATTAATTGAATCACTGGGTCGGGTGTATTCTTTAAAATGTAATTGTAAATGTATTATTGCATATACTATCACTGAAATCAAGGAATTGCTGACTTTTATCAGGGTCTGTATACTAATATAAAAACCCTGCTTAAAACCCTCCTTGCATACGAGATCTAACCAATATTTATAAAACTGCTTCTTTTTTTTCATTGGTCTAATAAATAACATTTAGGAAAATACGCTGCGCTTCGCACATTTTGAAATCAAATCAAGCGGAACAAAAACAAAAATTGGGCTTAGAAATAAACAGGACATCGCTCTGGAGACAAAGAATATAAATGCAGATCCCAGGCATAGAAATGATAAGGTCTGTGTCCTAGGTTAGTTTCTAAACTTTGACGTTATAATTCGGAAACTGAAAATGTGCAGCAGACTCCATAGCATTAATGAAATGAACTTGTTTTAATCTAAATAAATCTTTTAAGGAAACAGCAGCTCTGGGGATTTTGTCAATTTATTTTAGATGAATTTCTGAGATCATCATTACCCACAATCCAATTTGGTAACCTAACAAGTGTTGTCGCTTAAGCTGATGAAAATAAGTCGCTTAAGTTAATGAAAACGACTATGACCGTATCAATGATTGCTCATTTACGCTGATGAAAATCAAATCAATTCCAATCGTCGGATTATTAATTCAGATTGAAATAACGGGTTAAACGAAAAGTGGAATAGTTTTATGATGGGATTAGAACGAATGCGGAGGATGACACCCTGCATACAATATTACTTCGCTTAATGAACACGATAGAGCATCTGTTAACAAGTAACATATTATGTCACTTTGTAAGTCTTAAAACGTGCTGATTATATGTCGCATACTACTGAAATTTTAAGAGTTTACATTTTTTCCCCAAAGGATTTTCAGTAATGCGTCAAATCTTTGACTTACGAATAGCAAATTATACGTTCATTAGAAGATACAAGCAAGGTTTTACGCAAGCATAAAAAAACTGCCGATAAGTAAATAAACATGACTGTGGGCCTGTGAACTGATAGGAATGCAACCAACTGTTTGTATAATTAATGAAAATCTGAGAGTTATCAAGCTGAAATAAGTTTTATTCAAAAGCAATAACTACGCAATGTATGCGGAAATAGTGTTCACTGTGAAACTGGGCCAGGTCTTATCACAAAAGGGTTAATGATAGTTAAAAAATTAACAACACAGACATTTTAACGTTTCGGCTTGACAGCCTTCATTAGAATTTAATTTTCTGATATAATCATTTCAATGCAAATTGTTAAAAAATCAAGACAGTGTGGATTTGTTTCTTTTTTGCTTCTTTTTGGCATTATAAGTAAAACCGATATACGCCAAATTGTGTTGTTATATATTCATGGATTCAATCAATTTCATGGATCTTCATCCATGAAAAATACTTTTAAAGAGTTGCACTTATTACATTCCAATACTTGCGATTTTATTCAGTTGCACTTACGATTTCATTTTGCTCCGTAAACAACCCGGACACATAAAGATCCCGGTACATTGCCGCATTCTACACTGAGTAGATCGATCTACAAAAACGTCAGATCCACAGAGGAAACGGTAATCTTTTAATGTTCAAAGTAATGTGTTTATACCATTCAAGTTTTTTAGACGAGTTCTCTAGGAATTCAAGTTGTAAAGCATGCTTATCGCCAATTACATGAGTCACAGACTGTTAACCATAGTCAGATCCAAAATCCATAATATAAGGATCAGCTGCCTTCTGCAGCTGAATAATTACGTTCACTAAACGCATACATCGTGTATGTCAAACAACAGTATTTTCTGCTATGTGGTCCCACAACAGTATTATCTCCCCTGTGTCTCACAACACTATTACATTCCCTGTGTTCCATAACAGTAATTTTTTTTATTTTTATTTTTATTTTTTATTTTATTCAGTATTTACATAAAAAACAAATATATAGACATGAAATACAACATTGTAACACTATATGTGGACATATTCCACCATTTTGTTTCCTTTTATGAAATAATTGAACCAGTATACATTCGTTCGTTCTATCATTCAAACCCATTCATTGAATCATTCATTCATTCATTCATTCATTCATTCATTCATTCATTCATTCATTCATTCATTCATTCATTCATTCATTCATTCATTCATTCATTCATTCATTCATGCATTCATTCATTCATTCATTCATTCATTCATTCATTCATTCATTCATTCATTCATTCATTCATTCATTCATTCATTCATTCATTCATTCATTCATTCATTCATTCATTCATTCATTCATTCATTCATTCATTCATTCTTCATTCATTCATTCATTCATTCATTCATTCATTCATTCATTCATTCATTTATTCTATGTTCAGTTGGTGTATCCGTTATTTTCTGTTATTGCGGCGATTATCAGTTGCGTTTACATATCTACCCCTACGCTAATATAGGCCGATGTTCTATTTTTCCTTAATGTGCCTCAAAGATGTTCTCTGTCCACCCACTTTGTGTATTTTGTGAATGAACTGATTAGGTCAGAAAACCCATGCTTACGCAGTGAATGCACGTGCTGTCTTTAAAATAGAACATGTGAAGGGTAACCTTTTCATTGTAAGATTGTGTTGATCAATCATGTGGCAACATTGTTGTTTCTAAAACTGGATTATATTTGATGCGCACGTCTGTGTTTGATGATTGGGTAAGTTTATTAATATATGTATATATTTTATTTATTTTTATTATCAAAAGTTTATCATTCCATTATATAAATATCACATTCATGAGAGGGTGGATAGTAAGAATGTTCACCCTGAGGATATGATTATCGCCCGAGGCGAAGCCGAGGGTGATAATCAATATCCGAAGGGTGAACAGTCTTACTATCACCCTCTCATGAATGTGATATTTATTTTATTATACCGAAATCCCCTCGGGCAAAAACAAGATTCATTTTCAGTACCGATTTCACTTTGTCAGATTCCTTTTTTGAAAAAACATTTTTTTTCTAAAAGTTGCTATGAATGTTATATCATTGGATCGGAAATAACGTAACTAAGAAAATGAGTGGTAGTTTATTGAAATCGGTCAAGTACTTTTGAAGTTATGATGAGTTAAAAATAGCAATTTCACCATACTGAGCCGATGACGTCATCGAAACAGCGCGCATCAAAACTGCGCATGTGATAATTTTTTTACTATCACCCTGCGATTTACTATCACCCTGTACTATCACCCTCGCGTGAGATAGTAAGAAATTACACATTGTTGTCTATGGGGATTTAGCATGGGCGTTTTATGTGAGGTATAATAAAACGTTTAACATCTAGATAACGTGACAATATGCTTACCATTATCAATGTTAAGCTAATTTGTGTTAAAAAGAAAAGATGTTATTACATGGAAAAAAGTGATTTTACTGTCCTTGCTTTGATATCTTAACGAAACGCGAAAAAGTAAGACATCTTGGAACAGTTAATGACAATATTAATATTACTAACGTGTACGATGGTAACTCACGTTGAAAGAATATTGTGACTTTTATTAACAAAACAAATTCTTATGTACTTTTTTAGCTGTTCTATAAGATTGCAGATTTTCTATTTGTGTGTTTTATGTAGGCACTTAATATGTTTATTTCATATTAGTATTATCTCCCTGTGTCTTACAACACCACTACATTTCATATGTCTCTCACAACATTATCTCCTCTGTGTCCCAAAACAGTATTATCTCCCCTTCGTCTCACAACAGTATTATCTTCCATGTGTCTCACGTCAGTATTATCTCCTCCTGTGTCTCACAACAGTATTTTTACAATGATCTCCCCTGTGTCAGACACCATTATTATTTTCCGGTTCACTATATTTACGGTTCACTAAACGCATACATCGTGTATGTCAAACAACAGTACTTTCTGCTATGTGTCTCACAACAGTATTATCTCCCCTGTGTCTCACAACCCTATTACATTCCATGTGTTCCACAACAGTATTATCTCCCCAGTGTCTTACAACACCACTACATTTCATTGTGTCTCTCACAACATTATTTCCTCTGTGTCCCCCTTCGTCTCACAACAGTATTATCTTCCATGTGTCTCACGTCAGTATTATCTCCCCTGTGTCTCACAACAGTATATTATCTCCCCTGTTTCTTACAACAGTATTATCTCCCCTGTGTTTAGACACAATTATTATTTCCTCTGTGTCTCACAACAGTATTATCTTCCCTTTGTCTCACAACAGTTTATCTCCTCTTTGTCTCACAACAGTATTATTTATTTCTCCAGTGTCTCACAAAAGTATTATCTCCTCTTCGTCTCCAACATTATTATCTCTCATGTATCTCAGTTTCAGTGTTATCTCCTCTCTCTGTGTCTCACAACAGTATTAATCTTCCCTTTGTCTCACAACACTATTATTTCTTCCGTGTCTCACAACAGTATTATTTATCCAGTGTCTCACAACAGCATTATCTCCCCTGTGTCTTACAGCAGTTTTATCTCTCCTGAGTAACAAAGCAGTATTATCTTTCAAGTGTCTCACAACAATATTATTTCCCTGTGTCTCACAACAGTATCATCTCTCCCTGTCTCACAACAGTATCATCTCTCCCATGTCTCACAACAGTATTATTTCCCTGTGGTCTCACAACAGTATCATCTCTCCCGTGTCTCACAACAGTAGCCTCTCTCCCGTGTCTCACAACAGTATTATCTCTCCTTTGTCCCACAACAGTATCAGTATTATCTCCCCTTTGTCTCACAACACTAGTATCTCCCCTGTGTCTCACAACTGTATATTATCTCCCCTGTGTCTCACAACACTATATTATCTCCCCTGTTTCTTACAACAGTATGATTCTCCCCTGTGTCAGACACCATTATTATCTCCTCTGTGTCTCACAACAGTATTATCGTCACTTGTCTCACAACAGTTTACCTCCTCTGTGTCTCAAAACAGTATTATCTCCCCTGCGTCTCACTACATTATTATCTCTCTGTGTCTCACAACAGTGTTATCTATCATGTGCCTCACAACAGTATTATCTTTCCTGTGTCTCACAACAGTATTATCTCTCCTGTGTCTCACAACAGTATTATCTTTCCCGTGTCTCACAACAGTATTATCATCTCCCGTGTCTCACAACCGTATAATCTCTCCCGTGTCCCACAACAGTATTATCTCCCCTTTGTCTCACAACAGTATTATCTCTCCTGTGTCTCACAACAGTATTATCTCTCCTGTGTCTCACAACAGTGTTATAACCCCTGTGTCTCACAACAGTGTTATCTCTACTGTGTCTCACAACAGTATTATCTCTCCTTTGTCTCACAACAGTCTTAGATCTTCTGGTGTCATAAACAGTATTATCTCTCCTGTGTCTCGCAGCAGTATTACCCCCCCCCCCCCCCCCACCCGCCCCTTTGTCTCACAACAGTATTATCTCTCCTGTGTCTCACAACAGTATTATATCTACTGTGTCTCACAACAGTATTATCTCCCCTGTGTCTCATAACAGTAGTATCTCTCCCGTGTATCACAACAGTATTATTTATCCTGTGTGTCACAACAGTATTATCTCCACTGTGACTTTCAACAGTATTATCTAATTATTCATTGTTTTATTTAAAAAATTATCAGCGGAGGAACGAGATATGTTCCAATACAAATATTGCGCAAGTGTGTACAAACGTGCGCAAATTTCCGTTATCCTGAGATAATCGGTCCATCCAACTGCAGCGGCAGTGCGACATATAGAAATGTATGTCCAGTGCTCAAAGATGTCCATGTAGGTTGGTCGAATGACATTTTAGGCAGACCACCCCTTTTTTCCTGGTTAGAACCAATAATGTATTATATACCTTCCGCCCTACGTAAGAATCGACACTTTCTCACTTACAAGTTGAGCTCCCAGTGGAATTCGAACCGCAGCGGTGAGAGGCGAGGTTTCAAACGCTGCGTTTTCACCCTCTCGGCCTTGTAAACCTTGTGTTTACAGTTAACTATGGTCCGTTTTATAACCAACCTCGCTACCTGGTAGAGGCATGTCTGATGGGAAGCTTCATCCTTCATCTCATCTCCATCTGAGGTTGATGTCCCAATATGTGTAAACAGGATTTCCTTTCATTTCGCGTACAGGTCAAAGGGAAATCATGATGTAGCAATATCTTAATCCAGCATTTCAAACATTTATCTCCCTTTGTTCATGAAAAATCTGAGGTTGCGGGGGTAGTAAAGTACCCAATACGCCAGTATCTTATTCCCACCGAACACGCACACGCGCACACACACTCTGAAGTACGAGCCGCGAGACACGGTTGCGGAATGACCTTTCCGATTCATTATTAAATAAGAAGATTAGTTCAGTGTATAAAGGAGGGCTAACCTTTTTTTTAAATCTTTTTGTTTAGTGAAGTTTCATTTTATTTGTGGACTGTAACTGTATTCTGGACACGTCATTGATATCTTGAATTCATCTTATCATGCTTTTAACAGTTTTAGATATGAATGACAAAAACGGAATTAGACTGGGTATGAATGAGTGAGAGGCTGGGACAATATCGACATTTGTCCCAGTGTTTGTAAATTTGATTAAAATACTTTGAAATTCTTATAAGTAACTAAACATCTTTTTTCCTTCTTGATTTTTTATGGCAGACATCTTTATGACGTCGTTTATCTTTAAGCAGCAGTAAATAAAAATATAACAAGAGCTGTTGGAGCACAGCGCAGCTCGACTATTCGATTTTTCAGAGAATAATAAATTATATAGCTAGTATATACCATCAGAAAACAAGGCTAAAACAATGTGGGGATGGGGTTTGGGGACGGGGCTTGTATAGAAACCCGGGCCGATATAAAATTATGTGTGAAATTTTATTATTTTGTATCTATTTTAATCCAAAATTGCTGTCATTTTATAGAAATTTGTGGTCGAAAGGCAACTCGGGGAGGGAGCTGATACCTGGCAATTTTTATTGTGGCCTCATTTCATCTTTTTTTTATTGATATTTCATCTGTGTATCTGAATTTAATCTAAATTGTTTTATATGTAAATTATTGCGTTCAAATTAAAATTTTAATGTCGAAATAATGGAAGATAAAATGAAAACAATTCTCCTGCCCCTGTCCTCCATGTGAGGGGAGCCCATAAATTAACCATTTGCGGGGTGGGGAGGCAGGGCGGTTGCGCATTATTGATAAAACAAAACAACACACACATAATAATGTATGTTGCCGGGGGCTGTATATGTGTAAAAAAATTGAGCTTCGAGTTGGGGGGAGGGGGCGGAAAGTGAGGCAACATAGCTATACGTGTAAGAAATTACCAAAACAACAAAGAAATATGTAAAAATAAGTTTCGAGTGGGGTATGTGTGTGGGGTGGGCAACATACAACATAGCTATATGTGTAAAACAATACAAACAAATTGAGTTTCGAGAGGGGGTGGGTGGGGGGAGGGCAACATAGCTATATGTGTAAGAATTGACCAAAACAACACAGAAATATGTAAAAAAAAATAATTAGAGTTTCGATGCGATGTGGAGGGATTAGCTGGGGCAACATAGCTATATATGTGTAAGAACTTACCAAAACAACACATAAATATGTGAAAAATAATAATAATTGAGTTTCGAGTGGGGTGGTGCAAGATAGCCATGTGTAAGAATTGACAAAAAAAACACAGAAATATGAAAAAAAATAATTAAAAAGTCGAGTTTCAAGTGGGGAGGGGGTGAGAGAGGCGGGGATCAGGGTGTGTGTGTGCCGGTTTATGGAAGCCGGTTGCTCTGAGGAAATGTCCCGTTCTTAGCTCATTTACTAAGTAAGTCGGTAACCAAATCCGGTGTTATAGTAAGTTTATCCTTTGCAATTTGGTGGCAAAAATGGGCTTAAAGGGAATGTAGCGAACAGTCAAACAATCGTTATTATTGCAAGTTTACAACTTGGAAAAGGGTTGAAGAATTATCAAAATCGGATGATAAACAAAATATATATGATCATTTGAAGATTCTGTTGAAACGGAAATGGAAGCGTCATTTTGAGAACTATGACAACATGAATAATTATTGATTTATAGGGGGAAAATGAAAGCAATTGCATGAAAAATATGTAATTTAAAGGCAATAATGCTTTATATGACGAGTAAAGGATTTTGCATCCATTTGCAGAGATTTTATTTGCTTTAAATAATATTTAGCAATATTCCATATATGGTAATTTGGAACTATGACGTCATAGTTCTCAAAATGGCGGCTCCCGTATCCGTTTTATAACAACCTTCAAATGCTCATATCTTTTTGATTATCATCCGATTTTGATAATTCTTTCCCCTTTTCCCAAGTTTTTCGGAACTCTCAATAATAGAGCTTGTTTAGCTGTTTCACGACATTCCCTTTAAGGGGGGTGTACAGAAAAAGTCAAACAAGCTTTCCAAGCCGATTTATATACATGTAGCATGATTTATTGCATATTA
The DNA here is from genome assembly GCA_037043455.1 of Cyrtodaria siliqua. Taxonomy (NCBI): domain Eukaryota; kingdom Metazoa; phylum Mollusca; class Bivalvia; order Adapedonta; family Hiatellidae; genus Cyrtodaria; species Cyrtodaria siliqua. The sequence goes on from JAWPHD010000585.1 coordinate 338,740, forward strand.
TTTGTGGGAATGATGAATTAAATTGTTTGACTTGTTATCAAAGCGAAGCTTATTTTATCGTAATGTTATGTTTTAAATGCTGGCAGATAGTTTTGCTGAACGTTTTGGCAATCCTCTTTCGTTGGCAGGCGCGTAGCTACCTGTACGCAAAGTACGCATTTGCGTACACATTGTCCCAAATATCATTTAGCGCACTTTTTAAAAAAATAAATAATTATATTATTTTTTATAAATTTCAGAGACAAAATCAGCCTCATTTTGTTGCGTTGCGGAAATGCCTCCAGATTGCATCACAGACGGTCTAGGAAAAAATCAATTCAGGGGAGCATGCCCCGGACCCCCTAGAATGTTTGCGTTCACATTCTAAAGTCCCTAGCTATGCCTCTAGTTGGGGTTAAAAAGCAAGGTAAAGGACATTAATTGTAACATGGAAATAATACCATTCCTCCAAGACTACAATAAAAATAACATGCATTTTATAAGTTTTTAAATCTTAAAAACTGATCTAATGCTTATTATTTGTAGTGCACTAGAGTTAGGTTGACATTTTTGTTCAGCATCAAGGGACAGAGAAAAGTGCCATAACTCTATTTAATATTTTGTCACAGAGCTGTGCCCCTGTTTTAAATTTATAAATTGCTGCAAGATTAACGTTCCATGGCAAGTTCATATTTCATAATGGGTGAATTAATGGTGTTTTAAATCGGTCTTATTTTGCGCAAAAACTGATAAAAGTTGAAGAAATGAAGTTGTAATTAATATTAATGTAAATATATGAAGAAACTATTTACAAATAAGGGATGATAAGGTAGTATTATAAACTATGTTGTTGTTATTGCTGATGCAGCTTATACAGCTACTGTTGTTGTTGTTGTTGTTGTTGTTATTACTGATGCAGCGTGTACAGCTACTGTTGTTGTCGTTGTTGTTATTATTACTGATGCAGCGTGTACAGCTACTGTTGTTGTTGCTACAGCTTATACAGCTACTGCTATTGTTGCTGCTGATGCAGCTTATACAGTTACTGTTGCTGTTGATACAGCTTACACAGCAACAGTTGTTGTTGTTGTTGTTATTGCTGATGTAGCTTGTACAGCTACTGTTGTTGTTGTTGCTACAATTTAAACAGCTACTATTGTGGCTGCAGCTTTTACAGCTTACACAGCCATTGTTGCTTCTGATGCAGCTTATACAGCTTCTGTTGTTGCTGTTGTTGTTGTTATTGCTGATGCAGCTTGTACAGCTACTGTTGTTGTTGTTGCTACAACTTAAACAACTACTGTTATTTGTTGTTGTTGCTATAGTTTATTCAGCTACTGTTGTTATTGTTGCTACAGCTTAAACAGCTAATGTTGTTGATCCTGCTGAGGTTGATACAACTGCTGTTGTTGTTGTTGTTGTTGCTACAGCTTACACAGCTACTTTTGTTGTTGTTGTTGTTGATGTTGTTGATGCTGCTACATCTTACACAGCTATTGTTGTTGTTGTTGCTACAGCTTAAACAGATAGTGTCGTAGCTGCTACAGCTTCTACAGCTACTGCTATTGTTGCTTCTGATGCAGCTTATACACATACTGTTGTTGTTGTTATTCCTGATGCAGCTTGTACAGCTACTGTTGTTGTTGTTAGTGTTGTTATTGCTGATGCAGCTTGTACAGCTACTGTTGTTGTTGTTATTGCTGATGCAGCTTGTACAGCTACTGTTGTTTTTGTTATTGCTGATGCAGCTTGTACAGCTACTGTTGTTTTTGTTATTGCTGATGCAGCTTGTACAGCTACTGTTGTTTTTGTTATTGCTGATGCAGCTTGTACAGCTACTGTTGTTTTTGTTATTGCTGATGCAGCTTGTACAGCTACTGTTGTTGTTGCTGCTGTTATTACTGGTGCAGCTTGTACAGCTACTATGGTTGTTGTTGCAACACATTAAAAGCTAGTGTTGTTGTTGCTACAGTGTATACAGCTACTGCTATTGTTGCTGGCTGCTGATGCAGCTTATTCAGCTTCTGTCGCTGTCGTTGTTGTTGTTATTGATGATGTAGCAGCTTGTACAGCTACTGTTGTTGTAATTGCTACAACTTAAACAACTACTGTTGTGGCTGCTGAGGCTTATACAGCTACTCCTATTGTTGCTTCTGATGCAGCGTATACAGCTACTGTTGTTGTTGTTGTTATTATTATTGCTTATGCAGCTTGCACAGCTAGTTTTGTTGTTGCTACAACATTAACAGCTACTGTTGTTGTGGTTGTTGTTGTTGAAACAGATTATACAGCTACTGTTGTTGTGGTTGTTGTTGTTGCTACAGATTATACAGCTACTGTTGTTGTTGTTGTTGTTGCTACAGCTTCAACAACTACTGTTGTTGTTCCTGCTGCAGCTAATACAGCTGTTGATAAAGTTGATGAAATTAAGATTATTATTAATATTAAGGTACTTATAATAAATAGTGTTATATATCCATTGATACAGATAACTGGAATCGTTAGAAGGTATCAGCAATAAAGGTAGATGTAAAAAGTGGCATACATGCCAATAAGTAAGGTAGGTAGCTAATGGAAAGAATAATTTAGATTTTACATAAAATGTCATCACAATGGCTCACTGCCGGTATTCCGTTTATAACGCATGGAGTTGGACACCATTTCATAAATAAATCAGTTGGGTCATATAGTCGGCCAGTTTAAATAGAGAAACGATATCCTAGATATATAACGTATAACTATATTATACACCTAGGGACAAAACTGAAATGTTGATGTCCAAACCTAGACAATTTGCCAACTGTCCTTAAATGTATATCAAAGATAACTATATGAGAATAATAATACCGTATTCCGAGATTCAAATTAAGAACACGCAATAGGTGTCGAAATATAAAAGAAGTAGATAAAAAAAGTCGAACAGGAAATGTAGCATTAAAGGACAACAGTCAGCCAAAAACCGTTTGAGCAGAGTTTTCTTAGTATGCATACAATTAAATTCAACATCATTCAATACTGAGGGGAGGGCCGTGACTAATGTTGTCAGAACTTGTGGTCCGACCTATTTGCATATTTGGCAATAAATATGTTTTAAACAATTAAATACTCTAATAACGAAAACAGGAGCTCCAGCTGATCTCCCTTAATTCAAAATTGACGGAAATGTACAATTATTAAAGTTAGGTCATTTTTGCATCGCCGTTATTACATTCAGAGTAACAAGTTCATAAAGGCATTTAGTAAGAATTTCTTCTTAATAGTCTATAACAGGCGCCTTGAAGAGTACGCGAGACTTGGACCTTATAACTATCCTTTAGCGCATATCTCCCAATAGCTAGCTTGAAGCAGATCTAAAGAGTTGTCTTCAGGTTCTTAATTAATGAGAAAAAAAGGATGATCATTATATTTTACCACTGATTTCTTAGGCATGTATAATAGTTGGTATACGAATTATTAATGCAAAAATAATTGGAAAATAGAAAATGGCTGCTGGATGGCTCTATGAAGTATCAACGACCACTGTTAGAGATATTCAATAGATATAGTAAGACTTAACCCAACTGTGCAAACTATTTGATTTCAGTTGCAGCTATATAGACCAATTTATTGACATTCGCACTAGCGTTTGTTCAGTGTTGTGTGGCGGTTGTAAAACGTATCCCCGAGTACAGATCAGCAGTGTTATCACTTACTGGTCCTTTGGGATCATCAAGCTCAATCTTTGTGACTTTAAAGCAGAATACCGCTTACTCCGCTGTTAGGGGCATACGAGGTATTTCATCTTATATTATTTGCATCAAAAGACTCAATAAATCCGAGTCTGCCACTTCTCTCTATTGTTTGTGTTTTATTGCTTCCAAGGGATCCCCTTTTTGGTATTTATTAATAGATGCACGGGGCCGTCGGGTGATTGACTTCGTCCTTCGGTAGAATAAATCAAGTTAGTGTCATGCCCCATCGGGGATCGTACTCGCGATACTTCAATCACGAGTCCGGTGTTTCCCAACAAGGGTACACCATAGGCCAACATTAATAATTTAAAATGGTACAACAGTATACTTCTGTCTTCATGCTCACATTCGAATGCTGGTTCAGGTAGATGCAATCCGTGGTCTGAGTATTAACTTTCATACCCCATCCAACCCCTTCTCCAAGAAGCGAAAACGGGTTGGCTTGGGTATGAAATAAAACCTTAATTTCGGCTTAAAACGTTTGCATATTGCAAAATTAAAACATTTAATAGGTAATTTTAAACAGTTTTTCGCATATTTTCAGTAACAAATGTTTTTAAACATGTATTTATTGTCGAAATATCCGTTATACAATTATGCTAATAAAAGCTTTCCCATCACTTAATGGAATAAGGCGGGACCACGTAATTCATTTTTTTGTATTGACGAAGCGTTTATAATAGATGTTTTGAATAGTCTTCCATATTGAAGTGAATAAGTGTCTATTCTTACGGATGACGAAAAGTATGCAGTACTGGTTCTACCCAGGAAAAAGGGGTGGTCTGCCTCTACCACAAAAAGAAATCGACCGTCATGCACGACTAATCGACCGTCATGCACGCCTAACATGTGCTAAAAATTACGTAAAACACCATTCAAACAAACAATTCCACACTGAAGAGAAGCGAACAGGATAAGGAGAAAGTAATTATCATACAGTGTTTCGAAATCAGATGCATTCACCTTGCATTCACCTTCGATCAAGATCATAGCAATCATAGCAATGTATCTGCCGATTCTACGACACGCCATTTGGCTATCAGACTCCTTCAATGCTGACGATAATCAACTCAAATTAGACATTCTCGCCTGCCACTAAATCAACATTTTATTAGCACGTGTTTCGTGAACTTAAGATGTTTATTTAATATGACTCATTAATATTAGAATTAAAATAAAGGGCTAAAATTAAACGCCCAATATCTCCCCGTTTTCATAATAATTGATACTGAAAATGAGACTTCTTCACTGATGTGAATCGGTTATAAAATATTTGATTGTATGAGTCTTGTTCGGTCGGTATCAATCAATCTGCCGATACTATTCAGAAATGTTCCAGTTAAATGTTTGTGATTGCCAGTTATATTTAAATAGTTTCAAATATTTGTTTTTATTTTGTGGTGGTTGTTTAATTTTGGAGTAATTTGTAAAGTGTGACCAGCCAAGTCATGTAGTCAATACGCGAAGCTGATACATAAAATAACATCTGTTGAACAATTAAAACACACACATATATATATATATATATATATATATATGTATTTACATGATTTTTGTTTTTATGTCATTCTTACCTTCTAAAGTCCTTCTTCAATATACATCGGAAAGGTCCGTGAAACCCCAAAAAAAAATCGGTTGAAAAGAATCAATCGGAAGAATCCGAAAAGTCTAGACAATTTCCGATAAGTGACATAATACTGGCGCATAAACTTTGTTTATATCGCTTAGAAAGAATGAGTTGATGAAGAGCAGGTTCACGCCTACTAGACTCCGCAACCGCCTCCAAAAAGAGGTGATAATACGACGTTTCGGAGACACTTCCGATGCGGTTGCGGAGAGTAAATTGAAGCAGCAACAGCAAACACTTACTGGTAGTCATGTATTACTAGTATATGAATAAGTATACCTGTCAATGTTCCCTCTTTTCCAAGAAGTCTCTTATTTTGCTGTTTAAATTGTCCGATTTTCGTAAATAATGAATGATATTCTGCAGTCTCCCTACTTTGTATTATGTAATATTGAAAATCTAACCTAGTATCATTTTTTTCTTTTAAAAGAAATGATACACAGTTGTTAATTTTAAACAATATCAGAAAAAATGACTTTTTAAAATATTCTCATATTTCAAGCTCGTTCCAGAATTTTCCTGGATAAAACATAATTAATACTGGAAACAACGAAGACATCTGAAAACTATAGGAAGCAGACTCGATTTTATAAGTGTGTTCTTTCGAGGTATATTATATGTATAATGCAACTTTTGTTCAGCCTCCAAACCCAACCGGGCTTCCTCGTCTATCTCCGTAAGAATAGACTAAGGTCTAAAAAGGACCATGACTACACCAATTGTGATTTGACTTGTGATACGGAAGATATATTCTTGGACGAAACAGTAACAGCAGCTTTTATTGAAACGTATTGAATTCTACAATTTTCGCAATAATTGCAAGCGTTTACATATTATTTATTTATGTCTCCGAAACCGCTTCTTACTCTCCGAATCCGCCTCTTACTCTCCGACACCGCCTCTTCTTAAAAAACGACCATAATTCTTTTCAATTTAAATTCGATTTAATTTTTTTCATTGAACGATGAAAGATAGGTGATTTCGAAGTCATAGACCTCGTTCGCGGACAGATTTCTCATAAAACAGCAGAAAACGGAGTGAAAACCATGTCCAGTTGAGAAAATTACACTCGTCGATTGACTTATGACAATTCTACAGACCACATTTTTCAATATATTTCGAAACCAACACATGAAACAGGAAGGGAAAACATTCCTACATCGTACCACATTCCCCGATTTTTGAAAAAGATCGAGTATGGGCCGAAAAAAACGAAAATATTAAATTCACACTTACGTTGCTGCTTCAATTTACTCTCCGCAACCGCATCGGAAGTGTCTCCGAAACGTCGTATTATCACCTCTTATTGGAGGCGGTTGCGGAGTCTAGTAGGCGTGAGGTTAATACCCCTAGTATAACCATTATCGACTGGTAATCGTAGTCTTTTGGGTGAACAATAAGTGACTCCGAACATAAAATAACTAACTGTGACGTTAATCCATGACGTCAATAAAGTGTTGCTGACGTTGAAGTCTTCCACCGATAACGTTCATAATGTCGGTTAAAATCATACATACACTGATTTAAAATGTAATAAATAGATTAATTAACTGTTGGGTTCGATTCTAGGGAAATCCTTCACGCGATGGTAGGTGTATTGTTTTGCATTCAATCTCGTACGCTCGTACGTGAAAAGAGCCACACGTCTATCATCTCGTGGAGGACTTCCCTATAATCAATCCCAGCAGTTAAATAATCTCTGTTTAGATGGCTGATATAAAACAGATTCACCACTCCATACTCCATACTCATACAAAAGCCCATTGCCGATGTAGTCTTCGCCAATATATGTAACGTTGTTACAAGAATTCGTTTCTTTAACTCGATTCTTCTCTGGTGGTCAACTCAATCTGCTAGAGCCGTAGTCTGAAAACAATTATACAAAGTGTTTTGTTTTTTTTCAAAACAAAACTAATGGATATCTCATGTATTGCATTTAACTCTGTTAAACATAAAACCGACAAACCAATGCCATCCTGTGTGTGAAATTTTTTATCTTTATAATTAAGCAATTGGTTTCATATTCCCTATATAAATCTATGAACTCTCTATATACAAACTTTGAACACCCGGGGCGGTGTCTTTTGTAAAAGTACAGATACAAAAAAAACGCAAATGAATAGTGTACTGAGTACTAAGTAATCAATTCTAAAGAAGAATTATAAAAAAAATTAGTCACTTAAGCCACAGATCTAACAACAAATATTAATATTTCTGTGCTTAAGCACAGTTCCCTAGGACATATTCCCTATGGATAGATTTTGTTAAGATGTGGTAAATAGTTATAACTGCCTATCCTAAGCATATTCACCATTAAAATAGTAGGCCGCAGACTTTGTTGTTTTAAGTTTAGTATATGACTCCATTTGTTCGCAAAATGCTTTTAATACTATTTCAGTACAACTGAATTCATGCAAAAAGATTTTATTTTTTTAATTAAACCGAATGCATATCATCTTATTCTATGTATATATAAAGAAACAAGCTGAACTTATGTGGACATCTCGTGGAATATGTCTTTTACTGCCTCAAAGAGCATTAGAAAAAATGACAGATTTTGTGGGTGTGTTGGGATGGGACGAGGTGGGGGAGACAAGTCGCCATTCAAAATAATTTTCCCTGCAAATAGACTTTTTTAAACCTTGAGAATTGATTCCATGAAATTTACCATTCAGTACCGGCGTTTGATATCGCAAAAACGCCGAAAAAAATTGCCAATCATCAGAGTGCGTGGTCCAGTCGAACAACGTCGGCCTTGAGAGCAAGATCATTAAACCACATTCTTAGTACCGATTCTACACTGGAAACCTGCACATAATCCTCAAAATAGGGTGTTGCAGAATCAGTAGATAGAGAGATTTACATCATTTACATTTCTTCCTCGTTGTTATAGTATCAACAATAACGTGACGTGAGGCTGGTAATGATAAATAATTGCAAGAAAGAAAGGAAAAAAGTAATTCTCTATTGAGGTGCACCCATATGCATGTGCAGTTAGCTCCGCATACAGAAAAGTGTATTCAAATTTACACGCTGTTTTTTCTCCAAAACAAAGTATCAAGTGAATATAGATATTTTGTAATTATTATTATTATTATTATTATTATTTTTGCAAATGTTGTGTATTTCATGACAGTTAAATAATAAAAAAATGTCACGCCTTTTTTATTGCGAAAAAAAAGGCATTGGCACTTTGCTGAACGTTTTTGAAAATTGAGAGGGTTTGGAGCAAAATAGCAAAAGTCTTTAAACGGACACACGTAACTCTTTAAGGAGGTGGGTGCATGAGCTTTCGTCCCTCGGGTTTTCTGGTCGTACCCTAGATTGGTTTTCTCTTTAGCTGCAACTACTATGGTTGTTCAGTACGATTCTGGATACATCCTGAGATGTTTATTATTTCGTATGTGTTTCTTTAGTTAGTTTCTCTGGATGTGGACTTTATCGTTAGAGAATTCCTTTTGATGGGATGTAGTTTTGTTTACACTGTCTTGTCTATTTGGGCGCTGAAGACAGGATAATAGCGAGGATTGTGCGCATATAAAATCGGTTCAAGCTAACCAGTAGGCCTTATTGCCTACTGACCGTTCCAAGTCGGTAACCCTGTATTCACCACCCTTTCTGTTGTTTTTGTCTCTTTCATTGGATTTTCAAGTCCTTGTTTGCAGTACAGTGCGGACCTACGATGCCATTGCGTTCGGACGCTGTGGTTTCTATAGGACCCTATATCTCAAGTATTGAAATTAGCGTCTCGATTGATGTATCCAGTATCAGTTTGACTTTCAGGGTTTGCCAACTTCACAAGGTTTGTTGGGTATTGTGAGAATTTACATATTTACTGTTCTTTTGTTTTTTTCTTTTGTGTCAACCACATAACAGCCGAATCTTCACCGTTATAGGGGACATCTTACACAGCACCAGGCATGCCATCTTTTCCTGCCAAGACAAACAAATATGTTTCTTGGTATGCTTAATATTTGCAGTCAATTTTCATGCAGTGTTTTTAAATATACATTTGGTGTAAGTTTTCTAATTGAATGTGAAAATATTTATAGTGTACTATAGTTATTTTTATATATATATGATCTGTGTCATGTACAAATACTAGAGACATCTTATGCATTGCAAACTTTATATATAGATCAAACGAAAAACGTAAACTGATTATCGATAACAATTTCTTGAATTAGATAAATATAGAGTTTACATGAAGAATGTTAAGTAGATATTAGATATTAGATATAGACAAAACGTAAAGTTTCTACTTAATTTGTTTATACATTCTATATTTGTAATCTGAAATTATTATAAACATGTTGTATTCATATATCTTCATCCCTGTAATGTATAATAATGTTATTATGCTGTTCAACTTATGAAATTATGAAATAAAATTTCTTGACTTAAAATTTCTTGACTTGTTTGAAATGGGACATTTTGTTCATCTTGAAAGTTGTTCTTTGTTTCTGTGTGTGTTTGTGGTTGACTCTCGTCCTTGAATGCTACTTTTCCTGTTCGATTTTAATATCCATATTTACGTTCCTTTAACACATCAGAATACGCTACACAGAGACAGAAACCTAAGAGGGTGATGACATGAAGGATGAAGTTTCCGCCAGGGACTAGCCCACGTGGATCAGGTCTGTAAGTCCAAAGCTGATGCCATATCCCCTGAGATATCGACAAAGATGAGGAACGAATGCTAATTAATAAAAGAAAGAATAGCATTATCCAAATGAAAAACATAATATAGAAAACACACTACATACATTTCCGATAAATGGTATACGCGTTTAGCAATGTAATATGCAAAGAACAGGTGAAAGAGCTGAGTGGTCGATATTTTTTTTGATCTTAATAAGATAAATCATGCTATGTTTACTTATGTTTAATGTACATTTGATATATATATGCATTGCTTTGGTCCATTGGCTAGCGCAAGACATAACTCGATTTTTAGCAAACGGGGGGCTTTAATTCAAATTTAATCTTTCACAAACTGAACCACCTAGCACATCAGTTCGAGCAAGTTTTATAGCACGCCTGCACGACCGGAAATCTTCCCCCTTAAACCCTCGCTATTGCCAAAGAATGCAGGCGCTGCGATTAACGGGCGTGAGTTATATGGCCCATATTATTGTTTTATTTCGATGTAAATGGAAAAAATGGGGACCCTTTATACTTTCACTTTTGAAATTTATATCAAATACTGTCAAACGCATGATAAGCTACATAGCAATAACATGTCCAGAATACTGTTACAGCCAAGAAATAACAGGAAACTGCACTAAAATAAAAGCGTTTAAAGAAAAAAAAGATTAGCACTCTTTAGTAGAGAACTACTTTCGGAATCATCCAGTTGATTTACAGTAATTATACCCGAACCATACGTTTAAATTATCATTTCATGTCCAGAATAACTAGTCTACAGAGTTGCCGTTAACCGTAAAGTGGAAGTACTATTATTTAAGGCAATGGATGGTCTAAGGAGTATTTTGCCTGCCTCCACTACAACAATACTTCTCAGAGTTTAGGAGTGGGATGGGTTGGTAGGGGGTGGGGGCGCGCAACATTTTAAAAACACATTTGAAACCCCCATCCACTAAAAGAAAACCCCGCCACTGTTCAGATTTTATGAGGCGGAGGATGCTGACTGTGATCTCCACCTGCTTACACATCTGAATTATTTTCGTCCAAAATGATTTTCAACTGACTATTACGTAAATTACAATACGTTGTTGTCTTTTTTTAAATAAACGTCAAATATGTGCACACCCAAAGAGTTGGGTTTGTTTGTTCCATCTTTTTACACCAATCCGCGTTTTCATACCATACAGTACTGCTACGCAATCCGCAGTCCGCTATGCCGTGCGTGTTAGTCCGCGTTTTATACCTACCCCGCGAAAAGTTTCCTCATCCAGGTGCATCACGTGAGGTATGTAATGCGGTTGAGAAAAACGAGTTCGCGCTAAAAAATATAAGTCGACACTTTAAACAAAAGGTACCGTTGCTTGGCGCATTATGTTATAAAGAAAGAGTTCTAGAATGATTAAAAGTAAACGATATCTGAACTGTTCGTAACGGTATGACTTTCCGTCGCAAATCAGTTTATTTCATGTTTTGCGCTATTACTGTATCGTAAAAATACAGTGATTTGTTACCAGTTTGCATTAATATACCAATAGTGTTATATCGAATATGGTTAGTAACTTAGAATTTCAATATATGTCAGATACAACTCGACAAACTTCGAGAGCAGGACTTGAAAGTAAGTGAGGTAAGACTTCAAAACAAAACTTGTTACTTCCCTTTCTATAGATTGGCATAGAGGTGGGAATGAGGATCGGGTGTAAAAAGAGCGTGTTTGAGATCGGGTGTAAAAAGAGCGTGTTTGAACCCTAGAATTCGACATGAAGACCAAGATGCGCAGAAAATTATATATTCTATGTATTTATACGTAGGATATGCTATGAAACAAAATAAATTAGTGAAATATGGATGCTTATTAATTGATCCGCACAGGTAATACCCGTTGTCAGTGGAAATAATCGCTAAACTTGATTGTGGAAACTTCCTCTGTTTCGCTGCCATGTGTAAACATTCACACAGTGAAAGTAGCCATATTTTCGGACATCCGCCACTGGCTTCTGTTGATTATGCCCCGAACTTGTATACTCGTAATAGCCTGTATCTAGGACCTTACAATATTGTAACGAAACTTGCTGTGTATATATCTTATATGGAAAGGAAGCTCGGGATTGCAACTGAGGTCACTGGGGCAAATAGAAAAAAAACGGTTTGTTAAGAATGAAATATTGCGACGAATGTAAGTAGCTTATATGGAAATAAAGCTTGGAATTGCATTTGCGGTCATTGGGGTCAAGGTCAAGGTCGCTGTTACTAAAATTATAAAAACGGTTTCCGCTCAGTAACGTTTGTTAGGAATGAGACAGTGTTGCGAAATTTACTGTGTATGTAGCTTATATGAAAATGAAGCTTTGTACTACATTTGAGGTCACTGAGGTCAATGTCAAGTTGCTGTTACTAAAAACAGTAAAACGTTTCCACTCAATAAATATTGTTTGGAACGAGATATTGCGACGAAGCTTGCTGTGTAATGATCGTAGCTAATATGGAAAGTAAGTTTGGTATTGCATAGTTTGCTCTTACGTTTCTCTCTTTTTTTTCCTTCTTTTTTTTAATTTTTTTTTCACACGGTCTTCCATTTCTGTGTGTGTTTATAGCGACCAGGATCAATGAAAGCAGTTTGTGTATACAGCTAGGGTCCATTTCGTTTATCCACCGTGACAATAGGAAAAATAAAAACATACCCATAAACTAACTTTATGGCATAAGTAGCAGATAATTGACAAAAAACACTAAACAACTTAACTCCTATCCATATGTAGTACATACGCAAATATAGTATGTATCACTGGCCATTAAACGATTTTTTATGTAGACAACCTCGGTCATCAGCGCCCAAATTGTCAACACAGTGTAAATATAAGAATATCCCATCTGATCAAAAGGACATCTACTACAATAAAGTCAACATCCAGAGAAATTTGCAAACGATACACTTAAATGTAGTTGTAAAATATATATAAAACACTAAATGTCACCAGTGACACATGCCCTAGGAGTTCATTTGTCTTTTGACCTCTGTGTGTGACCTTGACATTTGAGGTAAGGACCCGAGTATGTGAATGACACATCTCATTTGGGTGAAGCTTCGTGAAATTGCATTCGGTACTTTCTAAGTTATTGTTGAGACATGATTGCTTCGGACGGACACACGAACAAACGGACTGTGCGATTATTACACCAGGGGCAAAACACATACATAATTAGAAAAACCTCAGAATGTAAGACATGCTTGTACTGAACATTACAGCAGTCTGCAGTCAAACAAATCTAGGGTACGACCAAACAATCTGATGGACGAAAGATCATGCACCTACCTGACTTTACAGGATTTCAGAAGAATCCCACTATGTTGTCCTGTAATCGCATAATAAAAAAGTGAAGCGTAGTAACTGAAGTTAGGGGTCAATCACTAAACATGAAGTCCGTAGAAATACTAAACTGGACTAAAGACACAAATATTTTTATATGGATATAAAACAACAAAAACCGCCCCAAAGTAAGTACCGATGACTTGGCAGAAGCCATAACAACAAGAGACTAAACAGCAAAGGGCACGACAATACATGATTGACGAAAACATTAAACGCTACCTTTCTTGTCAGGATTTAGGTTGACGCAATCTGTTGTGTCATCGCACGGTCAAAGAGGAAGGTATTGTGGTGAACTGTAAATAGTAGATAGGGTCATAACCTCATTTAGGGACCACTGGGGCTTAAGCGATAGTAATCTGTTTGTGGGCTTAAGTGTCTGTTTGTAGTACTTTCTCTGAAACCGCTTGACCAATGTTGGTCTCATTTCATATGAATGCTTCTGATATAAAGCGTACCTTACAGAAGAAAGATTGAGGCCTATCGGACTTTCAAAATGGCCATCGTTACTAAATATAGCCAAAGCCTTAAACAATCTTCATCTAATAAATCGCGGTGTATTTCAGGTTCAAAAGTAGACCATTGGCACATACAAAATGCCGTAGCATCTCGGGGAGCCAAATTTTGTACAAAGAGATTTAACCGGCTTTACATAGATTTATATAGGGATAATCTTCTCAGAACCACAGAGTATACAGCTCTCATTAAGCTTAAAGCTCTCATATATTGCATTTAGACTAGCTTATGGGACCACTACCGAATGTTTTCAAATTCTGATTTGGTCCACACCGCTTGGAACAGTTTTTCAATGAGGTCTATCGGATTGGTTTTAAGACATGCTTTCTCTGAAACTACGTGAGCTTTTGCATTTAATATACACTTATAGTATTTTGCCACGTTTTTTCAAATGGTGACCCGGGTGGTAAATTTGGCCCACTCCCAGAGTCTAAAATTCTATAGGTAGAATAGGGAAATCTTTATGCAGTATACAGTTTAAAGGGACACAGGGCAATCTTTATTTTTTTTAAGCTCACGGCGTCCCGCTAGATTTTCTGCATGTCTTGCATTTGTTCAGTCATTAATATTTATTATAAGAATTGTATTAAGCAATTTATATTTGACTATTATTAAGTTTTGATATTATTCCACCAATAATATATTAAAACTTATAGTATAATAAGACCAAATAGTGAATACTTAAAATTTGATTTATTTAAATGTAACCAGGGTAAAAGTAAAAGTCATACTGGATATATAAATCTAGACACTCATTTCAAACACTTCAAGATTGCCGTGTTCCCTTTAAACGTTTGTACTGACTGGTATAATGGCAACTAAACGATGGTACTGTAAGTGGTTAAAAAAACACAAGTTTTTTTTATACTGGGTTTATGCGTTCTTATTTGAAGTAGGATTTATAGCCAAGGTAAGATGTTAAAAGTGCATTTCAATTGCGAATTTATTTAGGCAATACTGTCTTACATCTACAACAGGGTACAACATGTTCCAGTTATAGTACAGCACATTGATTGGCCTATTTAGAAGACACGCCGTACCGGGTTTCAATTGTGCATTTATTTAGGCGATATTGTCTTACATCTACAACTTAGTATTTACCCTACGTTTTCAACCAAGCAATTGTCTCGGATTTTCAAATACGTGCACCATTTATTTATGAAGATTTTACTACAAGCAGTCTTCACGGTGAAAAGCATGACCCATATAGAGACTATCGATAAAACCTATGGCAAACACTAAGTCGGATAGAGTATATGAAGAGAAATCTTCACCATTATGAAACCGCGGTCAGTCGCTACGCTCCCTCTCTTTCGGTTTCTTAATGGTGAAGGTTTCTCTTCATAGCCTCTATCCTATACAGGGTGCAACATGGTATGGGGTTTTTATTCCAGTTTTAGTGTTTACTCTATTGTTTAAACCAATCAGATGGCTCAGAATTTCAAATACTTGCACCATTTATTCATGAAGATT
The DNA here is from genome assembly GCA_037043455.1 of Cyrtodaria siliqua. Lineage (NCBI taxonomy): Eukaryota > Metazoa > Mollusca > Bivalvia > Adapedonta > Hiatellidae > Cyrtodaria > Cyrtodaria siliqua. The sequence goes on from JAWPHD010000585.1 coordinate 354,081, forward strand.
TTACTACCAGCGCTCTTCATTGTTTAGAGTGTGACCTACATAGAGAATATCGATAAACTTATCGTAAACACTAAACCGGATAGAGTTTATGAAGAGAAAACTTCACCATTAAGAAACCGCGGTCGGTCGCTACGCTACCTCCTTTCGGTTTCTTAATGGTGAAGATTTCTCTTCATAGCCTCTATCCTATACAGGGTGCAACATGGTATGGGGTTTATTCCAGTTTTAATGTTTACTCTGTTGTTTAAACCAATCAGATGGCTCAGAATTTCAAATACTTGCACAAGTTATTCTACGCTCCCTCCCTTTCGGTTTCTTAATGCTGAAGATTTCTCTTCATAGCCTCTATCCTATACATAGCATATAATTTTAGTAATCAATTGCGTATGTCAGTTTACAAACCAGATATTGTCAACAACAACAAAATACTGTGAAAGGTAATCTAAACCGTTTGCAAAAAATTCCTTTCCCAAGATATCTTGTACTTTTAATATTATACCATTTTTAAAATCTATTTGCTACACTTTCTTTCAATAGCAATGTTGCTGTTCTCCAATTCAAATGCACACACACACACACACACACACACACATGCACGCACGAGCGCACGTACTCACGTAGTTTTGGGAAATCAGTCAAGTAGTTTAAAAGTTATGGCGAGTTAAAATATCAATGTGACCATACCGATGTGTAAAAATTATTTGTTTTACAACAAAAGCTCTCTGACTGTCGATGTCTTACTGGGTAAAACCTGTTCATAAGTAAATGCAGATAATGTGTCTGGCTCATGGACACAACACAAACGGTCATGGCGGGGTCTTGGCGGGGATCGAACACACGACTTTTCGGTCCTGGTCCATCGCTCAACCACTAGACAAACATTAGACAATGTAGCGCTCAGATATATGGTTACGATTCTGGGTAGTGATATAATAAAATAATATTTGTTATGAATATAGCATTTATTTTCATCTCGAACTAAGAAAACTCAGCTATTTTCACTCGTACTAGAGCACTCGTGAAAATTTACATTTTCTCATTTCTAGATGAAAATATTCACTCCAAACCAACAAATATCCTCCATAAATCCATAGTTTCATGAATATTTCGCTAATAAATTTTCAATAACACTTAGTGGGTTTACTGTATTTACGATAGCTGGTTATACTTTATTGTGTCAATATTTCAATTTTTCTTTACTACATGTTCAAATGTAAAATAGGTGGTTCGAGATAATAAACACAAACTTAAAGGCACTAACCCTCTAAATAACGACAAAATTACACTACAAAACCGTATATCAAAACTCTATCCAGGTGTTCAGGTAATATATAATGTATATGTGCCGATTAAAAGTATAGGTGTTGGATCTTGTTGTTGTTACTGTTGTTGATGGTGGTCTGGTACGTGTACGTGTTAGGTCACGCGAGGCCTCATTTGCATATGAATGTATTGTGGGTAGAAAGGATTAGTGCCAGGATGTTCGGACAAAGGATATTGACCTAATCCTTTAGCGTACCCACGCGATAGGATGAGTGTCATAGGTTAATTCACGGGTTCTTAAAATATCCGTGATTGAATATGCGTAAAATGAATAATGAGTTGGTAACTCTTAATTCGATGCAACAATTTTTGGGTTTAGCCTGGCTGGATAAAACCGTTTGTATTGTGTCTGTAGAGTTTAGATTCACAAAAAAATGTAAGTTATATATATATTAAAGTAGCTATCCTGTCAACAACGCCTAATTTTACAACATATGTAAACCGTTTCCAAACCTACTGACGACTAGGCATATTCTAACAGTTGTAACATAGAATTAGTATATGGGTCTCTCTGGCGCATAAACTGCGCATGCGCGGGCGCTTTTTTGTTTTCTAAAAATAGAACGTGTTAGGTCACGCAAGGCCTCATTTACATATGAATGTATTGTGGGTAGAAAGGATTAGTGCCAGGATGTTCGGACAAAGGATATTGACTTAATCCTTTAGCGTACCCACGTGATAGGATGAGTGTCATAGGTTAATCCTTCTATTCAGTCGACATTATAGAGTATAAGAATCTTTCATTGGTATCAGGTGAAGATAGGGAATTCCAACCCGAGGTATGTGTTTTTATCGGAACCGAGGCTCTGCCGAGGTTCTGATTAAAACACTTATACCGAGGGTTGGAATTCCCTATCTGAACCGAATACCCATGTTAGATTCTTTTTCTTGCATATCAGAGACATGTTGTGCGTCGACGTCGCCAGCTACTAACGTTTTGCATGTTTTCCTGCATACCGGATGTTGGCGCGCGTGAATTTTATCTCGACCCTAGGGTGAGATGGAAATCTCTAGCCCCGGTAAAATGGCGAATATCCTTGTCCTGTATGCAAGAAACAGGATGTCTCAGTTCCTTTTGTATTAAAACCGCAGAGGGGATTAGGGACAGGATGTTCGAATAAAAGGTATTGACATTTAGACTTAATCTGTTGACATTATAGGGACAGAATGTCTGAGTTTCTGTTGTATAAAAACCGCAGAGGGGATTACTGTCAGGATGTTGGAACAAAGGTATTGACATTTAGACTTAATCTGTGGACATTATAGAGACAGGATGTCTAATTTGAAAACAATATTTGACATGTTAAGACCTTCTATAAATAGACTTGACTTTGATTTCTATAAATAGCACAAACGGACTGGACCGTAATAGAAAACGTGAACAAAGGACCGGAAACACTCTATTATACCAATACTTTGAAAACAAGATTTGACATGTTAAGACTCGTTCTTCTATAAATAGACTTGACGTTGATTTTTATAAATAGCACAAATGGATCCGACCTTAATAGAGAACGTAAAGAAAGGACCGGATACCCTCTATTATACCAACATACTGAACCAAACGACTGCAGACGTTCATAATTTTAAGTATTTATTGGCAGTTAATTCACAAGTGTTATACATGTATAAAAAGTCCTCTCAATGACAATTTGGTAGTTGAATCCACGGAGTGATTTTGTAATGGCTTAATAAAACTCACATATCTAATCTCATCCCCACCAACAACAACAGCACCGCCAAACACAACAACAGCAACAACAACAACAAGATCAGCAACGACAACAATTACAACAACAACAATACCAATACCATCATCAACGACACCACTACCAACAATTACCCACACCACCATCAACAACAGTAACAACAACAACATCCAACACCCACTGACATTTCTAAAATGCAAGAAATCTAAACACATCCATGGTCACTTATAAAATATACTCTATCTTTAATAGAAGTCGTATTCTTCATTATAAGTATTATACATGTAATAACATGTATTGTCCAGAGATTGTGATTTGAACTAGGATTAAAAGGTCACTGAATCAATTTCTATAGAAAGTTGATCATGTATTTACTTTAAAGTGAATGTAGCGACACAGCCAAACAAGCTCTGTTATTGAGAGGTCTGAAAAACTTGGAAAACGGTGAAAGAATTATCAAAATCGGATGATAAACAAAAAAGATATGACCATTTAAAGGTTGTTCTAAAACGAATATGGGAGCCGCCTTTTTTAGAACTATGACGTCCATATTACCATATATGGAATATGGATAAATATCATTTAAAACGAAGAAAATCACTGCAAATGAATGAAAAAAAATTACTGGTCATATAAATCATACGATATTCTTTATAAATTATTAAAGCCTTACAAACCAGTGAAAAATGAAAACATCATAACATCATATGTTGTAAACGAAGTTTAATCTAATCATATTATATATGATTTATTGCATAATAGAAAAAAAGGTTACTGAAAATATTGATCCTAAGTATGTTTTAGCAAAAAATGGTAGAAAAATGTTAAGGCCAACTTGTGCATCTTGTGGTATTACTAAAACAAAGTTTGGTAAAAACACAGAAGGTGGAAATATTGATATTCATAAAGCTTTGCTCCCTTTGCTACCAAAAAAAAAAGGGCTAACACTTCCTGGTTATAAATGTTGCGGTCCTGGTAATCCACTTGATAGCGGAGAACCGGTAAATGAATTATATTCTGTTTGTAAAGATCATGATTATTGTTATGATGAATATCCTAGTAATAAATCAATATGTGATAAAAACATGTTGACCGGTTTAAAAAAGAGTAAATCTAAAACTGTTGGAGAAAAGATCGCTAAGAATTTGTTAGTAAAACCAGTTATTAGTGCAAAATAATAACTAGGACTTGGAAACTCAAAAAACTAAAAAAGGCGTTGAAATGGACTGACAAGTTAGCAGATGAACTTCATAAGCCTATACGAAGAAAGTTCACTCAACGCCGTGTGATTGTTAATGAAATTGATAAAATATGGTCTGCTGATTTGGTTGATATGCAATCGTTTTCAAAGTATAATAAAGGTACTAAATACTTGCTTACTGTTATTGATTTATTTAGTAAATTTGCTTGGGTTAGTCCAGTTCCAAATAAAACTGGTTTAGAACTTACCAAAGCATTCCAACAAATAATCAGTACAAAAAGACAATGTAAATTGCTGTGGGTTGACCAGGGTGCGGAGTTTTATAACAAGACGTTTAAGCAATTCCTTGATGATAATAATATCAAAATGTATCACACTTTTAATTTTGGGAAAGCTGTAGTAATTGAACGATTTAACAGGACATTAAAATAAAGAAGTGGAAATATTTTACAGCTAACAATTCAAACACATATTTAGACGTGTTACAAGAAATGGTTGACAAGTATAATAATACAAAACATCGGAGTATTAAAATGACACCGATTGAGGCTAGTGATGAAAAAAATAAAGGAACAGTGTATTTCAACTTGTATGGAAAGATGAAAAGTACTCAGATTAAGCCAAAGTGTAAAATAGGGGATAATGTTAGAATTAGTAAATATAAAAGAACGTTTGAGAAAGGTTATACCCCAAATTGGACTGAAGAAATATTTGTTGTTGATGAAATTCAAAACACAAATCCTGTGACATACAAAATAAAAGATTTAAACAACGAAAACATTGATGGCAGCTTTTATGAATTAGAAATGATAAAAGCTGATCAAGAAGTATTCAGAATTGAAAAAGTAATACGACGTGATTACAAAAAGAAACAAGCATTGATTAAATGATAGGGCTACAATAAGGATTTCAATAGTTGGGTTCCATTTAAGGATATTGAAAATATTAAAAAAGGGCTTAAAAATAATTATATATAGTATTATTATATAATAGAACAAGAAAGATTAGAAAAGGTTTGCAAAAAACTTAACAATTTAAAAGATAAACATAGAAGAGAATTAATGACAAGCAAGCAACTCCAAGTAGAATATGAAGTAGTTCGTGATGATTTTATGGATACTAAAAAAAGACGATTGCTGGTCGAAATGGATAATTATGAACGCGCGCTGGATAGTAACAGAGAAGAGCTTCTTGAAACTGAAATACAAAATAGCAAAGTGAAGGAAAATAAAATACTCCATGGTGAAAAATGATATGCAGAGCGATGATGAAGACTACTGCCCGGTTCCTTCTGACTTTGCCTAATGAGTTGCAAATGTTATGTTATTAAAATGACAAAACCGGATTGATTAGTTGTATAGATAGTGAGGGTATCAGGCGAGTTTTCCCTGAGCGGGGTGCTTGAGAAAACTGTTGAAATATGTTAGTGTTGATTTAGGCGTGACTTACATTTAGATCTTAGTGGTGTTAATGAGAGTTACGCCTGAGTCTTCCCCTGGCATATTTCACTAGTTGTTCTCGTTCCCCGCGAGGGGAAACTGGCCTGGTACCCTCACTATCTATACTACTTAAATAATTATTACAATCTTTCTGACAGTAAGAGTAGGGCAGTGCTTCATGATTATTCTTCACCTCTCACTGAGGTGGCTCTATTAACCATACTGTGCTGATGATTGTTTTCATTTGCATTCCAGTGTGTGTTTTTTAATGAGTTGAGCTCGCTATGAGGCAGTGCCTTATTCATATTATCAATGAAAGCTCGGACAAGTTCGAAAACCATTTATATCGCACCAGTAACAGCGGAGTTATGGCCCTTGATTTAGTTCAAACTGCTTTATTGTGCCTTGTTAAGACGATAGGGCCTTCATTTTTTATCCGATTTTTACCAAACTTTATCAGATTGTTAATGTCAATGAAAGCTCGGTCAAGTTCGAAAACCAGCCAGATTGGACCAGTAACAGCAGATTTTGTTAAAAATTCTATAATTTGCCTCGTCATACGGCCTTCATTTTGTATCTGAACTTTGCCAAACTTTACCAGATTTTATGACTTTCTTTTTTATATTATTATTATTATTTTTTTTTTTTTTTTTTTTTTTTTTTTTTAGCTGTTTGTTAGACCTGTTGGACCAGTAACAGAGGAGTTATGGCTCTTGATCTATATCAGGAGTATAGAATATAAATGGATATAGTATAGACACTGGAGTTGTTAGGTTTATGTAACCTGACTCTGAGGAGAGTCTGCTATATATCAGGATTATAGAATATAAATGGATATAGTATAGACACTGGTGTTGTTAGGTTTATGTAACCTGACACTGAGGAGAGTCTGCTATATATCAGGAGTATATAATATAAATGGATATAGTATACGCCTTTCCATAAAGTACACTTTATGCCGGTAGGAGTTATCGATCGTATGATGCGTGACGTCATAAACAGGACTCACGGAATTCCCCAGAAATTTGCGGCATATCGAAAGATTTACAATAACCTAACCATTTAACTGGAAATTATCGGATGTTCCTGAAAGGTATGAATTTTTTATATTAAATGAATATATTTGTAGCTTGTTTGTCTATAGAATAGTTAATAAAGTGCCGAAATGTGTCTAAAATCATGGTTCACAAATCAGGACGTCCTGAAAAAGTAGTGGGTGGGGAGTCGGACGGATTACGTTGATACTCGATATTTCAAGAATTTAATGCTATTACATATTATTACTTTAAGAAAAATTATACTTATGCATACTCGCTGATACATATGACGTTATTTATTGTTATGACAACATAGGCGTAGGAGCCGTGTGGGCCAGGGAGGGGTGTGGGAGCCGCCCCCTCATTGTTCAGATTCGGGGGGGGGGCATCTTCTCCCGCCCCCAATAATGTGAAGGAAAACATGGTAACGCTCACAAAGTAATTCTTTAATGTTGTAATTTTTGGTGTAATTGAGCGTGGATAAGGGTGGGGTGAGGGGGGGGGGGGGGGGGGGTGTGGAGTGCAGCCAGCACAGGACTTGAACATGGGACCCTCACTTACACGGCAAGTGCTCTACCAACTGAGCTTAACGGGCCGTCGGGTAAATATCACCACAACATTGATTGATCATGGAGATTCATGCATTAATACATGAGAAATTAATTGCCGTTACATTATCTCCGGTATAAATTACTGGGCAGTAGTTTAGACTATAACAGAATGACCGGCTTGTTATATTAAATCATGTAATAAAGCACTATATAAATTACCGGTCAATAGAACTTAGAATTCAATGGTTAGAGTTATCAAAGTGAGTTACTACTGACCCGAGAAGGGTACTATTGCACTAGGCGTCAAGGTCTCAGTAGTACTATTGCACGCTAAATTTACTATTGCGCGGTCACATGATGAACTATTGAATGGTTGGCATCATATCGCAGAGGCATCAATGTATCGGAAATTGATCGGATGTAAAAGTTATGAATAGTTCACGATTCGTCCATGCACCTCGGGCAAATAGCTGTAACTATTGACCACTAAATTAAATAACTATATTTAACAACTATATTATTTAATGAATTCATTGTCAATAGTAACACCATTTGCCCTAGGTGAAAAGAAGGATCATGCAAATTATTGTCTCCGCCATTAAATAACTATATTATTGTCATGAACAAAGTCAATGGCGGTCATTTGATTTTCTCATTGCCAATTGATTATATTAGTAATAAATTTCTTTTTCTGGAAGCTCGGTGGATAATTAAGGCCTTGCTTTAAGAGCTGCAGACCTCTGAACCGCCTGAGTTCGTTCCATGGCGGAGGCATGTTTGATGGGAAACTTCATCTTTCACCTCATAAGTCACTGAGGTTGCTGTCCATATATAAACTTTACAGGTTGTAAACCCCATTTCATTCATTATTTACTTTGTATGTTTTCAGTAATGACCGACAATGGACCTATGAAAATATATACCCCGACATGGAGAGAGAGCAGCAATCAAGATCTGATCATCTGTTTGAAAAGAATGTAAGTTGACTTTATAAAATTATTGTAACGCATAGCGGCAAAATAAATATATTCTCGACACGAGATACTTATTTCTTGGTAAACAGGTTCTGTGTTCATTTTAATTATTTTGTTGTGGTAAATGTGTCTCAATTCATGCATATAAATATAGGAACTTCAGTATGAAGGATTTAAAAATGTTTTCCTTTGAATTCGTCATGTATACAATGTTCGACCTACAAGTAACTTAAAATGACTAGCACACTATTTTTAAGAGAAATACTAGAAGCTAACTGCTTGCTTTATTTTGGGCAAACAATTTCTGAAAATCAACAATAATTTCATTTTGTTATAGACAAAGTTAAACCCCTTAGAGGTGACCGTGTAAAACATGTTTGTTTCTGTGGAGTGTCTTACAGAATATTGTTTTTATCATTTCAGTTGAATGGAAGTAAAGCAGTGTGCTTCTCACACTTTCCGGATGAAGATTAGGTCAGAAATGGGTGTCACAGATGTACACTAGTTGTATTTCAAATAAGAAAATCTCTGTTAGGAGTGGAATTACAAACTATTAACGGACAGCAGTATGGCTCATAGAGCCGTAAAGGTTTCGAGAATATCTGGCCTTTTCTACCAAGCGGTGTTTCACTGAACATTTCACCATTCCTTGGTAAAGTTGGTTAAATGTGTTAGCAAATAACCACAAAAAAAAGTATAGCAACTGATGGGATTCATGTTGAACACACTATGCCCAAAATTAAGGAATTCCACTGACCGTGGCTGGGATCATGCATCAAATGTGGACAGTTTGCGAATTATTAGCCTTTTTCAAGATCCTATTATTTTGTAAATTCTCAAAAATGTGAAAATGTCTTGAAGCAGATTTCATGGCATAAACACTTTTTCATGTGCACTTCTCAATCGACAAGTTAGTGGTCAACTTATTGGTTCAATGAACTTATATGCGAAGGGTTGAAATAAACACTCATTCAAACACACAATGGATTTATTCCTGAATAATTCGTCTTTGCCTTTGAACCATATTCATTTCAAGCCTTCAATTAAAGATAGGATTAAATAAGGCGATATTCTTTCTTAATATCATGTACCGGAAGCAATATCATGATTGACGGGTGTTCCTTTAAAATGTGTTGACCTGTTTAATTTATGCATTATAAAGTATTGAGAAAATTCAATATTGTAAAAATGAAACAATTATCATCATTTATTTGTCACTTTTCTATAATTGTTTCAATGTCAGTTTAATATATGAATTGATCATAGCTAAACTGCTAATGATAATTCAGAGATAACCAGTCCATTTCATGAATTCGTCTGATGCTCTCTCGAAAGAAGTGGGGTTTACCTTCTGTTATCACATCATATTAGGTTATGTTGGTACAGCAACCTCAGTGGGAGTTAAGATGAAGTTTCCCATCAGACATGCCTCCGCCAGAGAGCAAACCCACGGGATGCAGAGGTCTGAAGCTCTAAAGCCGAGGCCTTATTCACTGAGCTACCTAGGCCGCTGATGCTATCTTGAACTTGCAAGGCTGTATATAGTATTGTTAAAGCTGAAAGTAGTCCCACCAACCCCAAACATTGAACACCTTAAAGAGACATTTGACTTTTTCCACACTTTAAGAAATTATATTTAATGACAAAGTTAACAATGTGTATCATGTACCGGTACTATGAACATGATGAATCAATAATTAGTTTTGTTTTAAATTTAATAAAACAAAAACTTAATAATATAATAATATGAGGAAGTTGTCAAGTGTGCCTTTAAAGTTAAGTTTTAATACTATTTATATAAGACTGGATAAGAGTGCGATCTTCCGCTGTTATTACACAACATGTGGTAATACAACATCATGCCCAGGGTTCGAAGATTTGTGATACGCGTAACGGGTTGTAGAAATTATAGGAGCACATGTGCGATATTACAACACTGGTTTTCAGTGGTTTCTAAACAGGTACTCGGAAGATGATTTTATTTTAAATAAAAGGCAAGTTCCGCGTGGCACCATCTGTATGTGTTAAATTATATTTAATTTAATGACTACCGACAATAAATAGTCACACGGACCGATGGGCTATCAAGGACGCTCGGTCCGTACAAAAAACTGGTTTCGGACCGACGGAGGCCCATTAAGGCCGAACCTTATTATTTATTATAATCGCATGTGATACCATTTGATATTTATAAAAGTATAACTGAAGACAATTGAGGAAAATTGAATTTAATCATACATGACACAACCAAACCAGTGACAAAATAAAAGTACACGATTGTATGTGTTATAAGCAACCATTAAAAGATAACCAACATGTATGTCTAATTATTTGCCCGAACAAATCCATACTTGTACATTATTAAAACACCAGACACAAGCAAAATGTGTACTTGAAGTAATCCACCATCACTCAAGCCTGACACAAAGTAATTTTCATAGAAAATTGTGGTACTTCAATAGAATTTGTTAAACTTAACACGCATAATCAGAATACTTCTGTTGTTGTCCATAAATTTAATTTAGTGTCCATAAATTTAATTTAGTCTCGTCACTTTCTTCCTGTTATTCCCAGTTATCCTTGCACTTCAGCATTAGTCTCATTGGTCTGTGCTATCAAACCATCCATGTTCTGAATGGAAAGATGTTTAAACGCTTATCAACACATCATAGGTTATTTAGAGCCACCCAGAGATAGATGAAGAATACATGACGTAAATAGAAATCCACGTCCTCCTCTTACTCCGGTTTATGTCACCATCAGACGGATGCGGCTACGTGCATTGCCAAAGAACACACCAACGAAACTCGGTGGCACCGCAGAGGTTTGAACCCGGGTCGTCAACATTTTAACCCAAAGGCAATGGCTTGTATTTTGAGTCCACAGCCTGTAAGTCTGCCCTACACCAACTCCCAGGCAGTTTTGAAAGTGTAGCTGTCTAGCTTTTGCAACACCGGATTCTGGTTAATCTGAAATGAATCAATTATGTCTAATAAAATTGCTGCATTTAGAAACAAGTGATCAGTTATTTTCTTCAAAACTGGGTTCGCGATTTTTTTTTAATGAAACTATTGCTAGAGGTATAAAGATAAATTGATGTGCAGACAATTATATGCAGTATAATTATCTGTTATTTTGTAAAGATTGCTGCATCTTTAATACATTTTCTTCAATATGCCAATGCATAAAAGTATCACACAATCATTCTTTTTGATAGCAAATACAATATATTTTGGTCAGAAGTATCTCAAACTTACTTTTTTACAAGGACATGGAACACTTCAGTTTTGAGACTGTCCCAATTGGAGCTTCTCTGCACTTGCCATTGATGATTTGTCCTTCTATCCAGAGATGTATTCTATCCACTGAAACAAAAAAATACCGTTTATTTCATATTTTAATACTTAATACATGTTTCCAGTTATAAATGGATATTAAAACTACTGTCCAACATGTAACCTACATGTAGTACAAAGTGTGTGGATGCAGGGTGGGTGGGGTAACTGAAAAAGGCTCTGGGCAGCAAACGGATATCTTCGCTTGTCATGTTTATCGATAAACACTTCGGAAATTATATAAATATAATCTAAATATTAACGTCCTTTTTTCGTTGAAACATGAAGCTCGCAAATATTCCGAGTTTCTCAATAAAAACACACCCAGTCGTGTAAAAGAACTTTAGAAATTATGCCATGCCCATAATATTTCAACTCAATCGTCCCTAAAAAAGTTCTGTTGGGTAATATATCTATAACAAATTGCCAAAAAATAAGTAATATTGATAAAATAAAACAATATCCGATGCTTGCTTCTTACCTGTAACTGTTCAGAAAATCGGCAAACGCGTATAAGCCACCATGCTACCTGCGACAGCACAACATTACACAGCGTGTTGAAAAAGTGTCCTTGTTGTGACGTCACGCAACTTGACAGGGGAGATAAATCGATAATTGGCCTACTTATTGGAAAGGCGTATAGACACTAGAGTTGTTAGGTTTATGTAACCCGACTCTGAGGAGAGTCCGAAATATATCAGGATTATAGAATATAAATGGATATATTATAGACACTGGTGTTGTTAGGTTTATGTAACCTGACTCTGAGGAGAGTCCGAAATATATCAGGAGTATAGAATATAAATGGATATAGTATAGACACTGGTGTTGTTAGGTTTATGTAACCTGACTCTGAGGAGAGTCCGAAATATATCAGGAGTATAGAATATAAATGGATATAGTATAGACACTGGAGTTGTTAGGTTTATGTAAGCTGACTCTGAGGAGAGTCCAATATATAAGGAGTATAGAATATAAATGGATATATTATACACACTGGTGTTGTTAGGTTTATGTAACCTGACTCTGAGGAGAGTCCGAAATATATCAGGAGTATAGAATATAAATGGATATAGTATAGACACTGGTGTTGTTAGGTTTATGTAACCTGACTCTGAGGAGAGTCCGAAATATATCAGGATTATAGAATATAAATGGATATAGTATAGACACTGGTGTTGTTAGGTTTATGTAACCTGACTCTGAGGAGAGTCCGAAATATATCAGGAGTATAGAATATAAATGGATATAGTATAGACACTGGTGTTGTTAGGTTTATGTAACCTGACTCTGAGGAGAGTCCGAAATATATCAGGAGTATAGAATATAAATGGATATAGTATAGACACTGGTGTTGTTAGGTTTATGTAACCTGACTCTGAGGAGAGTCCGAAATATATCAGGAGTATAGAATATAAATGAATATAGTATAGACACTGGAGTTGTTAGGTTTATGTAAGCTGACTCTGAGGAGAGTCCAATATATAAGGAGTATAGAATATAAATGGATATATTATACACACTGGTGTTGTTAGGTTTATGTAACCTGACTCTGAGGAGAGTCCGAAATATATCAGAATTATAGAATATAAATAGATAGAGTATAGACACTGGTGTTGTTAGGTTTATGTAACCTGACTCTGAGGAGAGTCCGAAATATATCAGGAGTATAGAATATAAATGGATATAGTATAGACACTGGAGTTGTTAGGTTTATGTAAAGAAGGATAAAAATATCGGACAGGGAAAGCAGCATTCAAGGACGACAGTCAACCACAAAACACAAAAACAAACACGCAAACAGACAAACGAAAAGGCAAAAGTAATAAAAAATGCAAACGACATCACAAACAAAAAAGGGTTGACAATAGGGCTACCGCCTTGGAACGGTCAGTGGCAAAGTAGGCCAATGGGGGTTTAAACCGGTTCTAGGGTGCACCAAACCTCACACTTACCCTACTGTCATCCCATTAAAACAGGACAGTGTAAATAAAGAAATCCCCGCCATGATCTAAACTCTAACCGACAAGGCAGCATCAATAGGCAATATAAGTAAAACACAAATATGCTCGTGTAAATATAGTACAAAAAAACAATAGCCTAGAAAGCCACATCAAAGGTACTCAATGACTTGGCAGAAGCCAGAGCAGTAAGAGAATACACCATTAAGGGCACGACAAGAAAGAGCATGGACAAACATCAAACGCCACCGTCCCAATGGGCTTTAGGTAGGCGTCATCATAGGGTCCACAGCCTGTCCGGTCATCGTACAATTAAAGAGGAAAGTATAGTGGCGAACCGTAAAAGGGTCCACCACCAAGCATGCAGTACGTTGCAAAATGATAGGGTCATAACCTCTTTTGATAAACTTTTTAACAAGTTTAACAAAGATAGTATGAAAGTGATCATGACCAAGAATCTTACGAAGTTTATAAATCACATCACCATAGAAGTCAGGTTGTGATAGTCCTTGTCGCAGAAGAGTCCTTAAATGACATTTATATTTGGAAAGAAGATCATGAACCTGACTCAGAGGAGAGTCCGAAATATATCAGGAGTATAGTATATAAATGAATATAGTATAGACACTGGTGTTGTTAGGTTTATGTAACCTGACTATGAGGAGAGTCCGAAATATATCAGGAGTATAGAATATAAATGGATATAGTATAAACACTGGAGGTGTTAGGTTTATATAACCTGTCTCTGAGATATATATCAGGAGTACAGATATATAAATGGATATAGTACAGACACTGGCAGTGTTAGGTTCATGTTACCTGACTCCTTGAAGAGTCCGATATGTATCAGGAGTATAGATATATACATGGATAGAGTATAGACACTGAAGATGTTTGCTTTTATATAACCTGACTCTGAGGAGAGTCCGATCTATATCAGGAGTATAGATATATACATGGATATAGTATAGACACTGGAGATGTTAGGTTTATGTAACATGACTCTGAGGAGAGTCCGATATATACGAGGACTATAGATATATACATGGATAGAGTACAGACATTGGTATTGTTATGTTTTATGTTACCTGACTCTGAGAAGAGTCCGATCTATATCAGGAGTATAGATATATATACATGGATATAGTATAAACACTGGAGTTGTTAGATTTATGTAACCCAACTCTGAGAAGATATATGTCATGTGTATAGAAATATAAATGGATATAGTATAGACACTGGAGTTGTTAGGTTTATGTAACCTGACTCTGAGAATGTAATATAGCGACGTGAAAATATCTAACTCAAGAATAGTCTTTAATATGTATTTTATTAAACTACTATCTAATTATTTTTCACAATAAAACTATACACAGTTAAAAACCAGTGTAAATATTCAACTTTGACTAAATGTACAAGTTACAATTCGTAAGCAGTTCTAACGTTCAAAAGTGCGAGCTTAGCAGTCAAAATGAATTTAAATTAATATCTATCAATCTGTAAGAATCTCTGTATCAGTCTGTAAGAATCTGCTATCAGTCTGTAAGACTCTGCTTTTATATAGGGTGGCTCTGTCCCACCTCTTTGGCTGTCACGTGTACCCTCGACCATGAACTCTAACCTCCGAAACTGGTTCTAGGACGCCAACTTTAGGGTCGATCGTACAAATCTCCTCTTTTTGGAGTAAACAAATTATTTAGCTTACTTTCCAGACTGCTGGTACGGGATATTTATATAATTCTCCCAGAGTTGCCCCGGTCATTCCATTGTTTCAACAGACAAACCTCTACTTGACTAAAAGTTATGGTCATACTGTTACTAAATATATACTTAATTGGATTAATTAACTTTCATGCGCATCAGTCATGAACTTTCAGAGGTAATGGTCAAACCCAGGTCTCTACACAAACAACGTAATTAAGCTACTTCTGAGACAAATGACAGAGGCCGTGAATGAATGTTGGTCACCTAGTTTTTCATGTACATGTAATGATTAGCCATGGGTGCAATATAATAACTTACTTTAAGACCTCCCCAGCTCACTAAAGACGAGTCCATTATATATCAGGAGTATAGTTATATACATGGATAGAGTATAGACACGGGAGATGTTTCGTTTTATATAACCGGACTCTGAGCAGAGTCCGATCTATATCAGGAGTATAGATATATACATGGATATATTTGTTAGGTTTATGTAATCGGACTCTGAGGAGAGTCCGGTATATATGGGTACTATAGATATATACATGGATATAGTATAGACACTGGAGTTGTTAGGTTTCATGTAACCTGACTCTGAGGAGATTCCGATCTATATCAGGAGTATAGATATATACATGAATATAGTATAGACACTGTCGTTACTAGGTTTGATGTAGCCTGACTCTGAGGAGAGTCCGATATAAATCAGGATTATAAATATATAAATGTATAGATTATAGACATGGACATAGCTTATAAAAAAGTCCCATATCAATAATACTTATAATTTTCAAGAAGTACAAATTTGTTTTGTTAAAATCTAATTGAAGCCGTGTCGGACATCTTGATTTTCCTGCCAACTTGATGTTTTGCTAGGATCAGCTGGTCATCAAGTGCAACATTCCTGTGAAGTTTCATGAAAATCCGTCATGTAGTTTCAGAGGAGTAGTCTCTACCATTTTTTACTATATAACTCTATGCAAAAAAAGATGGCCTCTGGCAGCCATTTTTGATGACGAATCTAAATGATTTCCAACGAGGACCAACATCATGTCATGCTGATCATTATAGGAAAAGTCCCTCATGAATATCACTTGTAGTTTTCAAGAAGTAGTCGCTACAATCTTGTTTTTTACGTCTTGAGTTTGTGCTTCTATAAACTCCGCTCTAGAAATATCACCTACGGCTGCAGGCACCTTTAATTTTCCATTATTTTCTATAAGCCTGAGCTTGCTTCTGAACTCTACTGCATTACTTATACTACTTTTAAAATCGGACACTACCGGAAGTACTGAACCCTCTATGTTCCCTATCGTTAAATCGTACATCGGGTCGTCCATACATAGTGCCTCTGTAGTCCCTTTAAAGAAAGGTGCATCTACATCTATACTCGCTATTGGCACGTACTCTACCGACTTATTTAATAACATACACGGTGATTGTTTACCTGCCAACTGGTCATCCGTAACTAAACTACGCTTAAATTTACACAATCCCGATAAAAGGCACACAATCTAACGGTCATTACGCATATTGTTCTAAGTGATTCATGCGCTCTACCTTAATTCGCTGAATATTAATGAGATAAGGGGGTCATGTATCTTCTAAGAAAGAACTTGGCTCATGAATGAATGGTCCCTTTAAAAACATAAACACATTGTATTCATACACTCATTTCCATATAAGCAAAATAAATTAAAACTCACAATTTTAACATGACAATGCTTGAAAAATGTAACAAATAGATCAACAATGTGATATAAACCAAAAAATAGCACTTTAAATTAGTGAAAATGCTTTTTTTACAAAAAGAAATGAGAATTATTTATTGACGCCCTTATGCGATACCCCAGGCCGACACTTCCTGTGTTGCAATGGGTGTGCTACACCTATACAAACACTTAACTATGAGTACATTTTCAAAGCAGCTATTCTGACAAAGCCTAGACTATAATGCAGTAAGGAAAGAAAAGTTTTCGCGATCAAGATATACGCATTTCAAAAAAGAACAGAGCGGTCAACAGCGACAAAATTCAGCGTACTTTTTCAGTTTTAACCTACCTTAACTGTTTTATAAAATGACATTGGGCATACCTTTATTTGATATAATGGATATTAAATGCTTCATATAGTCAATTAACATGAAGAAATCAAGAAGTTTAGCAACCAAAACTGCTCTTTGAATGCAAAATGTGCTGATTTTCATGCCAGAATCCAATTTTCAAGGCAATTTTTCACTTTTGGTGGCATCATACCTTAATTTGGTAACACAAAATGAATATATAGGCAACCCAAATACCCTATATGCAAGTCTGGTACTAGCTTTGTGCTTAAAAGCCAAGTTTTAATGATTGGGCAGCATACTTTGGCTACAGTTCTCTCTGACATTATCTCAGTAAACCCAATGATCCCAAAGGACCAGTAAATAATAACACTACTGATTTGTAAGACTGATCTTGAAGGTGGCAGGAGACTTGGATCTGCTGCTTTTAGTTTTGACTAGACTAGGGGTGATTTTGGTCTGTAAGTGCGTAATTTTGTCCTGAATATAGCATATCTTGCATCGTCCATACTAATTAGAACAGGTTTGCCGTAAAGATTACACACGAAGGACTCTATATCACTTTCGAATTCAGTTGTCACCTTATCAGATTATCCGAGCTGTCCAAACGCATGTAGATACCGGGGATGGGGGTCTGCATCCGCTTTAATGGGTTGCTCAAGTGTGAGATCTACTGGACTGCGGGAAAATGGCTTCGATGTACGTCGAACTGACAAAGCTCCGGCTTCTAGTATTTGTCTAACACCTGGGTGACTTTCGTCTACGTTAAGGAGATCAAGATGATACCTCACCATCCTGAGACCCCCCCCCCCCCCACCACACCCCCACCACACACACACACACACACCCCATCAAGGCTGACAGGGATAGCTTCCTTTACTGGATGTATTGGTGCTCGGAGGCGTTGGGTGATTACACGCTCTGTCAGTAAGTGCTGTTGTTGGATCACTACTGGCGAAAACTAGAATGAGAGCAAAGGCAGACTCAACACAGGAACTAAAACCATTCTGAATTAAAGCGACAGTGTTGATCTTGAAAAGATCATTGTCGGCATAGTCAACGATGAATCAATTTCTGATAGATTTCAGAAATGATAAGCTATACTGCATTTCCACAGGGAATGTAATGCCCAAAGACATAGCAGAAGACATCGTAGCAGTTGAGGAAAAGGGTGACAAGTGGTTAGAAGAGTTCAAGAGTGGATGCTTTTCAGATGCTGAATGTTTTGAGAAGCCAATAGCTGCCGGATCCGTAAAGTTTACTTGAAAGGATAGCAAAACCAAAGAACTACAGTGAACCAGAGATATGTTTAGGCGCTTGCTTTACCTTGCCACTACGATTAAGATAGACCTGATAAAGATATTTAGCTATCCACTGACCTCTGTTCCGATGTATCATGCTCATGTTGATGGAAGCATTATGAAAACGGACAAGTCAAAACTAATGAAAACGCTAGAGGAGAAAGTTGTTAGTGACCCTCCACTAACATCAGATGTATGGACAGAGGATGCAATGTTTCTCATTCAAATAATCAATAACCTACCTTCGACATTCGGCGGTGTATCCAAGGTGATATTCTCAATGCTAACGTGACTTGCAGACCGTGTCGACTTTGTATGTGACACATACAAACATCCTTAAATTAAAGACATTGAACGATACTCTCGTGGAGAGTTTTCTGAAGAAACAAAAATAGCTCGACAAGAGCAAAAACGATCTAAAGATTTTCACCTGCCATTCATCAGAGTGAAATTTTGAACAACTCATAACTTAATGCCCGTTGAAAATCTTTAGGTCGTCTTTGCTCTGGTCAAGCTATTTTTCCAAGAAGCGAAAACGGGTTCAAGCTCTGCACAAAGGTCTTTTAATCTTCACAATTAATATATTGTTACGATTTTAGATAATCTTATATTACCCCACATGTTTTAAATATAAATATATATGGTTTAATTACATAGTTTAGTTTGATCACATATATAACCACATACTTATCTGACTTCATTTAATCCCTTGTAGAGGCGGTAAAGCATATATTTTAGTGAAGGTAGATAATGCAGGTATTTGGATTGTCCTGCTAGATTAGCATTAAGTGATGAATGGCTGTTCATGCAGTAAGTTTGATGTCAGCTGGTGCGTTGGCTTGTTTACCTAAGCTGAATGATGTTGGGGCAGTGCGACCGACTTGCTGGCTGTCCAAGCTGCAAGCTCATGTCATTTAAGTGTTAGGATGATGAGTGTGCGACCTACTTGCTGGCTAGTTGATGTCATTTGGTGTATTGGCTGATGCTGTGCGACCTATTTGTTGGCTGTCCATGCAGCAAGCTCGTGTCATTTAAGTGTTAGGATGATGGGTGTGCGACCTACTTGCTGGCTAGCTGATGTCATTTGGTGTATTGGCTGATGCTGTGCAACCTACTTTCTGGCTGTCCATGCAGCAAGCTCATGTCATTTGTGTTAGCATGATGGGTGTGCGACCTACTTGCTGGCTGTTAAAAGCGGTAATTTAGTTCATTGGTTGGCTTAGCTGGCTTATGTAAGAATATATAAAGGGCTAATATTCTTCAGTTCGGGGTTCTTGGTCAGCGTTTTCAGTCAGAATTATTGAAGTACATTTCTTTAGAATGAGCAGAGTTAGAGAGAGAGAGAGAGAGAGAGACTTTTAAAGTGTAACTATAATATATTTTAGTAATTATTCTTACTTAAAAGAACTTTGATATTTGGATTATTTTGTCTAACATATTATTTGGACTAACTATTAGAAACGTTTAATAAAGGTTATCAACTTTGTGAAAGACTTATTTATATTTACTACGTCCTTATACATCTCACCTACAAGAAACATTTGTGTGGCAATAATATTTAAGTATTATTCCTAACATTACAAACTTTTCGTAATTTCGTAACACTGGTGGCAGAGGTGGGATTTCTAACTTACGAACTTTTCGTAATTCGTAACACTGGTGGCAGCGGTGAGATTTCTAACTTACGATATTTTTTGTAATTTCGTAACAATATTTTGGCAGATATATACGCATACTAATGTTATGAAATTCAAAGATGTCAACACAATAAAGATGACTACTGATATAAATCACATTCAGAAGTAAAACAGTTTTTGTCATATATGTGTACTTAACTGAACGTTTTGACCTCAAAGAATCCAATGACCTCAATCTTTAATATACCAAATATTCAGTTTCAAATTGATAACTAACAATTTGAAAGTCCATACCTTTTTATATACAACACCATTTGTAGCATGGTCACTGAGCATTTTCTTTTAATAGAAAATACCACCTGTCAGAATAAATGGTGTACTACAACTACCATTTATTGGAAATTAAAGTATGGCAGGGAGCTGAAATGGACATGCCACAAAACAAATAGAGGATGGTTTCATCTCGCTGGTTAATTTCAACACCTCGATGGGCTACATCCGTCTCGATGTTTAAATTAGCCAACTCAATGAGAATATACTCTATATATATGAGCAAATGGTTGACAGTGTAAAAGTTACAAATAGAAATACAGATTTACTTAAAACTTTGGCCTACAAATCTATTGACTAAGAAGCTCGCTCCAGACGGAACAATCTTATTTTCTGGGGTATTGCCGAAAACTCTGATGAAAACTGTCACATGCTCATAACTGAAGTGCTCGAATACCGATTGAACCTTGACCCACGAATGATATACATTTCGCGAGCACACAGGTTGGGTCACCTTAGACGTGACCACCAGCATCCACGCAGGCCCATTATTGTCTATTTCCGGGATTTAGGTGACACCGAAAAGGTTAATAACAGAGCCTACATGCTTAAAAACACCCCCGTTTCAATCGATTTCGATATGCCGAAAGAACTACAGGTTGCACGTAAGCGACTATCGCCAAAATATAAAAAAAATAAAATCGAGAAATAACAGGTCAAAGGTGCAAATTATGTATCCGGCTAAGCTTGTAGTATGTAGCAAAGTTGTATGTGACGAGTTTCCCGACTGGTACAGTATTATCAGAAATAACCGAGTTATAGATTGTACACATATTGATTACGGTCAGAATGTGATAAATAAGCCGTCGAATTCCAATGCCAGTGGCTGGGAGGCATATCCGAATTACAAAACGCCTAGTGTTAATACACAAGACAATGTACCGGTGACCCATATACATACAACAATTCAGCATTGCATAGCAATCACAGCATGGACATAATTTGGCAGGTGTTGAGCGAGTAAATCATATCAACATACCCTCAGAACGTCGTATAAGCACATCTCCTGAAATAGCCCATCGGTAATCCAACATAAAGGAAACCCGTGCACAGTCCGAGCTGAGCCATTAGCTCACACAACATAGTCATCTATTTTCACGCAAAGCGTCAACGTTCCCATAAATATAGACAATACGACAAATACCAGTTCTGGAGCAATGGATAGCAACGGCTTATCTGAGCCAGTAGGAAGTTCGCGTGTTTCTCGTGCAAGAGTTCGCGGAGAAAGTCGGTATGTCCACCGTTCACAGTCAGCCGCGGTTTATAAAAGAAATGAGGTCAACGAATCACAAACCGTGAACGTGCTTTCCGCCTCTCTAAAAATAGACACATTGACGATATTCAGGGTCATGACACACTTGGCACAAATGAACATAACACATAGGTAAACAATGAGAAGGTAAAGTTGCGTTTCCCGCTTATGAATATTCATCGACTAGTTACAAAGAGAAATAATAAACTGAAGAGTGCTGAGCTAAATGATATTTTTAAATCAAGTGATGCTGTGTTGCTTACAGAAACATGGACGGACGAAAATAAAAAATCTTGCAAGCGTAACTCAGGCGGTATAGCGGTATATATTGGACATGAATATGTCTCGAAGGACACATTGGTTCACCTTAGTGATGATGATATTATTTGGGTACAAATTGAGAGTCAAAGATTATCATTAAGTAGTGATTTATATGTTTGTTTAACCTATGTATTACCGGATGACAGTAGCCGACAGGCAATGGTTGAAACCAATAAATTGATCGTTTATTAGAATATATTGCATGTATAGAAAATAAAAGCATAAATGAGTGAAGAATGTTAATTCTGGGGGATTTTAATAGTCGTACATCCACTAATTGTGATTATGTCGTAAACGATAACACTGTTCACAAGTATATGTTACCTGATGATTATATTTCGGATATTGAATTTCCGCGTTTTCCTGAGGATAAAGGTCATGTCAATAATAATGGGTTACTTCTATTAGACTTATGCAAACAGAGTTCCTTGCGTATTTTAAACGGTAAATTTGGCAACGATAAAGGTGTTAGTCGCTTTACTTTTGTTGGCAGTCGGGCTTGTTCAGTAGTGGATTATGTGTTGTCGTCACAGAATCTATTAACACATGTTAGTGAGTTCGAAGTTGGCGAGCCAAATATTTTGTCGGACCATTATTTAGTAACATGTTCTTTAGATTTTTATAAACCAGTCGATGGGTCGTCGATCATAAATAAAGAATTTGAGCGATTAAGCTTAAATATATATGGAACAATGATAAGAAAAGTGATTTTATTGAGAGTTTCAATACAGCAGAAATAAGTTGTAATTTGAATGCCTTAAATGAAAAAATAGAACAGTGTGCGAATATTGGAGATATAAACTCATGTATACGTGATTTTAATGCTATTATTGAAGATGTGTCTTCACCATTATATTTAAACGTAAACTTTATTGTTATAGCAATGTTAAAGCAGATATTCCTGTATTTAACAAAACAAAAGAAAATCCATGGTATAATGATGAATGTCATGGAAGTAAGTTTTATTTTTCACAAAAGTTAAACAAATATAGAGAAAGTAAAAGTGGCACAAATATAATTGATATGGTTAAAGCTCGATCACATTATAAATCTATTGTTAGAAATTATAGGACGGATTGTGATCGAGTGAAAACAGCAGAATTTGTAAATGCAAGTTATTAAAATGCAAAGTTGTATTGGAATAATATGCTTAAAGAAGCATCGGGACTTAAGCCAACAAATATACCATTGTCTTCTTTTGAACAATATTTTAAAGCTGTTAATAGTCCAAATAACGAGTTCTTTGTTCCAGATGAAGATGTTGTATATGTTAATGAACGTTACGAAAATAATGAATTTAACATAATGTTTGAAGAGTTGAATATGTATGTTACTGAGGATGAGATTATAAAATCAATTAAGCAACTGAATTCAAATCGATCGTCTGGACCTGATATGCTATTAAATTAAATGTTCATTCATGGTAAAACTATTTTATCACCAGTTGTCTGTAAAATGTTTTATAAGGTGTTTGAGGTTGGGCATTTCCCAAAAGTCTGGTCAGAAGGGTATATTATTCCTCTTCACCAAAAGAGCAATATTTATGATGTAGAAAATTACAGAGGTATTACTTTATTGTTTGGGTAAATTATTTACACGTGTATTAAACAATAGATTATCGGATTTGGCAGAAACATACAGCGTTATTATTGAAACACAGGCTTGATTTAGATCGCACATGATGACTGTTGATAATATATTTGTTTTAAATGGATTAATTACACATATTTTAATTCAGGAGAAGAAACTGTATTGTGCATATTTTGAATTTACTAAAGCCTTTGACTATGTTGTGCGTGATAATTTATGGTATAAATTAACAAAGTTCGGTATACGGGGAAATATTCTTGATATTATTAAATCAATGTACTCATGTGTCAAGTTTAAAGTTAAATACTGTAACCAATTGAGTGATGAATTTTATTGTGTACTTGGCGTTAGGCAAGGGGAGTGGTATCGCCATTATTGTTGTCTATGTATTTAAATGATATTGAAGATGCATTCATACATAGTGGCTATAAAGGTTTAGATATTAATGTTTAAGATGTTTATGCTTTTGTATGCAGATGATATAGTTCTGTTTGCTAACACTGCAACAGAGTTACAAGATGGACTTAATGTATTATCTAACTATTGCAAAGAATGGAGATTGAAAGTAAATTGTATGAAAACGAAAAATATCGCATTTAGAAAGGGCGCAATGTTACCACGAAATTTAGTTTTTATTTATGATGACGCCCCATTAGATATAGTAAGCAAGTTCACATATTTAGGTATAGTATTTTCTAGGGAGGGTCTTCAGCAGAAGCACTAACTACTCTTGCCGGTCAAGCACAAAAAGACATTTTTAAGATGAACAGGTATTTGTATAAATTTACATTCATATCACCAAAGCATAAGTTAGATCTGTTTGATAAATTGATAACTTCAATTTTAAATTATGGATGTGAAGTGTGGGGATACATACAAGCTATATCAATTGAAAGAGTGCATTTACAGTTTTGTCAACATATTTTGGGTGTTAAGAAAACCACTCAAAACGATTTCATATATGGTGAACTTGGCAGAACATCATTCATTACACGAAGAGTTTTGATAATTATTAAATATTGGTTAAAAATCATGAGAGTACATGATCGTAAATATGTGAAAATAGTTTACAACATGATGATTAATGACTGTGAAGTACATCCTCTAACAATAAACTGGGTTTCCTAGTTAAAACACTTACTATCCTCTCTTGGATTTTATAATGCATGGTTACAACAAAGTGATGGTAACTGTAATATATTTCTTTCAATAGTAAAGCAACGGTTGAATGACAATTTTGTTCAAAATTGGCACAATCGATTAGAAAACTCAACTAGAGCAGTTTTTTATATACATATTGCACAATTTCAGTTTCAACCATATCTAGATAATATAAATGTTTTCAAACTGTGTCAAGCACTAACTAAATTACGGGTGTCATCTCATAGGCTGCAAATTGAAGCGGGTAGATGGGTTAAACCCAATAGAATTCCTTTTAACGATGGACTATGTTTATTTTGCAATAAACTTGAAGATGAGTTCCATTATGTGCTGGAAGCCAAACATACATAATGCTAAGGAAGCAATATATTCCTAAATATTTTTATAAGAGGCCGAATATGATCAAATTTCTTGAATTATTAAATTCACAAAATAAGATATATATATTCGCAAAATTTTTACGTTTGTTTTAAGAACATTTAAGTTACAAAACGAAACACTATACAGAAATTAAATATTTCTAAATATAATTTATGTCATGTAGCTAATATGTCATGGTTATCTTTGTATAACTAAAAAGCTACTCAATCAGGGTTACCGTTACCATAAACTTCGTAAAACCTTTGCAAACTTTTATTATCGTAACCCTGATCTTCTTTCCAAATATAAAAGAAATTTAAGGACTCTTCTGCGACAAGGACTATCACAACCTGACTTCTATGGTGATGTGATTTATAAACTTCGTAAGATTCTTGGTCATGATCACTTTCATACTATCTTTGTTAAACTTGTTAAAAAGTTTATCAAAAGAGGTTATGACCCTATCATTTTGCAACGTACTGCATGCTTGGTGGTGGACCCTTTTACAGTTCGCCACTATGCTTTCCTCTTTAATTGTACGATGTCCGGACAGGCGTTGGACCCTATGATGAGGCCTACCTAAAGCCCATTGGGACGGTGGCGTTTGATGTTTGTCTATGATCTTTCTTGTCGTGCCCTTAATGGTTTATTCTCTTGTTGCTATGGCTTCTGCCAAGTCATTGAGTACCTTCATTGCGGCTTCTTTCTAGGCTATTGTTTTTTTATATTATATTTACACGAGCATATTTGTGTTTTACTTATATTGCCTATTGATGCTGCCTTGTTGGTTAGAGATTAGATCATGGCGGGGATTTCTTTATTTGCACTGTCCTGTGTTAATGGGATGACAGTATGGTAAATGTGAGGTTTGGTGCACCCTAGAACCGGTTTAAACCCCCCAGTGGCCTACTTTTCCACTGACTGTTCCAAGGCGGTAGCCCTATTGTCAACCCTTTTGTGTTTGTGATGTCGTTTGTATTTATTATTACTTTTGCTTCTTGTTTGTCTGTTTGCGTGTTTGTTTCTGTGTTTTGTGGTTGACTGTCCTCCTTGAATGCTACTTTCCCTGTCTGATCTTTTTATATTTCTTTATATGTCATGTTTGCATACTTATGTATGTATTAATCATTATGATAAAAAGAGTATTGACCATTTTACTTAGAAACGTTTTTTGGTGAAGAATGCAAGCACATTGGTAATACGGACCGTCAGTAAAGTGTTTTCATTTACTGGGACTGCGTGTCTTGTAGTTTGACTGTCAGTGAAGTTTTTTCTTTACTGGGTTAAAACTTGTCTTCACTCAACAACGGGCATCTATGATGAATGGTAATTGATTTATGTAAGGAAGAGTTATATATACGCCTTCTCGTTATATCAGTTCGGTTAAGATAATCTGCATATTTATAGTTGGACATTCATTTTTTGTAATACCTACACTGTTGCCATGCGTTGTGAAATTGTATGTTGTATCCTCACGGGCTTTTAAGCCTAGTGGAAATTGGAAATAAATATATATCTATATTACTTAATGTTATCTGCTATAAATAACAAGTGATTGTATTAAATTGTATTAAATGTATTCCCATGTATTGTGTTCACTCATATTTTGACCCCGTGTCATATTAAAGTGATGTTTGGAAGTACGGGTCATATAAACACATTTAAAATATATTTACACGATATCAGAATATTACGTATTATCAATAAATATCATGAAATAATATAAAATAAATACACTGGGATATTTTTTCTTTATCTATTATGACCAGGTCGTTGTATATTTTGTAGAAGAATAAGAGGCCCGCTTGATTGCGACGTGATTCAAGGGTGAGCCATTTAAGATCACTGAGCATCTCTCCCACGTGACTAGTGTTGTGCCATCTTCTACATGACCATCTTGCTGCAGTTCTCTGGACTTTTTCTAACTGGTTTATATTGGTTTGCGTATATGGGTTCCAGATATGGGAGGCATACTCTAACTGTGGGCGAACTAACGTTTTGTAAGCAGTAGACTTAGTTTCTTTGTGGGAAAACTGAGATTACGACGAATAAAACCGGGTGAGGGCGTAATCATGTATGATATGGTTCCTAGGTTGATGTTTGGTTATTCGCATTGTTTGACATTTGGAAACATTAAACTCATCATCGACTTCCTCTCCCATATTGCCAGCTTGTCGAGGTCCTGTTGCAAGTCATAGCAATCCTGATCACTGCATATGTTTCTGTATAGGACGCCGTCGTCAGGCGATGCCAGTTGGAAGATCGTCTATGAAGATTAAGAACAAGATCGGACCAAGAACAGAGCCCTGTGGTACGCCATATAATACTGGGGCAATATCTGATGATTTCCAATCCAAGACTACCCGTTGGGTACGACCAGAGAGCCATGGCTCTAACCAATCCCTTGCGGTACCTTGGATCCCATAGTAGTCTAGCTTGTAAAGGAGTCTTCTGTTTGGTACCTTATCGAAAGCCTTAGCAAAGTACATCCGTCTGTTAATCGTACCATCTAGGTTAGAGACCAAATCGTGTACAAATTGGACTAGTTGTGTATCACAAGATCTATTGCTTCTGAACCCGTGTTGACAATTGGACAGAACATTGTTGAATGATAAATGGCGCATGATATTACTAACAAGAATGTGTTTTAATGTTTTGCAGCAAATGCACGTCAGTGAGACAGGTCTATAGTTACTGGGATCATATTTATCCCCCTTTTTTAACGCAGGGGCAACCGTTAGCCGTACGCCCATCATCTGGAACAACACCTTGACTGTTTGATGTGTTAAAAATGGGTGTAAGGATGTGTGATATCTCTCTGCTGCGCACTGAGATTGTCTGGTCCAGCCGTCTTGTTAACATTAAGTTTGTCAAGGAGTTTTTGGACACCTTTCTGTTCCACTGTAATGTCTTTCATAGGCGAATACGGACTTTGACCTTTATTTCGGAGTGGGGGCGTTGTATCTATCGGTTCTTCTGTAAAAACAGACTTGAATTGATCGTTTAGGATGTTTGCCTTGTCCTTGTTGCTTGTTTTAAGGATTCCTTCTTGTCGAAGGGAGGCAATTCCAGTGGACTCCTTTTTTAGACTTTTTTATGAACGACCAAAACCTGTTTTGGTTTTTCATTCTTGTGGGAGTTGTCATCGTCTGTCTCGTCAACCGTGAAGATACCAGAGACATACCTCCAGTAGGTGTATCTTAGTAGCTTTCTGCACGTATGCTCTGTACTTTTTATAATGGTCATGGATGTCGGGTTGTTTTTACCTCCTAGCCTTATGGAATAACTTTTCCCTTTGTGTAATGAGTCGTTTTATGGTTCGGTCAATTCCAGGGTAACTGTATTTAGCTTTTGTCATTTTTGATTGGAATGAAGGTATTAATAGGGTTGTCTTGAAGTCATTCCAAGATCATTAACTGGGATTTGACCATATGCTAAATGACTGGAAATTTTCCTCATACTGCCTCATGTGGTCTTTAAGCCCTTCCATGTTGGCCTGTTTGTATAGAAAAAATCTTCCTAGGTGTTTTCCTGATCCGTTTATGACAGTAGGTAAGTGTGAGGTTTGGTGCACCCTAGAATCGGTTTAAACCCCCAGTGGCCTATTTTGCCACTGACCGTTCCAAGGCGGTAGACCCTATTGTCAACCCTTTTGTGTTTGTGATGTCGTTTGTATTTTTTATTACTTTTGCCTTTCGTTTGTCTGTTTGCGTGTTTGTTTTTGTGTTTTGTGGTTGACTGTCGTCCTTGAATGCTGCTTTCCCTGTCCGATATTTTTAGCCTTCTTTCTTGCCTTGATGTCGTACTCGACGAAAACAATATCGTGATCCGACTCTATTTTCGTCAGGTATGGAACGGCCGTTTATACACAAATTGTTGGTATCTCTATGGGTACGAACTGTGCACCCTTTGTCGCAGATTTGTTTTTATATTGCTATGAAAGAGATTTCATGTTGATTCATTCACCAGATATCCAGGAAGATCTTCATTGGGGGCCTTTAATGACACCTCTCGGTATCTGTACGACATATTAAACATTGAGCAACACTTTCTTTTTCTACTATGGTTAATAATATATACCCTAAAGAACTTCAACTTAAAGACACATTTCCCACGCTACTTGGTCATTGAAAAAGCATGAGAAGCTTGAATATTTACAGCCAGCACGCTTCATGGCTGAGGCAACTCAGGTATATAAATTGGGTATATAAATTGAGGCCCACTCTTAGTATTTTTATTTGTATAGCATTGCTATATTGAGGGCAAGAATAGCTTAACAACACTTTGTAATTTACTTTAATGAAACAATATATGTTTCTCATGTAGGTTTTGAATACAAAACTTATCTGGTATTTCTTAATTGTTTTCAGACCAAAATCTGAGCACAACACAATAAATATACAACATTCTTTAATGTGTTAATATATGTACTTGTCACAAATTCGGTGGGCCTCATAAACTGAAGAAAAATTGAATATCACACTTTGCTCATGAAATTGTTTGTCTAACAGTGATTTACAGTTACCTATAGAAATTCTCTCCCCCCGCCCCCCCCCACCCCCCCCCCCCCCCCCCCCCACAAGTACAATAAGCTCGAAATATGTCTTTAGCAAAGCTAATATTTCTGATACTAACGCATGTCTTTAACAAAGCTAATATTTCTGATACTAACGCTTCTTTCTTGATTTGCATATCTCCATTGAAAATGGTGAAATTAGCAACATATATGACAAGAGAGATGATTAAATTTTGATATTGTTAATTATCCCATTTAGATGGGGATGTTTCCCGAGCAACTTCTTATGGGGTCTATGTGTCTCAACTTATTCGTTTTTCTAGAGCTTGTACTCGAGTTGAGGACTTTAATATTCGTAATCTTTGTATAACTAAAGGGCTACTCCATCAGGGTTACCGTTACCATAAACGTTGTTAAACCTTTGCAAAATGTTATTATCGTAACCCTGATCTTCTTTTCAAATATAAAGTAATTTAAGAACTCTTCTGTGACAAGGACTATCACAACCTGACTTCTATGGTGACGTGATTTACAAACTTCGTAAGATCCTTGGTCATGATCACTTTCATACTATACTGGTTAAACTTGTTAAAAGGTTTATCAAAAAAGGTTATGACCCTATCATTTTGCAACGCACTGCATGCTTGGTGGTGGACCCATTTACAGTTCGTCACTATGCTTTCCTCTTTGTGCGATGACCGGTCAGTCTTTGGACCCTATTACGCCTACCTAAAGCCCAAAAGGACGGTGACGTTGGATGTTTGTCTGTAGTCTTGTCTTGTCGTGCCCTCAGTGTTGTATTCACTTCATGCTCTGGCTTCTGCCAAGACACTGTTAGTACCTTCTTTGTGGCTTTCTAGGCTATTGTTATTTTGTATTTATATATACACGAGCATCTTGTATGTTTTACTTTTATTGCCTATTAATGCTGCCTTGTTGGTTAGGTAATAGTTCATGGCGGGGATTTCTTTATTTACACTGTCCCGTTTTATTGGGTTGACAGTAAGGTAAGTGTGAGGTTTGGTGCACCCTAGAACCTGGTTTAAACTCCCATCGGCCTTTTTTACCACTGACCGTTCCAAGGCGGTAGCCCTATTGTCAACCCTTTTGTGTTTGTGATGTCTTATATGACCTTTTATTCATTTTAAAATGTGTTCTTTGTTTCTGTATGTGTTTGTGGTTGACTGTTGTCCTTCAATGCTGCTTTTCCTCTTCGATTTTTATATCTATATTTCCTTTGGGGAATAGTCTTTTAATCATATTGACAGGTGTAGGATTATTTGTCAGAAACAGGTCTAATGTTTTGTCTTGACGTGTTGGAATGTCCACTACTTGATCGGTCTCCGACTATTTCAACCAGTTGCTTTTGTTAATTTTGGACACTCCAGGAGGCACATATAGCCTGTTCCAGTCTACATCTCCACAGTTAAAATCCCCACCAATGCAAACATGGGCATTCCTGTAGTTCATCATCATTAAATTCGTCAAGGTATTCAGGATTTGTTTTGTCAGGCATTCCGTAAAAGGAACATAGATATAGGGTTTGGCATCCCACAATCTCCAGCTTGTACCAGATAAGTTCACAGTTGGTGCTTAATTCTGGTACTTCTACACACAGAAGGTCAATTCAGTTCAATTTTCCCCCCACTCAATAAGTTATATTACACCTTCAACTTCTCTGGGGCGGCTCTAAATAATCTATATTGTGTTGTTGCGCCGCTGAACAATATATTCATTTCAATTCAATAACCCCACCCCCACCTCACTCAGTAAGTTATAATACTCCTTCAACTTTCTCTGGCGCGGCTCTAAATAACCTATAATATATTGATGAACTGTTAAACAAGATTCAATTCAATTCAATTTACTCATTTAGTCATATTTCTCCACCCAATATGTTATAACACCACCTTACACTCGATCACATAACTCTGAGACACCCCTGAGGACACCCTGGCCTTCCGGACACCATGGCCTCCTACGCTTAGGCCATGGTATCCGCGGACACCATGGCATCCTACAACATTACAGTTGCGAAACTTGGGGTTTATACGAAATCGATACAAATAGGAAGAATTCATTTAAAGTTTTGTAAGCAACTATTGGTTATCCAATGTAAAGACCGTACTGGACGAACATGGCTTTGGTAAACCACATAGCGTTAATCCAACATTTTGTTTTTTTAATCTTCAAAAATGGCAAGAAAATGTTGATAATAGTGGTACATTATGTTCGTATAAATATTTTAAACATGAGTTTGCATTTTTTATCTCGAGGCTAAGGCTTTCCTCTCATTCTCTGAGAATTGAGCAAGGTAGATATGGACGAAATGGAATAGAAAGAAATGAAAGATACTGTACTTTTTGTGAAAAAAACAACAACACAAACAATATAGAAGATGAATATCATTTCATTAAAATTTGTCCTCATTTTAATGACATAAGAATACGCTTCTTATTGAAAAAATATTATAAACGTCCAAGCTTTATAAATCCTGCGAATTAATGAATTAATGAAATCTAAAAAAAGAGCTAATAAATTTGGTTAAATACATCAAAAGCGCATTTGACCAAAGAACTATTTTATTAAACATTCCAGTTTATGTTCATGCTATACTCTAAGGTATATGTATTGTATTTAATCACTTTTCAACATGTTATAAAGCATGCTGTTTCTTGTTATTTGTATTTCAATATTGTTTATTTGCTGTTCATAAATTGTATAAAATATTGAATAATAATTGTACTATACTGTTCACTTAAAAGCATGTATTGTTTAAAATCATGTTGACCGACAAGGTACTATATACAGAACAGAACAGATATTTTATTTCGACTTATACATATAGTATCTCGTCATCAAAATGTAATATACAAAGTTTAATTAAACACATGACAGGCTCACACGCATGCACCCCAACACGCACACACACTCTCACACACCTCTTACGCACGCATACGCACACACGCACTTACTCTCCCTCTCTCTCTCTCTCTCTCTCTCTCTCTCTCTCTCTCTCTCTCATGCAATTATATAAACGAATTATTTGTTGAAACAATACCTAATACCTGAGGATAAACTTTATATATATGCATACAACTACGTATAATTAAATGTGTTACGTACAATAAATGCTTCTTTTACAAACTTAGCTACATTTTGAATACTTTTATGTTTCTTACTTTGCATCAATTCAATAAATTTAATAACACTAGGGTTTCGATAATAATAATACGCCTTAATATAAAGTTTGCGAATATGCTCATAGACGGGACAAATTAAAATAAAATGATATTCGTCTTCTACGTCATTAGAATTACAAATATTACAATATCGTTCAGTTCTGTTTTGTGTGTATCTGCCGGTTTTGACTCTGAGGGAATGCGAAGATAATCGTATTCTTGACATTGCCGTTCTTAGTTTAAATGGCAACATATCTAGATAAGATTCATATTTAAAGACAGTCTTGAAATGTTTATATAATACTAGAACACGGTTATTTTCAATATCACTATACCACTTCTGTATAAAAGAATCAATTACTCTTTGTTTGAATAATACATGAAATTGTTTCAAATTAATACTGTGAGGCTCATTCCATACATAGGTAAACCCAAAATCATTTAAAAGGGTCTTAACATTACTTGCCCAATTTTTACAGCCTCTCTCACAATCTCTCATTGATTCTTCATACATAGTAGATATTACTATATTGTTCGTACTCACAACCTTAGTCCTATACTTAATTATTTTAACATATCGTGATACATACAAGGGATATCTACCTAACTCTCCATAGACTCCTGCATTACTAGTTGAAGTTTTAACTTTCAACAAAAATTTACAAAATTTTAAATGAATTCTTTCAATTTCTTTTGACTTTGTAAACCCCCAAATCTCTGCTCTATAATTAAGAATAGTCCCCACAAATGCATCAAAAAGTTGACAACATGTTTTAAGTTTGAAATTATACCTTTTTATATTTGCGATTAGGACATTTAACGCCTTTAAACCTTTCCCTGCAAGTGTTTCCTGATTTAGATTAAAAGTCCCAGTATAGTTAAAAACATTTCCTAAATAATTAAAATCATTTACCACTTCTAACTTCTTTCCATTATACTCCCATGCTTCATTTTCCCTTAATAATCGGCCTCTTTTTCTAAAGGTCATCACTTTCGTTTTCTCAATATTTACCTCCAACCCCCATTTATCACAATATACTTTTAAATTATCTAAATAAGCTTGCAATTCATTTGGCGTTTCTCCAATTAAAACCATATCGTCTGCAAAAAGCAATAATATTAACGTGATGTCGTTTATACTAAGGCCAGATGTATTACTATCCTGTAAAAACAATTCAAGGTCTTCTATAAACAGAGAAAACAATAACGGTGAGATTACCTCCCCTTGTCTTAGACCAATTGAACATTCGAAAAAATCGGAGAATGAATTACAACTTCGCACACACGATTTAACTTTCCTGTACATATCTTTTATAACTCTTAACATTTTACCGTTCATACCAAGTTTAAATAATTTAAACCAAAGTGCGTTTCTATATATACTATCATATGCCTTTTTTAAATCTACAAAGGCACAGTACAATCGTTTGCCTTCATTTAAAAACTTATGTATAACTGCCTGTAATACAAAGATAGCGTCAACTGTTGAACGACCTGCCCTAAAGCCAAACTGCGCGTCTGACAATACACTATTCTCCTCACACCACTGACCAGTAGGAACGCCACGGACCTATAACATATCAGTTCTGTTCGCATTTTAACTCCGCGAACATGGACTATTTCTTTGTATTTTACGGACTATTTTACGAATTTTCAATTAAAACAGACGCCATTTTTTTACAACCGAAATTGGGCGCGCTACGTCGGTGAGCACTACGGGTACCTATGGAGTCTAACAACACGCGTACAGTGTTTCATACCGTAGATTATGTAAAAACTAATACCTTACCGGACGAAATAACGTCCCATTATGTGTATACACGATGCAGTGTTGGTGACTGACAGGTCACCGTGACATAACTTGACACGTGAAATTGACATGTTGGTGCAAGTTGGATTTGGGATTACCGTCTGCTGCTGGAGGTCCATGATCAAGGTATTTGTTTTGTCATTAAAATGTGTTTGTTAATAAACAGTACACACCACTTTTAGATCGTACATATTTAGACAATGGCCAAATACAGTGCCTAAAAAAGTGGTGTATACTGTATAATAGAAAGTTCATAATCACTATAAGTGTTTTTCCTGTACTCCGATCTTTCCAGTAACTGGATGTACAGTAAACTGTAGAACGTTTCGTGGAATAAAACAATTACTAGTAGAAATGCTATCAATGTCCCCCGCACCCCGCCCCCACCCAAGTACGGTAGATGGGGGTGTGGGGGTAGATGGAGCTTGCATACCGAAAACAAGAAGGGGTAAGGAAACTAGAAACCCCCTCCACTCCCACCCCTCAGATGCATGAATGTAAATTGTTAGCGTTGTCTCTATATCGTTATGTTATCCCCATTTTCTCGCACATTCGTGAATACATAACCCGATACAACTACCATTGAAACAATGTAAACTGCCATAGACATTTGACTGAAATCGGTCAGATTCATATTTATGTACAGTAAAGTTTTGAGTCAAGGAAGTGATTTTGAATTTACATTTATTTACATTTACTACATACTTTCTGTTGCGAAATAAACAACGCAATTTCGAGAAAATACACTTCACTTAAAAGCCTTTAAGGAGATGGAGCTACTACGCTTGTCTCCAGTGTGTCTCAAAAGAAATGACTATTCCATGGGCAGGAAATATGCTGTGAAAGTGGAACAATGTTTTTAATGGATCTCCAGTTAGGCTACATTATATTTTACATGTATAATGAATGATGAGAGATGTTTTTATTACATTAACCGTGTTATTGAGCACAAGTAGTATTCATGCTTTATTCAATTTAGTTCTTCTTTTATCTTTTCTTTTTTAAATATGTTACATTATGTATAACAAAGGATAAACTATGTCTGTTTGATCATTGACATTGAACTGATGTTGTTTTCAGAGAGGCCTCAAATGTGAAACGTGCCCTTGAGCAGCTCTAAGTGAATTGATACTGACGACTTCAGAATGTCAAGCCGTATTAAATGCCATTGGATCATATGGAGGTGAGAGCCTTTTTAAAAATTGTTTGCACTTGTGTAGTTCTTTAAATGGAGCTTGTGTTATGCTTGCACGGTGCTGTTCAAAGTTAGAATAAAAAATGTTTTCAGTGATAATGCAGCGTGATTGTCATATGAGCTCGTGTAAACTACATGTACTGGATACATGCGAAAACAAGTTGTGTTAAAGGGACACGAGGCAGTCTTTATTTGTTTAAAACTTCTGGAGTTCAGATAATTTTCTGCATTGTTTGCATTTGTGCATCATTAATATTATTTATTAGAATAGTTCAGAAGAAATTGTTTGACACATTACTTACTGTTGATAATAGTGCACCTATAATATATTTAAGTATTTGATAGAATAACGAAGACAAAATGAAACACTTTTATTTAACTTTTAATGCAAGCAGGTCTAAATTTAAAATGTTACCAGGTTAACAAATGGAGATGCTAATGTTAAAGCTTGATAAATACTTCAAGATTGCCGTGTGTCCCTTTAACATCAACTAATTACAATATGATTATGGTCTATGTGATGGGTCCCCAATTTATTAAAGGGACACAGAGAAAATTTCCAATCTTGTGTCTGTCTTACACATTTTCACATCAGAACAGACCACACATCTACAAAAGTGTCTTCTCAACTGCCCTATTTAATCATGTTTTATTTCTAAAACTAGCGGCATCACCAGGTTTTGAGAGAGAAAATAAATAGTTGTATATAAGTTGTATATTAATGTTTTCGCCCCATGTAAAATGACCTTACTAAGTCATTAAAGTAAACTATCCTATGAACAAAACTTGTAAAATTTAACAATTTTAGATTTTTGGCAAGACTTGTATTTTATTTCCCTTCTAGTAAAAATGGCTTATAGAGCATTGCACCCTCTGTCAGATTTAACTTTCCTTATAATAGATTCTTGCTGTACTGTTGGGTGAAAAATACATTAAAATTGTTCTATAATCATGTCAGTTCAATCATATACTCGTATGATAAACAATATAATATGTATTGACCCTTTACTTGATGTGCCATTTACTCAGTTTCGGTCAAGGGACGTTTATAGCATATCTGCTTTGAATCCAGTGAACACGGATTCAATTCTTACTGGCGCCACTGGGTTACTTCGATGTGTCCTGCTAGCCCCGTTGATGGTCCTGTGTATCGGAGTCTGTCCTCCAAGCACGTTAAAGAACCATAGGTATCTAATCGGTAGTAAGCGTAGGGCAGGGTTCCTGGATGCCTATGTATCTTTCCTCCTCTCTTTGGGGCGGCTCGAAATAACCTAAACAACGTGTTGATGAGGCGTTAAACAATAATTAAATTGTAAACTGTCCCATTCCCCTAAACATGCCCTAGCTCTCTCTCGCAACACCTGATTCAAATTGAATACTCTGCTCGACTTATATTAACTTTTTATTCTATGTCTTTCTTTTCTTTCAGTCTGCACGTCATGTGGAAGAAGACTCCATGTACACCACTGGCCAGAGTCAATGCTGAAGTTTATGTTCGCTCAATTATTTGCTTAATAAAGTATACATATGAACTAACATATTGTCTTTATAATTATGTCTTTCACCACAAAGTGGTAGGTAAGACAGATTATATTTGGCCTTTCCGTTCGTCCGTCACAAATCTTGTCTGCGCTACTTGTTGGATTTTGACGAAACTTTGTACGAAGCATCAGTATGTGCATATCAAATATTGAAGGTCAAGGGTGCCGTGACCCAATAATGATTATGAAAAACCTTGTCTGCACTGTCCACTTCCCCAGAAGCAAAATTCATTGTTTGAGTGCATTTGGTGAGTGATTGATGCCTTTTGATTTTGAGGTCATTAGGTCATTAGGTCACCGTGACATGATAATGTAAAATGTTGTAAACTTAAGTCCACTTTCCCTAAAGCAAATCTTATGAAACTTAATGGATGGATTGCCTGTTGCGAGAGGGTGATCCTTTTGATTTTAAGTGGGTCAACGGTCAAGGTCACTGACCGGATAATTAAACGCATTGTCCGCACTGTAACTTCTCTTTTCCTGAAGGAAGTCTCTTGAAACGTCATGGGTTGACTGCCTGTGATAAGACTACTGCGCCGTTTAATGATTTTGAGGTTAATAGGTCAAAGGTCAATATCACCCTGAAACGATCATGAAATATATTCAAACGTCATGGGTTGACTGCCTTTGGTAAGAGTATGATCCCTATTAATATTGAGGTCAGTAAATCTGAGGTCAACGTCACAGTGACTTGATCATGAAAAATCGTGTCCGCAATCAAACTCTTTATTACTTTCTCTGAAGCTAATTTCATAAAACTTCATACTTTGACTGCCTTTGGTGAAATGATAATCCCTGTTTAAGTCAGTAGTTGAAAGGTCCGTTACCATGAACGGAAAATGAAAAGTATTGCCCACACAGATTTTCCTCTTACCTAAAGCAAATTTCATGAAACTTCATTGGTGGACAGTGGAAAGAGGATGATCGTTTGATTTTTAGGTAAAAGGTCAAGTTCCCTGCAGACATCCACTATCCAAGGATAAGCATATGTTACAACACACATGTTATAATAATAATGGTATAATATATGAATATTTTCTTGCACAATGTTGAATCCGGTAAAACAAGTGGTTTTGTTCACATATACTGTCGCCTGTGAACCAAACCAATTGTTTTTAATTTACAGGATTCAACAGTGTGTAAGACATATTCCGATCATCCATTTTTTTTTAAATCATAAATTAAAAAATATATATATTAAAACAAACAAAACATGCTATTTGATGAAAACAGACGTATTCAAATTTTCAAAGTAACAATATTTGCAGAATATAGTAGATTTCAACTGCTGAAAACAAACATGTATTTTTTGTTCAGGAAAAAATAATTCCATGAATATAGTATTTATCATCGTTATATATGTTCAGGGAAATGTTTAATTTGTCTGTTTTCAAATACTACAGATCGTAACGCACCGCACATGTATATTCAGTATTTACTTTCAATATAGTAGTGAGTATGACTGCGTTCTGGGACCATATAAATATAAAAGAATAATATATATAAATATATATATATAACTATATATGCCCTATAAATATAAACGACCCGCACTTTTTGGATTCACGCGTACAGTGTTTCACAACACCACAAATCTGGCAAGTGCTCCATTGACACAGTGTCATGTCCACATGTTTATGTTATGAAATCTTCGAGTCTACACATAATCATGTTTGTTACTGACAGTAGCATGTCTGTTACTCGTCAGTCATTTATTTACTTGGTTAAAGGGACACATGCCAATCTTGCTTTTTTTAAAACTCGAGTCGCCCCCTCAGTTTTAAACGAACAGTTAAAAGAATATACTTCTTTCTGCCTGTTAAACTAATATTAGTTTATCGCTTTTTCTGATTTCGAAAATTAACTCTGAAACGTATGCTGCCGCCATCATGATTTCATTTTCCGATATACCGTTGCAACATTGTTTGTTAAAATAAATTGGCCACTCTGACATAAACCCAATGCATGTATAGATCAAAAATTTAGTGTAAAATACATGGACACATACATTTTAAATATATGTGTTTACATAACGAAATTATTTAATTGTTTCTGTAGCCGGTCGTCTTTCCTTAATGAATATGAATGTTGCCGTCTTTGGGTCGGACGGTCCTGTTACTTAATTAGTACTTGTCTCCGTTTATTGAAATTCTACATATATACAGAGGAGAGATGTATCTATATGATTTTGTTTTTATTCTCGCTTCTAAAATGACGAAATAAATCGATTTGAATAAAAGGCGCATTCTCAGCAATACACAACGTATTGTGTGTACGGGTTGGAGGGGGGAAGCCGACGGGGTTGGAGGGATTCTACCGTAATGTTGCTCTCATAAATACTGTGAACATACTACATCAATAATATAACAACTACTGAACAATGCTGAAATCGATTTATCTTTATAAATGAATTCATAATTCCACAATTTTATTCCGTGCGAACATCGATTTGGAACGTCGATTCGGCGTATTTAAGCGATTACGGTGTACTTCGATAATTTTCGGGGGGAAAAAGTAGTTGCCTCCGATTTTTTTTATATTTTACATATCTACAGAGGAAAGATGTATTTACGCGTACATGCTTTTGTTTTTTTCTCTCGCTTCTAAAATGATGAAATAAATCGAATTTGATTAAAACTGCGCATTCGCAGCTATATACAACTTAATCAATACGGTATGGAGGGTGGTGGGGGTGCGATGAGGGGCGGGGTTGCAGTGATACTACCGTAATGGTGTCCTTGAGAAAAACTGTGAACATTTTACTCTAATAATTTATTAAATACAGAACAATGTTGAAATCAATATATCTCTTAAAAAGGATTTCACAATTTCATGGTTTTATATCCCGCGTGTAAATTAACTTCGAAAGGTGATTGTTCATATTTTAGTGAACACGGTGTACTTTGTTAATTTTGGGGGGAAAAAAGTACTTTTTTCTGACTGACTTTAAATTTCGGCTTTTAATAGTCGACATGTCAATGAACACTTTCATGAAAACAAAATCATTCTCGCTGTTAAAACTTCATTTTTTTGCATTTTTTTCGGATTCAGAAAATTAGCACTGCAACAAATATTTTCACCATCCTCATTTCCTTTCCCGACGTACCGTTGCAATTTGGTTTGTTAAAACTTATTCTGAGCACTCCGGCATAAACCAAAAGCATGTATAGA
The DNA here is from genome assembly GCA_037043455.1 of Cyrtodaria siliqua. NCBI lineage: Eukaryota > Metazoa > Mollusca > Bivalvia > Adapedonta > Hiatellidae > Cyrtodaria > Cyrtodaria siliqua. Next base: position 394,744 of record JAWPHD010000585.1, read on the forward strand.
TCAGAAATTTAATCTGGAATGCATGGATACATACATTTGAAATATATGTATTGAAATAATGGAATTATTTCATTTCTTGTGTACCCGGTCGCGTCTGTAAATGTATATGCGTTATGCCGTCTTTGAGTCCGTGGGTCATGTTAGTTAATTTTGGGGGGAAAAAAGTACTTGTCTCCGATTGCATTAAAAGTTTGCATATGGACAGAGGAAAGATTTATCTATGCGTACATGCATTTGTTTTTATTCTCGCTTCTAAAATGACGAAATAAATCGATTTTGATTTAAAAAGCGCATTGTTGGCAATTTAAACCTTAAAACAACCTAAATTCATCCCTTTGAAAAATACCTTTAACTATTAATGGGAATTACACGAAGTGTACACCAATTATGTTCGACCAATGTAGTTTGTGAATATTATTACTTTAACAACGATCTGTGATTGTGTTTTGTCATAATCACAGTTTATAGATAAGAGGTGTATAAATCTGACCAGTGAAAATTATAATGTCATTTTGTTATCGATTTTATCACGAGACCTTGTTTGATAAATATTCCTACGCCATAGGGCTGGCGTTCCTACTGGACTTAATCTTTTGTTAAGTATGGGAAGCCATAACCGTCAAAATGTGGATATTTACAAACCATTCAATGACAGGCCATTTAATTCAACATGAAGTCATTTGATGACGTACATATTGATTCGATGCGACGTGTAAACTCGGTTCATTCGTTACAAAGTGAATTGATACGGTTCAAAGTGAAATGATACGATGTAAAATTGCAAACCATACGACGCAAAGTCATTTGATGACGTACATATTGATTCGATGCGACGTGTAAACTCGGTTCATTCGTTACAAAGTGAATTGATACGGTTCGAAGTGAAATGATACGATATAAAATTTCAAACCATACGACGCAAAGTCATTTGATGACGTACACATATTGATTCGATGCGACGTGTAAACTCTGTTCATTCGTTACAAAGTGAACTGATACGGTTCGAAGTGAAATGATCGGGCGAAAACACAGTCGGTGCGATGCAAACGCAATCCGTTCGACAGAAACTGATTTCATTACGTGCAAAGTGAAACGGTGCGACATCTGGTAGCGATATTTGCCACATCACTTGCAGGGTTATTTCCCCTACATAATATATGATAAATCAAAGTACTAAAAGTACTGAGAATGCAAGGTTTGATAGGAAAGACTGTATGGATATTTGCACGATCAAATTTCCATAAATTTTACATAGTTTTAGCCAATTGGCGATCTTTGGCGACCTACCAAAATCTTAGAGGGTCAATCCATTCCAAATATATTGTGAAAAGGATTTGGCAATTCACAGCATTAAAAATTCTGATGGAAATTGTTGCAAATAATTGGGAAAGCATCATAGATTTAAAAAAACAAACTCTAAGCAATTTATTGCAAAATGGTATCTGATTACATTACAAGGGCCCAAACATGGCCCATTTTAAATCCATTGACATCCGAAATTTGTTCAGGAATTCTAAAAATACCATCTATGAAAGGCCAATCATAGGTACAGGTATTCAAAATTATATCATTGCAGAATCTTGATTGGTCAGTGAGTTTTTTCCTTATATAAGTTGTACCGAAAAATGGTACCATTCCCAATTTGGCAAAAAGTAAGTTTTTCCCAATTTTTTTGAATATTTTTGAGTGAAACTTTTAACAAAAAAAAGAGATTAACTATATGCTTTTACGGGAGGGTAATTAAATACTACAAGAGAATGTATAAATGGTAATGTGTTTGCAAAGTATTTAAGCATACAATATTTCATGCATGTGTTTGTAAAGTATTTAAGCATACAATATTTCTTGATGTTGGTTAATTAAACAGTTAAACCTTGTCACTGTTCTTCGAGCTAGCATTTATTGAAATTCTACAACAAATTTATACAAAAACAAGCTTTATAATAAACTTTATTCATTTCTAAGTCGATTTAAGTCAATTAATTACTTGTATAAAGCGAGTAAGTCACGAAAAATAAAGTATTATCGGCATTCACAAATGTCTGTCTTTCGTCCCCGATGTTTTCATCGGCGATTTTCTCCAGTCTAACATCGATTTTCTGCATATAAAATGCAAGAAAAAAAAGCTTATTGTATTGTTTCCTTGTATTATAATTTGTACGCACCCCACTTTCGGAAACTTAAAAGAATTAAAAAAACTGCGTTAAATACAAGGCAAAATACGGTAGCTAGGTAGCTAGATTTGTATTTTATTTTTTTTAGTTAATACTACAGTAAAGTTTCTTTTCAATGTGTGGGACAGACATAGAGAAGTTGAATCAACGGGTAGTGCCTCTTGCTAAGTTATTTGTCCCTGCAGCAGAAGACGTTTTCTAGGTTACGCCACTGAACTTGGACAAGTTCAAAACCAGTTGCATCAGACTAGACACATCAGAGTTATAGCCTTTGATTTTTAAAACAAGAAATCCGTGGATTCACATGTCTCGCCTAACGGGGGCTGGACTTAAAAAATAAAACGGTCAATGATGCTTAAATGAGGTTGTAAACATTTTAGTAACTAAAAAACAATGGAGTTTACCGTTTGCTGAGATGACATTTAAGTGCATTTGTTTAAAAGTAAAATGCCATTCTATTAAAAACAAGAGGCCCAAGACGGCCTGTGGATGCTCTACTGGCTGAAACGGCTCTAACATCAAGGGTTGTCGACATAAAATTCCCATCAGTATTTTTTTTCAAACATTGCAAAAACAACAGGGATAGGATGGCCTTAGATCGCTCACCTGGTAATCATGGGAAATAAGTCTGCTGTGTCTAGTCTGGCATGGGTATTTTTTAATTTGTCCCACTTCTATGAATGAAATTTTATAAAAATGGGGCGGGGTGGTGGGGACGGGTTATTTTAACATTCTAAACAAACATGGGTATTTTTTAATTTGTCCCACTTCTATGAATGAAATTTTATAAAAATGGGGCGGGGTGGTGGGGGACGGGTTATTTTAACATTCTAATCAAATATGGTAAAGATCAGATAAAAAATGAAGTAACAGTAACTACAGATTTAACAAAGGAAATACAATTATAGCATTTTTCAGCAAATCAAGGGCCATAACCTGTCGTTACTAACAAGATCTAGCTGGTTTTCGAACTTGTCCGAGATTTCATTGATATACCGCGATTTTGCACAACTAGACATCATACTGAGGCTTCCTGTCAAATTTTGTAGAAAGTTTAGGAGGAGTAGCGCCGACAAGAAATTTAAATGTGAAAGTGCCATAACTCCGTCATAAATCAGCGAACTGGGAAAAAGCGCGATGTGCACAACTAGACATCTTACCGATGCTTCCTGCCAAGTTTCGTCGAAATCCAACAAGGATTTAGGAGGAGTAGAGCCGACAAGAAATTTAAAAGTAAAAATGTCAAGGGGCCGTACTTCCATCAAAAATCAACGAACCGAAAAAAAATAGTGAAATAAAAAAAAAAAAAATAAAAAAAATATATATATGTTTTTTTTTAAAAACAACAACAAAAATATAAACAAAAATAAAATTAAAACTATAAACCAATAAATATATCAAATACAAAAAAAAAATAAAAAAATAAAAAATAAAAAATAAAAAAAAAATAAAAAAAAAATATATATTTAAAACAAATTTAAACAAAAAAAAATGTACAAGTAATAAAAGAAAAATATACTAATAATAAAAAAAAAGGCAAAACATCTGGTAAAGTTTGGTAAAGATCAGATGAAAAATGAAAGTCCTGTCGTATTAACGAGGCAAAATATAGCATTTGTAACTAAATCAAGGGCCATACCTCCGCTGTTACTAGTCCGATCTGGCTGGTTTTCGAACTTGTGCGAGCTTTAATTGATATTAACAATATGTTAAAGTTTTGTAAAGATCGGATGAAAAATGAAGGCCCTTGGCCAGTAGAGCTAAAAATCATCAGCTCCAGAAAGTAGGTCAAGGTCATAGATGAAATCCATGGATCCAAAAAGATGCACTACCCAAGACACAACTATGTTAAAATAGAATATGTTTTCTTCCAAAGATTAAGCTATAAATTAGGTTTAAAACATCTAGTGCATAATTATAGTTCATGAGAGAGTGATGTAAATGTAACAATTAAAGTTATCTGCCCTTTGCTTGGATGGTGAAGGTCACATCCACATTTGCTTTGTCACATTGCAATGTACCACTCAAGATACAACTATAAGCAAAGAGTGCATACAGTTTGTGAAGAAGTGACCTAAACGCAAAAGTTGAAGGTAACAATTAAGTTATCTGCCCTTTGCTTGGAGGGTCAAGGTCACTTTCACATTTGCTTTGTCACGTTGTGATGTACCACTCAAGATACAACTATAAGCAAAGTTTTAAAGGTCTAGTGCATACAGTTTGTGAAAAAGTGACCTAAATGCAAAAGTTGAACCTAAAAATTATTAAGTTATCTGCCCTTTGCTTGGAGGGTCAAGGTCACTTCCACTTTTGCTTTATCACGTTGCGATGTACCACCCAAGATACAACTATAAGCAAAGTTTGAAAGGACTAGTGCATACAGTTTGTGAAAAAGTGACCTAAACGCAAAAGTTGAACCTAAAAATTATTAAGTTATCTGCCCTTTGCTTGGAGGGTCAAGGTCACTTCCACATTTGCCTTGTCACGTTGCAATGTACCACCCAAGATACAACTACAAGCAAAGTTTGAAAGGTCTAGTGCATACATTTTGTGAGAAAATGACCTAAACGAAAAACTTGAATGTTGACGCCTCCGCCGCCGCCGGAGAAGCAACACCTATGTCTCTTTTTTTCTTCGAATAGGCGAGACAAAAACTGTTTTCCGGCCTTAGACTATTCAAGCCAGTAGAGTGATACAGGCTCTCTTGTGCATCTTGTTCCCGGAAGACTACTTAGTACACGCCACTCTGTAAATGACATAATTTTAGACATGGAAGTCATCTTGAGTGACAGTTTGGCCATGAACACAAATAACAAATCTGTCTATCCATCAGCAATTTCATAAAATAATATTCTAGTCTAGATTTGAAACATATTTGGAATAGATTGACCCTCTAAGATTTTGGTAGGTCGCCAAAGATCGCCAAGTTGGCTAAAACTATGTAAAATTTATGGAAATTTGATCGTGCAAATATCCATACAGTCTTTCATATCAAACCTTGCATTCTCAGTACTTTTAGTACTTTGACTTATCATATATTATGTAGGGGAAATAACCCTGCAAGTGATGTGGCAAATAACGCCGCCAGATGTCGCACCGTTTCTCTTTGCACGTAATGAAATCAGTTTCTGTCGAACGGATTGCGTTTGCATCGCACCGACTGTGTTTTCGACCGATCATTTCACTTCGAACCGTATCAGTTCACTTTGTAAGGAATGAACCGAGTTTACACGTCGCATCGAATCAATATGTACGTCATCAAATGACTTTGCGTCGTATGGTTTGAAATTTTACATTGTATCATTTCACTTCGAACAGTATCAATTCACTTTGTAACGAATGAACCGAGTTTACACGTCGCATCGAATCAATATGTACGTCATCAAATGACTTTGCGTCGTATGGTTTGAAATTTTACATCGTATCATTTCACTTCGAACCGTATCAATTCACTTTGTAACGAATGAACCGAGTTTATACCGTATCATTTCACTTCGAACCGTATCAATTCACTTTGTAACGAATGAACAGAGTTTACACGTCGCATCGAATCAATATGTACGTCATCAAATGACTTTGCGTCGTATGGTTTGAAATTTTACATCGTATCAATTCACTTTGTAACGAATGAACCGAGTTTACACGTCGCATCGGATCAATATGTACGTCATCAAATGACTTTGCGTCGTATGTTTTGATATTTTACATCGTATCATTTCACTTTGAACCGTATCAATTCAATTTGTAACGAATGAACCGAGTTTACACGTCGCATCGAATCAATATGTACGTCATCAAATGACTTCATGTTGACTTAAATGGCCTGTCATTGAATGGTTTGTAAATATCCACATTTTGACGGTTTTGGCTTCCCATAGTTAAGTATACCTGTAAATACTTTCGATAAACAGCTTACAAGTGCTATATACAAGTTTAATGTTCTGCTCCGTTCGGTCGATCGGTTCTTTATATGTAGTTGTGTTTTGCTTTAAACCCTCTTGTGTTGTGTAGATGAATGACATGTTTCGGGTACGGTACGTGATTTCGAACTGGTGATTGTGTGCGGATATTTATATTTCGTGTTCTTAATTGGATAATGAGAGGTAAGTTATATATATTTGATGTACGTGTGTCACTTTATAGTATTCAATATTCATGTTTACTATTAAACAATGTCAAAACCATGGCTATAAAACCGAGTAATTAATTAATTTATATACGATTAAAAAGACCACGCAAAATGATTTTGTGTAAGCAGAATTTCATACCAAACTCAGTCAGTTTACGATACTACACTATTGGATAAATGTTTTAAGCATAAATGTGCGTGGAATAGTTTACAACATGATGATAAAGGATATGGAGAGATACCCAAATAAAATAAATAATTGGGCCTCATTGTTAAAACATGTATTATGTTCTCTCGGGCTGTGTGACTCGTGTTTCATATATGGCCCCAAACTACAAACTTGTTCACACAGTTCATTTTTTGTACCCAGGTACAACTGGTTACATTGGATACAAAAGTATATTGTTTTTAGGACATACAGTCTATGTTTTTTTTATAATTTTAGATATTTTCCCCAAAACGTATAGACTCTATATGCCTCAAATCCAAATTAAACTGATGCCTTTAAAATAAAGCGTGTACCCAGTATCCGAGTAACAAATAACACACCCTATGGAAACATTTGTGTTTTAGGACACATCTACTTGTTTTGTGTTCATAACAAAGTAATATTGTGAAAGGAAAAAAAGCTTTTACATATATATATGGTATGGAGAATTATTGTTCAACAGTGGTTTACAACAACTTAATACTCTAAACATAAAACATAAACGTACTGCAAAACACTTGTGAAAAAATATACAAAATCAAAAGAAACTAAACTATTAGTGATAGTCAGTAATAGTATATAATAACACTATAGATGAAACCACTAATTATTTTCCCCATAGACACCAATGTTAAAGTGTCTCAATTAATGATTTAAGGGTTACTGCAAGTTCACATTTGCATACGCGGTGTCATGATAAAGACCTTGAATGAGCATGATTAAAAACTGACGATGAATTTGATTGGGGTAGGTGGGTGTGTGTGGGTGTGGGTTTGTGAGGGGTGGCGGTTGGATCCTACCCGTCTGCATGTGACAGTGTGTTTGTGAGATTGTAGTTTGTAGTGGTTGTATTCTACTCCGGCAACCACACGGGGTTCTCCAAGAAAGAAACACTTCAAAGAAAATAATATATTACTACAGTCGAACCTCGATAGCTCGAACACCGGTGATTCGAATACCATCGGTAATTCGAACACATTTTCCGGTCCCGACACAACTCCTATATAATTCAATGTAATTTAACCTCGATTATTCGAATATTATTTCTCGAATACCCCGGCTCGCTCGAATACTTTTTACGGTCCGAAGATCCATTTTTGTGTGAATTTAAACCTTGCTTAATCCAGGGCTTTGCCCTGCTTAATCGAAGGTGATGATCCGTTGCAATGAGACGTCGGCCATATTAGTTGTAATCGACGCGTATTTGTTTGTAGCAAGTTCGATCATAGTGCGAAAACAGATAAAGTTGGTTGTTAAAGGTGCGAACATTTATGATTGAAAAGCGATAATAGACAGATAAAATGTGTTTAGGATATGTTTAGTGAACTTCGTTTACTGTTAACTACGATAAATTAAACACGGTTGATTTTCTAATTACATTATGTACGGAAACCAGTCTTACCTTGTTCTCATTATTCGGACTTCCGAAATGTATGTTAAAATCTATTAGTGTGATATTTCTTTAAATAAATGATAAAACAAACACTTTATTGCAGTTTTTCTTGTATTTTTAGTGTAACAATTACATGTTATATATCCGTTATGAGGTTTAAACAAACATGCATGAACATAAAAAACATACCCAGAACGATACATCACGTACACAAGTAACACTATTTCGGGTGGTACACAAATTCGGATAGATATTTTGTTTTTTACCGTTACCTCGATGCCTCGAAGCCACCGATAATTCGAACATATCCCTATGGTCCCGCTGACTTCGAGCTATCGAGGTTCGACTGTAGTTATAACATATAACAGTAATTTGCTGAAACTTTTGTATTTTGCTATTCATAATAGTTACATGTATTGTAAATTTAAGATGTTATACAGAACATAAGGTATTTCAATGCGTTTCCTAAAGTGACTTCATTCGCTAAATCAATAAAGTGATTCACACAAGGATATATTGTAAATAAACCTGAAAGAAAACCTACAAAAATAACAAGTATTGGTAGAGTAAGTGAATGTACATGCAATTTCATTAAAGTAGCTATCCCACCAAATAAGGGCAAAATTACACTACAAACCCGTTTATCACAACTCTATCAGGTGTTGAGGCCATATAATAATGTATATGTCCCGATTAAAAGTGAAGATGTATTAACGGGTTCTTAAAATACCCGTGATTGAATATGTGTAAAATGGATTACGAGTTCGTAACTCTTAACTTCGACGCTCCAGTTTTGGGGTTTAGTCTGCCATTTATATAGCGTCCATATAATCTGGATTCGCAAAATATGTAAGTTATATGTATACATTGTTGTCAGCAGGTTTATACATGGTGTACACATGTTGCCGGGATAGCTACTTTAAGGGAATCGACGGTATATTAAATGGAACGTTGCACTTTTTATACTTAATACTTTAACAGACAATGTTTGTCTCTGTCGAGATATGTTTGAATTTGATTCAGTCCAGGGGCAGGTACCTGGTTATTGAAAATGTATAATTGCTTTGTGTTTGCAGTTGTTTGGAGTCTAATTCTGGACATCGTTTGAACGGTGATTTACGCCATTTTTAGCACATGTTAGGCATATATGACGGTCGATTTGCTTGTGGTTAGAGGCAGACTACTTCATTTTGCCTGGGTAGAACCAGTACTTATAACTCCCGCCATCCGTAAGAATCGACACATTCTGAAAAACTTAAACACATGTATATGTCAGAAAATGAATGTTGTATCCATGTTACATAGGAAATTTATAATAATCATATGTGTTTACATATATATATCCATGAAGAATCTTATAATTTTTATATCATGCTTATATTAAGGAAGCTAAATATTTATATACTAATAATTGTATATAATTACAGCCACTTTCTCTGCCAACTTGAAAAGTGAATTTTATTTGAAATTAAAGGCTATATTTTTTTCAAAAGAAAAGTATCAAGTGACTACATTTTTATTAAATTAATTAAACGAGTTTGCAAAGATGATATGAAACGACTTTATTATCACATTCGTTAGATGAGGCTTAGGAAACGAAGCATTGCGAATAAGTAACTGCTCAATGGCAAAACATGATATAATGCATTACAAACCGTCTTATCAAACCAAGTGTGCCAACTAGCATAATACATTCTAAAATTATAATGGTTGGTTGGTTGGTTGGTTGAGTTTTGTTTTACGTCATTTGCAGCACATTTTAGAAAATACATGCCGGGCGATTTGTTGGCAGTGGTGGCAGACCACACTCTTTTTCCTCCAAGTTAATGCAGTGTCAAAATATAAATATCATTGGCCTATATTTAGCGATGATCCTTAACGTAGACGTTACCGTAGTTAGTTGTACAGGTCTAATATTATGGAAGAAATATTTCATGTTTGGTGTCAAACTTTAGAGCAAGTAATGACCAACATATCTTGGAAACTGATCAAATGGACTGTTTACTGCCGAAAAAGGGTAGGGTCAAAACCAAAAGAAATTATGAATTATTATTTGTAAATTTTGATGTTGATTTCAAATAAATATCGCGACTATAGTTTGTTAAAATTTAGATGTTCACGGATAATTGTATTCCTATGGCAATAGCACAGATCGATATTGACTTCACACAATAAGACGAATTTTCACGAAAATATCCTGCCATTGAACAATAGAAGCAATTCATCTTTATTTATTAATTACTCAGTTTCACACAGGTGAAATGCATAAGTATATACAATTTACAACAAGTAGTTTTCAAATAGTCACAAATGGCAAATCATACATAAGCATACACAAACAACGATCACACACGTTTTGCAGGAGACCACTATTTAAACAGCTAATATCAATTTGTTAATTAGGTTGCATTGAATAATAAATTAAATGAGAATGTAATATAAATACCGCATATCATTATTATTATTTTTTTTATTTATTTTTTTATTTTTATTAAATGTTCATTTAGGACGAAACATAAAAGGACGAATGTATTGAATAATGAGTAAGTACAATACATTTTCCAATATGGACGTGAAACGTGTTATTTACAGAAATCGAACCTATTTAATCTTTTATAGAACGTTTATGATTTAAGATAAAGTAGTTTATGCGTAAGTAAAGGGTGCTATCTCTAGTCCCGGTCTCTATTAAAATAAGCATGTATGATGACAATATACATTTAGTTGTAGTTTACAATTTTTTAATGTACTGGATTGTCTGACATGTATATTTTCTATTTTAAGACAATTATTGGAAATTTGGTTTATTGTGTATTAAGGCTATTAACTGTAAGTATACCGTATACTTGCTTCTTCTAAATATAACAATGGACAAACAATTTATAAATAGAGTAGTCATATTTCAAAATTTAACAGTTAAATAATAATTGAATTGAATCTTGATTTAGAAGACCATTTTTTGGTAATAGCTTAAAAAATTTATGTCGCTGAAACTTTATTCGGATAGCGTCTTATTTTTAAGAAAATAGTTTTCGTCAAGGACAGTCAAAAGTAACACCATTTACTTTTGAAGGACAGTATTTGTTGTGTACATGTGTAACAAAATAAACAACCATTACATACTGAATGGTACAATATAGGCTTGCATCCAACTCTCATACTTCTTACAAATATTATGCTTTACATTCTACACAAATATTTACATCAACATATTTACATTTGTTTGTTAGCCGTAACCTTTATGACTTCCAATAAGTATGAGTGTTACCGAAACGAAAAATAAGAACTCGTAAAGGACAGTTCAGGTAGTAAAGCTTTAAGATTGAGTTTCATTCTAGTATAATAATGGTAACCATACTAGGAACAGAAAAAGAAAAAAGTTATTATTATTATTTAATTTATGTATTCATTATTATTATTGTTTTTAATAATATTTTTAAGCCATATTTATAGTTTTAACTATTTGCTCTATAAAGTAGCTTAGCCTTTTAAGTTCCTGTACATTTTCAGTTGAGAGTAACTGTTGAAATTTTAACATATTTGGCCTTGTATAATAGTACCTTTGGATATATTTTTTTCTAATATCTTCAAATTTTGAGCACAATCAAGTTCAATAGATTCCCGATCTGTTTTCGGACAAAATCATACATATTTGTACGAATGAAATCTATTTTTAGCAATTTTAAGCAATCTTGATCCGTGCTTTTGATGTCAGTAACGTTGTCGCCATGTGCACCGATCGTCTATGCTTGTATTTGTTGGTGTTCAACACGTCTTGGCATTTTACTGTCGCACAGATTTGAAATAATTTATGTTTTTTCCCTTCATAGAAGGAAAAAATAAAGTGACCGAACACGTGTTAGCCAGTAGCTTTCACGTGCAAATCATACCAAATTTCAAAATCGCTATCCAAATTAAATTGATTCATATTCCAGAGACTTTTTTACGGTTGACCGATAGCGACTGTTGTATACATGTCGGTGTTAAACATTTAGATCTATACGAAATGTAGAGTTTTAAGTTATTGAAGCAAACTTTTTAAAGAAAAAAGTTAAAAGATATTCGTTATACATGAATGAAAATGTTAAGTTGCCGTGGATTAAATAATTATGTACACAGCTCTTTAAATGATCTTGGACTGACTAATTATTGGTTTCATGTCCAAATATGTTTAAAGAGATTGTTAGCTCTAGACTAAAATATCAGTTTCTTCAAAGTTGGAATAGCAATGTGCAAACATTTAGTAGATGTTTTAATTATCACATGTAAAAACATGATTTTATTTTTAAAAATTATTTTCAGATTTTACCAATATATTTAGCTAAAACCCTATGTAAATTTAGATGTATGAACCACAAAATGCCTATTGAGAAAGGTCGACTCTTTAATAATGAAATAAATTTACGTACCTGTAATCTTTGTAATGAAAATTTACTTGCCGATGAATTTCATTATCTTTTTCAGTGTAAATATTTTATTGAATATAGAAAAAAGTATTTAGGAGATTTTTATTATAAGCACCCTAACACAGCTAAATTTGAATCACTCATGAACAGTGAGAATAAATCGATATTCATGAAGCTAGCAATATTTTGTAAAACTATATTATCTGTTTGTAAGTAAGAATGTGTATACAGTACTCATTCTCCATTTATATTCATTGTTTTATTTTTCTTCATTCCATTTTGCTGTTCTAAATATTTGTTCACTATTTGTTTACTTTGATAAATGTCTGTATGTCACATGCTCTTGATGAGCCATGACTTATTTAATAAAACTTGAAAAACTTGACGTTTAGAACTGGAGATATTTCAAAATCAAAAGTGTGCACTTCCTTTTGCAACCGAATATACTATAATTAGTCTTGATCATCTTCGACGCTTGATTGTAAATACAAACGTCTTGACAGTTTGTGCAGAAACACTTTAAAACCGGAAGCACAATCATGACCGTAATTATTATTTTCTTATTGACGTCACGGACGTTACTGGTACAAATGACCAAAACAGGCGTGTCCGCCGTTTTAAAAAACATTTATAGAAAGTGTTTGCATTGATGTAAATTAGTGTTATATACCGTTAGCAAGCTAAGACAATTCCCTTTCATGTCATGTAAATTTAACAAAGATATTTGAGGGGTGCCATAACTAAATATCGAAATAGTTTCATAAAATACGTGTTTTTGCAATGTCCCGCGTAATATGCGGTGCAATTTTATTTACAGAAAAAGCGATTTTAGAAAAGCGCGAAGAGGTGAAAGTCAAATATTTCAACACAAAATGATGACATCAGTTACGTTAACGTACATTCTTTTTTCATCATCAAATTGTTGTTGTCTACGGCAGAAATGCAATTTTAAAAAGTTAGAAAAATGTGTCCCAAACAAAACGTCATTGAATAGTCTCGATATTTAGATGAGCAAAACCGGTAGAAATGAAGGTAAAAGGTAAGAAAAGATTTACATACTTATAGTGTATATGCTTATAAGTTATTAAATACAATTTTCAGAAAACGTTATTTATCGGATCGATACAATTCTTTATTTTGTTATTAAATTATGTTGATGTCCGGTGACGTTTTATTTGTAGAAATTATAGCATGGTGGTGACATTAATCTAGGTATCGTAGAGTATTGCATGCATTAAAACATAGTTTAATACGATAGTCCGGTGACTCAAGTGCTTATTTTATTTCGTGAAAAATTTCGTTGATGTGAGGCAATAAAAAAACGCTTGTTTTAAAGGAAGACGCGTAAAAAGTTGACATGTCCGCCTGTATAAAAATACTTGAATTTAACAATATTGTTCTACTTAACGCGCTATCAAAATTGTATTAGTTTGTTTTCGCGGGGAAAAAGTATACGACAATAAAGTAAAATTATCCTGAAAAGAAACAGTGGAAATAAAAAAACGAGAATACCACTAAATCAAAAACTATAATCAAATGTCTGTGTCCGATTGCAGAGCTCGGTTTTGCTATTTTCTATAAATTTGATGTAAATTTTAGCTTGTCTGGAAACAATATTGAAGAAATACGTTAACATATACATACGAGCACGTTGTTACATGCGAGTAATATTATTTCACCAGTTGCATGCAGAAAATCGCCATTGTCAAACCATATTTTCTCATTTTTCTATAACAATAACCGTGTCCGGTTAGATAATGAAAATTTCAGTGTGTTAACGTTAAAGTAATGTCACGCAAAATAAATAATAACAATGTCAAAACTTCATCATATAATATATATTCTTCTGACAAAGCAACACTTTAAGATACTTTTTAATAATTATTATATAGGGAATAATTATTTTTGTGTGAAATGTTTATATTTGAACTGTATTAGCCCTGTCTATATTGAAGATAATTACAAATAAACGAATGCGTGAATAAATCCTGCTGCAGCAAACAGCTTTTCAATTTTTGTGTTCCGAAAATCAAAAGAAACAACTTGGATAAACACCCAGTGCATCCTTTTTGTGTCAAATTATTCACACTGAAGGTCAAATCTGTTAGAGGCCCAGTGTATTTTATTTGTTTTGAGTGAATATACTTTGGGTTGAACTATAAAGACATCCGCTCACTAAAATGGAACAGTATGTTAATTTTAAATATTATATACATACTGACGTAAATCGGATGCATTATTATAAACAGATTTGTTGTTTGTCAAAGAATACGCGAATTGTTTTCTTCTCAGAAATGAGAAAATATAAATAAATTCTCCCGTGCAACGCACTCGTGATATATGCTTTCTTTCTTCTTAATGAAAAAACAACAACAATCTTAATAAATATACAACCTCTCTCTCTCTCTTTCTCTCTCTTCCTGTCTCTCTCTCTCTCTCTCTCTTCACCGAAGATCAAATCAAACTAAGATGGAGGCCCGGTGTCAGTTCTTTCAATAACATAGGCCTTTTGGCAAAACATATTGTGTTAAATAGTTGGGCAGGTTACCGTTAGAAAAATTGAAACAGTATTTGCAGTGAGTAGGTTTTATGAATGAACACACATTGCATATATTTGTAATTCCGCTACATTTTTTTTAATATCTATTTTTTTTAAGATAGCGGTGCCTCCCGCTTGTTAAGTAGCTCGGATAGAACAAAATGGTATGCAGAACAAAAACAGCGTAAAAGGAAACAATTAGAGGAAAAAGAATGTCAAAGATACTAGAGACAGAGAAACAAAAGCTGTAGTTGAAAATGAAACGGAAACTGAGACATCGATCTCCTTAAATGAAATGGTTAACAGTGGCGCTATATTTGCGGTTTTAGCGGACGACCCAGACGTAGACTATTATCTTTTTGCGGCTACTTCCTCTTCGAAGA
Source organism: Cyrtodaria siliqua (assembly GCA_037043455.1). Lineage (NCBI taxonomy): Eukaryota > Metazoa > Mollusca > Bivalvia > Adapedonta > Hiatellidae > Cyrtodaria > Cyrtodaria siliqua. Next base: position 409,976 of record JAWPHD010000585.1, read on the forward strand.
TATTAAACGAACACATGACTGGTGATTTTCGAACAACATACAACGCGGGAACTTAGGTCATTTTGAAGGATGCTATTATGACCGTATCAATGGCTCGTTGCCGAAATACAAACTAATGAAAGGACATCGGGCATGTGTACCTGCCCAATCAGTACTCTATATGTGTACGCAGTTACTACGGGCTAATACGGTAGATGTGTCGGAGGTTTTGCATCATACAATTCTGGACACGTTGAACGATAATGAGTCGTAGAATACTAGTAACAAAATAGTGTACATCAAAATTAGAACTAACGTACTTGGTATACGTATTGCATTACTTTGTAAGCACGTGTCATCGTACACATATTTATTGGCGGCGCCCTTGAGCGCGCATGCTATATGGAGGAGCACGTGACATATGGAGGAGCACGTGATTAAAAATGTTGGGAGTAAAAGACTGGCCATAAGATCGTGTTTTTGTATTGAAATTGCTGTACTGAAATTGGCGCTATGTCATTATATATATACACTGCACTGCACACTATTAACGATTGATCGAAGTTATATTTCCTTAAATCCTTTTGTTATTTATCAACTTAAATCCAACTTTTGTACACTGAACAGTGGCATGTTCCAATCGTGCGAACTCGCTCATTTCCGTAGATCATCGGAAATAATGCTCGTGGGTATTTCCAAGGATACACGTCGATTTGATGGGTTTTGGGTGATTTGCCCCGGCAAAGTACCGCGTAAACCGTAACAAAATATAGACCTGGAAATGAATTGATTTTAAACATATTTGTATTATTTATTAAATGTTATACTCTTTTGAAATAAGTCTTATCATTTTAAAGTCAGTTTAAGTTAAAATAGTTAAATATATTAATATTTTGTAATTAATTACGTATTGTTTTGTTTACATAACAAACGAAGTAGCCAATCGTTAACGCTCGGCCAATCCCGTCATTTTTCGGGATGAAGGAGCACCATGATGGTTCAATGGGGGCCGCCATTGTTTATTCCACGTGACTGACCCGACGTGATCGAAAAGTAGTATCCAAGATGGTGTCTATTTCCTTCCGAGATTATTTTTGAAAAAAAATGGTTAAGGCAGTTCCGATTGTGGCATGTTCAACACAAACAGATATCACGTGATGTTTCAGGTGCCCGGTCTCAATAGATTGTTACCTATTGGACCGGGTACCAATTCAAGAGAGATAAATAAATACCCTGTGGAGCTCCTCCGAATTCCGATGTGGTTTTGTTTGCCGAGTACATAGCCATTGACTAATTTATGTCCCGCGGTTTTGATCGCATGGTCAGATGTTACCAATGGTTCTCAAGTTACTATTGCTTACTGTTGCCATACTTTTTATACTTTTTAAAATATTTCTACATTTTTGTTGTTATATCACAAAAAAAATGCAAATAAATGCACAAGTTTGCTTCCTCCTTTTGAAAACATTCTGCGCCGCCCTGATGCTTTGCATCAGTTTCTTCTTGTTTTCTGATGCGAACTGTAAACATATTATTGCATAGTGTGCATGTTCTTTGTTAATATATATTTGGCGAAATGTATTTGGATTATAAACATAATCCGTAGTGATATATTTTCCTTCTTATCTGAGCATCTGAATAAAATTTAGTTGCATCACATAATGATGTCGTTACGTTTTCATTAAACATGTAAATAATAGATTATTGACAAGCACCTTTAATGGTTTTATTATTACAACTTCATTTCCTAAGCGTAATGCAAAAACGAACGTATTTTTTGCAATAATTGACGTTTGACGTCGTCGACGCATGTTACGCAATGTGTACCACTAACGTGCGCGACGTCATTAAGGTATTTCTGACCATCCGAATTTATTTGCCGATATAACGGTGCAGTTCCCCTTTGTTTGTTTATTAATTTAGTATCTTTTTGCCGTTCTGTATATCTCGGCTAGAAGGTACGTCTGTATCAGCCAATCAGAAACGATTACAGAATTTCGGTAAAAGTCAAACTTTTTTTAGAAGAACTGTGCCTAAAAATAAATTATGCCCTCAAGATCACTCAACCTCACATAATCAACCTCAGTGTGAATATTACATTGCTGTCTTAACTGTGTTCAAACATCCTCAATTTATGTTTGAGAAGAAGTTAACACTTTACTTCTTATATATGCATACATTTTGTATATTTTAATAAATATTGAAAATGGGATCTCTTGGAAGCAACAAACACAAACAGAGAGAAAAGTAACAGACACGTTTTTATTATACGACCGTTTGAAAAACGGTACGTATTATGGTATGAGGTTTTCCGTCCGTACGTCCGTACGTAAACATTTCGCATTCCGCACGGTAGCTCCGAAAGTATGAGAAGGAAATGGACATACCGGTACTTGGGAAGCACGCTAGATTGCTTCCGAAGAAAATGGATATACTGGTACTTGGGAAGCACGATGGACCTACCGGCACTGGAGAAGCTCGCTAGAATGCTTCTGAAGAAAAGGGGCATACCGGTACTTGGGAAGCACGATTGACTGCTTCTGAAGACAACGGACATACGGGCCCTCGAGAAGCTCGGAAGTCTGCTTTTGAAGAAAACGGACAAACCGGTTCTGGAGAAGCTCGATAGACTGCACCTAAAGAAAACGGATGTACCCTTACTTGGGCAGCTCGTTAGACTGCTTCTGAAGAAGGAGTTACTATAGACACATATTTTGCACTGAAGTAGTAAACGCTAATAGTTTTTAAAGTAGCTATCCCGCCAACAACAGCCAAATTACAAACAGCATATGTAAACACCGTTTCTATACCTACTGACGGTGTCGGACCAGTCATGAAGTACTTCCGGGTCGTAGGATGCTAAAATTATTCCATAAAAAAAACCTAAAGTTTCTAGTTTGCATGTGTTTTTCCTAAGATAGGTTTCTATTTCATTGTTAAATCTAACCTGATGTTAAAGTATTATGTCTGTTGTCATGAATTCTAAGTATTTTACTGTATTTGTCAGGACTATTTCTTTGGAGAGTATGAGCACAGAGGGTAGGCAGAGATGCGGTTTTGACATTTGTGACTGATCCAAAAACAGTTTATTTTGCATTGTGTTCAATGGGCTGAATTTCACCGGTCTGAAACCTGACAAAGTGGTTTATATATAATTCACCAATTTTGAAAATACAAAGTTACCCGCTCTATAAATACAATATAAATACTAGATGAAAAGGTGAATCCATATGGGCATTTGTTGATCGATTTTCTGGTGGATACAAATATGTGTATAGTGAACGGCAGACTTGGTGAAGACAATTTTACGAATATCGGTATAAACGGCAGCTCTGTTGTCGATTACTTTATAGTTCCACATGAGCAACTTCAGAACTATCGATCTTTTAAAGTGCTTGCAATGTCATCGGTTATAAATGACCTTAACCTTCAAGGACACTCTTAATCTTCTGAGCATTCTATTATATACATGCAAATGAAAGAATTGTTAAACGAATACAACAACGATAATGTTATAATTGAACCAAACCCGATATGTAAGAAGCAGTACGTGGTCAGTGACATACCTGTGTCGTTTTTGAATTGTGAAAACTCATTGTCCATGATATCAGATTGTGTGATAAGAATAGAAAATCATATAAAGAAAGAAAATGGTGTTAAGACGGCATATTTGGAATTTGTTAATTTACTAAATAAAGAAATGCACGAGAAACTGAAGCCCAGAAGGACGTCAAATACAGTACTTAAACCCCATAAAACAACATCGAAACCATACTGGAATTCAGAACTTCAACATCTTTGGGATAAGGCATGTTGGTGTGAAAAAACATGGTTATCGTGTAAAACATGTAATGCAAGTAAACGAAAATTAAGAACGGAGTTTTGTATAGCACGAAAAGCATTTGATAAATGCAATAGGAAATATAAACGGAAGTTTCAAATAGATGAACAAAATAAACTCGAGGAAGAGCTGAAGAGCACTGAAAATACAAGAGACTTTTGGACCAAAATAGGGAAATTAGGGTTAGCAAATGACAGAAAAGGTAGTATTCCTTGGGAAATAAAATGTGAAAATGGCCAAATTAAAAACGATAAACAAAGTGTATTGAGTAAATGGAAAATAGACTTTGAACAATTGTTTAATGAAACACCTACGGATTCTAATTTTGATGATAAACATTTAGAAGAAATAATAAATATTACTAAGCATCCAGATGACCCTGTTTTCCCTGAATCTGATTGTACTTTTTTAAATATTCCAATAACTAGAGAGGAGGTAAGACGTTCTTTTTACAATGCAAAGTTGAGAAAGGCTGTAGGGGTTGATCTTATTCCGGCTGAAATACTACGTAATGATACCTGTGTGGACTTACTGTTCAAAACTATAAGTTATGCGTTCGAACTGGGTGTAGTACCAACGGAATGGACAAAGGGTATAATTAGTCCGGTATTTAAGGGAGATGACCCTACTCTTCCGTTGAACTACCGGCCTCTAACGTTACTTTCTGTACCCTGCAAAATATATGCTTGTGTTTTGAACAAAAGGCTCACACAGTGGCTTGAAACGAACAATTTATTATGTGATGAACAAAATGGATTCAGGAAAAGCAGGAGTTGTATGGACCATATTTATACACTTTATACAATTATAAATAATAGAAAATTAGCAAACAAGGATACATTCGTATGTTTTGTTGATGCCAAAAGAGCATTTGATAATATACAACGGGACTGCCTATGGTACAAAATGATGACATTAGGTATACATGGTAAAATATTAAAAGCTGTTCAATCGATGTATGTAGATGTCTCATGTATTGTAAGAGTAAATGATTATGAATCAGATTGGTTTGATGTTAAACAAGGTGTTAAGCAAGGCTGTGTACTCTCTCCAACACTATTCTCCATTTATATAAATGATCTAGCCAAGGAAATAAAGAGTCTAAATCTGGGTGTCACTATGTCTGATGAACCTACAGTAGCCATATTGCTTTACGCAGATGATGTGGCTATTTTAGCGGAAAATGAATTAGATATGCAAAAAATGCTAGACAAAATAAGTGAATGGTGTAAAAAATGGCGTATGTCTGTAAATGAAACAAAAACTAAGGTACTACATTTCAGGCAAAAACGTAGAAATAAATCATGTTTTAATTTCAAATGTGATTACAAAGATATAAACATGGAACATCGCTATAAGTACCTTGGTTTCTGGTTCAATGAACATCTTGATATGAATTTGACAGTTAAAGAGGTTGCAAAATCAGCAAGCAGAGCACTAGCAGCTATTTATACCAAATTTCTTTGTGCTGGTGGAATGACATTTTGTGTGTATACTAAACTGATTGAGTCTGTTGTTGAACCGGTACTATTCTATGGATCTGGCATATGGGGACAAAATAAATATAAAGTAATTGAAACAGTCTTAAATAAGGCGGGAAGATATTTTTTAGGGGTAACCAAATATTGTTTAAACGTTTCATCGAGGGGAGATCTGGGATGGGACTCTTGTCAGATCAAGCAAAAATCTGAAACAGTACGACTGTGGAATAGATTAAGAAATATGCCAAGCAATAGAGTAGTACGACAAGTTCACAATTGGTCGTGTAATAAACCCAAGTCCTGGGAAAGTATAATGCTCCAATTTATAGAGAACACAGGAACATCAGAACAAATGTTAATTGAGAACCCCAACATAAAGAAATGTCTGAGCAAAGTACATGACCATTTAATCCAAACAGATAGACGTGCATGGTATGAACAATTACAAAGTGATGGAAGAAATAATCAGAATAGAAATAAACTTAGAACGTACAGACTCTATAAATGTGTGTATAAGACAGAGTATTATGTAAAATGCAATATGAGCGGAGGCCACCGACGCATTCTTGCAAAATTTAGAAGTTGTAATCTTCCCTTAGCAATTGAAACAGGGAGATATACTCGACCGAAAACACCTGTCCCTGAACGAGTTTGTAAATATTGTAATAAGTCAACAATCGAGGATGAAAGTCATTTTTTGATTGACTGCGAGTTTTATTCAGATATTAGATATGAACTTTTTAATGGAGCAAATCAAGCTGAAAACGGTTTTTTTCTGTTTTCATCAACTGAAAAATTAATATTCTTAATGAACTGTGATATATTACAGCACACATTAGCTAATGCACTTTTAAAAATGTTTAAACGGCGCTCTTTAGCATTGTAAATATGCATAACTGTGTTATAAAATAAAATATATATATAAGGAATGAAGTTTAAAACAAAGGTTATGTTTCATTTGTTTTTGTTTGTTTTTTAAATGAAAGTTTGAAAATTAATTGTAGTCTTCATTTTAATTATATGTCAACGAATACTAAATAATAATTTTTAAAATATTGAATATATATTTTAACGCAATACATTTGTAACTTTTATTATGTTTTAATACGTACTATTGTGTTTTACAGTGTCTCATATGCCTATGATGGCAGGATATCAAATAACAATGTTGTATAATATCTGTAAATGTAACTGTATTTGATATGTGACACTTTAATAAAATATTACTTACTTATAAACGGCTTTAACCAGCTAGGCAAAACCCTCAAAACTGGAGCGTCAAAATAAGTGTTACCAACTCATAATTAATTTTACGCATGATTTAAGAACCCGTGATTGAAAGTTTACTTTTAATCGGCACATATACATTATTATATGACCTGAAACACCTAGTTAGAGCTTTGATAAACGGTTTTGTAGTGTAACTTTGCTGTTATTTGGCTGGTTAGTTTCTTTAAACAGAAGCATTTAATAGCAAACGTTCATGTTGTACATGACTCTACATGAATACATGTCGTAAAATTGTTATATAATTTAACCTCATTTTGAAGCTAGACTGCTTCTGAACAACCGATTAATCGATATTAAACCGGAGTCGATTTTTTCATCACGACTACATGTCATACAACTTGTATTGTGTTCTCATTCAGAAGTATTCATTGACGTATACACTCTTCACAATGAACGAGTACAAAGTTTCACGCTCTATAAATACAATATAAACGACTTAAAGGACTATTGATCAGCCATCTTTGAAAAAAAAATCCAAAAGGGATGGGGTGTGGTTAATTGAAATTGCATATTATAGGCATGAACAATGTCAATAATGATATAATTGATGACAGTAATTCAACACTATTGATGTGAACATATTATCAGAAACAATATTTATTTGGCAGAAATAGTGCCCTTTATATTCGAAAAATTTAGTACAATTTTACTCGAAGATGTTTTCTTTTTTATGTAAAATAAATTTGTCCATAGCATTGTCCATTTATCTAAAAATAGCAGCCGATACATTATTTTTAAATAAAGTAAACCATGTTATCACGTGTTAAATAAAGTAAACCATGTTATCACGTGTTAAATAAAGTAAACCATGTTATCACGTTAACAGATTGCGTTATCAAAGTGAAAAATGTAAATGAACTGTTGCTACCTTACCATTAGTAATACTAATAACCATAATAATGAAAATTAAAAAAAAAGAAAGAAGGAAATCAGTATGCTTGAACCCTCCCTTCCCCGTCGTGTTACGATGCCTTAGCTACTCAGGCCAGTGAATGTTTCATCGCTAATACACTCAAGTGATATGAAAACGCAACACGGGAATTTCCGCTATATATTGTATATACTGCACACTTATTGCACATAATATTCCAAAGAAATCCCAAGATGTTTTTTAAAAAGAAAGTTGCAGTTAACTAGAGAAAGGACACAACTGTGATGTTGTTGACGTTTTAATCACACTACACTTTGTAACAAGAACTTCATAAATGTTGAAGTAGCTCTTTGAAAAATTGAGCTAGTTCAGTACTGTATTTAACGTAAATAGTTTGCAAAATGTTGCATCCTAAGTTTGCTCATATGATTGAGCCAAACGCGTACTCTGTGAATAATGAAACATTGAAGGAATACTATTTGCTGTATTATTTGTTGTTTTAGTATTTTTTCCAAAAGGAAAGGTCTTACGTAGCCATGTACCATTCGATTAAAAGCAGCATATTGTACATACAATATATAGCGGAAATTCCCGTGTTGCGTTTTCATATCACTTGAGTGTATACATATAATAACAAGAAAAACTTGATGCAAAGCATCAATTCGGCGCCAAAATTTTGAAGAATTAAAACATACGTTATTAAATAACAGTACACGTGTCATCTTATCATCAGTACTAAACCTTGGTATATTTAGTGGTCATGGACATAATATTAACAAACGTTGCTATGTTGACTTGGTTAAATGTATTTTGAATTAACTAGGTCATTCAGACAATTTTCCAAACGGCCCGGCCAGACATCACGGCTGTCCATTATGACCTGCCCAGGCTGTGTAAGAGCAGCCCGGCCAGACATCACGGCCGTCCACTATGACCTGCCCAGGCTGTGTAAGAGCAGCCCGGCCAGACATCACGGCCGTCCACTATGACCTGCCCAGGCTGTGTAAGAGCAGTCCGGCCAGACATCACGGCCGTCCACTTTGACCTGCCCAGGCTGTGTAAGAGCAGCCCGGCCAGACATCACGGCCGTCCACTATGACCTGCCCAGGCTGTGTAAGAGCAGTCCGGCCAGACATCACGGCTGTCCACTATGACCTGCCCAGGCTGTGTAAGAGCAGCCCGGCCAGACATCATGGCTGTCCACTATGACCTGCCCAGGCTGTGTAAGAGCAGTCTGGCCAGACATCACGGCCGTCCACTATGACCTGCCCAGGCTGTGTAAGAGCAGTCCCGCCAGACATCACTGTGTGTAAGAGCAGTCCGGCCAGACATCATGGCTGTCCACTATGACCAGCCCAGGCTGTGTAAGAGCAGTCCCGCCAGACATCACTGTGTAAGAGCAGCTCGGCCAGACATCATGGCTGTCCACTATGACCTGCCCAGGCTGTGTAAGAGCAGTCCCGCCAGACATCACTGTGTAAGAGCAGCCCGGCCAGACATCATGGCTGTCCACTATGACCAGCCCAGGCTGTGTAAGAGCAGTCCCGCCAGACATCACTGTGTAAGAGCAGCCCGGCCAGACATCACGGCTGTCTACTATGACCAGCCCAGGCTGTGTAAGAGCAGTCCCGCCAGACATCACTGTGTAAGAGCAGCTCGGCCAGACATCACGGCCGTCCACTATGACCTGCCCAGGCTGTGTAAGATCAGTCCCGCCAGACATCACTGTGTAAGAGCAGCCCGGCCAGACATCATGGCTGTCCACTATGACCAGCCCAGGCTGTGTAAGAGCAGTCCCGCCAGACATCACTGTGTAAGAGCAGCCCGGCCAGACATCACGGCTGTCTACTATGACCTGCCCAGGCTGTGTAAGAGCAGTCCCGCCAGACATCACTGTGTAAGAGCAGCCCGGCCAGACATCATGGCTGTCCACTATGACCTGCCCAGGCTGTGTAAGAGCAGTCCCGCCAGACATCACTGTGTAAGAGCAGCCCGGCCAGACATCATGGCTGTCCACTATGACCTGCCCAGGCTGTGTAAGAGCAGCTCGGCCAGACATCACGGCCGTCCACTATGACCTGCCCAGGCTGTGTAAGATCAGTCCCGCCAGACATCACTGTGTAAGAGCAGCCCGGCCAGACATCACGGCTGTCCACTATGACCTGCCCAGGCTGTGTAAGAGCAGCCCGGCCAGACATCACGGCCGTCCACTATGACCTGCCCAGGCTGTGTAAGAGCAGTCCGGCCAGACACCATGGCTGTCCACTATGACCTGCCCAGGCTGTGTAAGAGCAGCCCGGCCAGACATCATGGCTGTCCACTATGACCAGCCCAGGCTTTATTTGGATGATACTCTATATAGAAAATGTTTACATTTTAATACAAGAAAAACTTGATGCAAAGAGTCTGCGCTCATAAATCTACTTTCGTTTTCAATACATTTGTCTGCATTTGACAGTCAAAATGAAGCATTACAAAATTAGCGATTTCCCGTAAACGAAATTTAAATGCCAAAACTTTCCGATATATCATCGTAATTTCTCATTTCTTAGCAACATTTAATGTAATTTGCCAATAATAATTAATCAAAACGATTTAAAAACGAGAACAATGTGAAAACATTTGAAACGCAGATATTACGATCGATAAATTTCGTTAAATTTTTCTAAAATTCGTATTACGCATTTAACCATTTGATTTTATAATCAGCCTCGTTTTCAGTCAAAATACAGGGAGACATCGTTTTAATGAAATGATTTTGTATAATTTTTGAATTATTGGTGCATCATTTCTTACAGAAATTCAAGAAATCGCTAAGCAGTTTTATCTCTTGTGTTTTATATCTTATTCTGGTGCGTTTTATAGCATGCTTTAAATGCCATTTAAACATTTTTAATTACAATCCAAACATACTCAACTATCAGTCCTTTTGATTCCCCATGCCTAAGGTCAAAGTACTACCACAGTATGTCCGGCGCCCTCAAGGGGCGCCGAACAATAATGACTACATGCTACATTTCAGTAGACTGGTTTACGAAAACGTCATTTCAGCAAGTTGATGTTTTTCAGACGAGTTCTCTAGGAATTCAAGTTGTAAAGCATGCTTATAGCCACTTTCATGAGTCACAGTCAGTTTAAGCTGAATAAACGGCTTTAACCGGCCAGTCAAAACCCACAAAACTAGAGCGTCGAAATAAGTGTTACCAACTCATAAATAATTTTACGCATATTCAATCACCCGTGATTGAAACTTTACTCTCTTTTTTAATCGGCACATATACATTATTATATGACCTGAAACACCTAGTTAGAGTTTTGATAAACGGTTTTGTAGAGAACGGCATTAATAGCAAACGCTCATGTTGTACATGACTCTACAACACTGGTGTCGATATTTTCAACGCGACTACATGTCGTACAACTTGTACTGTGTTCTTTTTTTTTTAACTCATTCAGAAGCATTCATTGACGTATACACACTCCGTGTGTTTTGTGAGGTCAATTTGAAAGAACATATATCAGATTTCAGTCAGCCAACGATCACACGATTAACGTTCAACAGTGCTTATAATTGTTAAATTTTCGAACAAATAATAAATACCGCACTGTCTCGTTAAATCTGATCGGCTGCGATTACAAAGCCGTGGTGGTTGTCCAGCAACGCACCGGTAAGAGTGATAACGCACCGGCAAGAGTGACATTGACAATTTCAGGCCCATTCGAATACGTAGGTACAGTTTTCACAGACTGTGCTTTCATGTTAGTTGGGGTGTTCTGCTAATTTCAAATGTCTTATGGGACGTCTTTAACAGCCAATCTTTAATTTTTTGTAAGTGTGTATGACCGATTGACAAATATACCATCGATTTCACGTGTTTTATTCAGCTGCCGAAAGCAGTTGACTCTTATATGGCTTTTATATCTGTCTATGGTTAACAGACTGTGACTCATGTAAGTGGCAATAAGTAAGCTTTACAACTTGAATTCCTAGAGAACTCGTCTGAAAAACGTGAATGGTATAAACACATATAATGTTGAAAGGTTACCATTTCACTTGCTGAAATGACTTTTTCGTAAACCAGTCTACTGAATGTAGCATGTAATCATTACTATTAGATGTATATTAGCATTGAAACATTCAGAAGCCTCAGAAGTGCAGTTGGTCGAGGCGCCGTGTTAGTGCCCAGAAAGGTAGGGTTCAAGCCTGCTGATTTACTTTTTTTTTTTCATTGGTTTATATTATTCCTTCACATTTTTCACTTTGATAACGCAATCTTATAATTACACATGGTAACAGTGAACAGTTTATATGTGTTGTAATGTACACTCTAACGCACACGTGAACAATTGTATTTCTGTGGTGATGTGTACTTCTAGCACGTCGTACTACAAGGTAATTGTAATCAATATGTAAGGCATGTCAAGGTTTTTGGTTTAAACATATTTTATTTCAAAGATACCGCATTATACAATTGTTACATACAATAGGTAAATGGATCGGAACGAAAGCAAAATGCTTATAGAGATCCTCTCCATATAAGGTCAAGGTTTTTGAACAGAAAGAAGCGAGGTCGCCCACATCCATTTAAAATGCTTGGTAGGAAGAACTGATGGTAAAAATCGGGAAGAATGTAAGAAAAAACGGTCGTGACGTGTTTATGTCTCCGTGACAACATTTATTTTTTTCAATATTGTTTTAACACCCGTGACTTGATATATGATTATGTTAACTACTTGTTATAAGTATATTAACAGCTACAAGCAAGGTTTTACGCAAGCGTAAAATAGCTGCCGAGAGATATAATGGCCTAACATGTGCTAAAATGACGTAAACACCATTTAAACAAGCAAAGACTGAAAGGTGACTTGCATACAGTTTGTGAGAAAATGACCTAAACGCAAAATTGAATGTAAAAATTAAGTTACCTGCCCTTTGCTTGGAGGGTGAAGATCCACATTTGCCAAGATACAACTAAAAGCAAAGTTTGAAGGGCATATAGTTTGTGAGAAAATGACCCAACCACAAAAGTCTAATGATGATGCTGCCGACGCCACCGCCGCCGAAATTCTCAAGTCGGAATGCTCCTAACTCACGAACCATATTTCATGTATATTGGTACACAAGATAGTATCTCCCTATCGCTAAAAATATTTGTGTTATCCCTTATTTGTTTTTTCTTAATAAGAAAACTAATACTATACATTTGCCAACAGCCACTCTTTAAAGAAAATAACCCACCAAATAACGACAAAATTACACTTCAAAATCGTTTTTCAAAACGCTATCCTTGTGTTCAGATCATATACTAATATATAAGTTTGAACAAGTTTATTATCAAAATTACATCAGGCAAATAGCACATGAGCTTATACATGTTTACAAAACATATGATTGACAGTCAAAATATACAATATTAACAACTAAAATATTTTACAAATGCACTATATCATTTTTTGTTATGATAAAATTATACATATGTTTAATAATAGTTCCTTTCATTTGTGTGGAGAAGGGTTTTTACCCACAACAGTTTTACACAGTATACAGGCTAGATTTGCTAATTTAAACATTAATTAATTAATTAAATCAATTATTTGCGAACAAACATTCATGTCGTTTATTAAAAGATTTGTAGACAAAAATAGCCACGTTTCTAATTTATTTTTGCCACATTCTGAGTTAATTAATAAAATATGTTTCTGCATATTTGACCTATTCCAATAGTATTTTTTTATATATTGCCGAATAAATAGGGCATTCTAACATAAAATGCTAGGGTATTACAAACTTTACATTTTCTCTCAATTAGTGGAATTCTATTAGATTTATTCCAAAGTCCTGCTTCTATTTCTAGTCTGTGCGAGGATACTCTTAATAGTGCTAAGGCACTATATGGATATCATTACAAATATTAAGATAGGGTTGAAACCTGAAAACACATATACAGTTATAAAATCCTGCTCTGCTTGAATCAGCTAGTCTGCTACTTGTATTCCAAGTTTCGATAAAATTGTCATTTAATCTCTGTTTTACGGTGGCTCGTTTAGGACACACAATTTTTTTTATCTCTAGCGCTCGACTTAGTATCTCGGGTGATCGACTTAGTATCTCGAGTGATCGACTTAGTATCTCGAACGCTCGACTTACTATCTCGAGCGCTTGACTTTGTATCTCGAGTGATCGACTTAGGAGATACTAAATACAAAGTGTGTGTCCTAAACAGGCCACCGTACTGTTTAACAACTTACAGAAACAATTTAGGATTACCGTTTGGGCTAAACATGCGTCATTGAATCCCATAATGCATAACATATCTCTAATTAAAGATGCCATTTTTTTTATGTTGGGTTGAGCATTTATCGTTTAACATCAAAACATATATTTGTTTTACATATTTATTTTCATTAAGTTTCAATATTTTAACCCAGTATTTTATAATATTAAAATAACGATGACATAACATAGACTTTATACCCAGTTGTCCATATATAAAATATTTTTCTTTTGTATTGAGTTTTTTAATCCCAATAACCTTTTTCAAAATTGCATGTGTACTCTTTCAATGGCAGTCGCCTGTAGAAACCCTCAAACTTCAGAAACATAGTTCAAAATGTGTGTAATCAATTTATCAAACAAACCTGTTCAACAGATAAAACCGTAAATTTGTTAAGACATTTATTCATTTTAAAAATTAAATATATGCAGATTAAAAGTATGAGATTATTAACAGGTTCTTGAATACCCGTAATTGAATATGCGTAAAATGAATTATGAGTTGGTAACTCGGCGCTCCAGTAGTCGGGGTTTGGCCTGGCTCGTTAAAACTGTTAATATTATTTCTAAACGAGTTTGGATTCTTAAAATGTGTAAGTTATACATATACTTCATCGTCAGTAGGTTAAAGACACATTTCCCAACGCTACTTGGTCAGTGAAAAAGCATGAGAAGCTTGAATATTTACAGCCAGCACGCTTCATGGCTGATCAACTCAGGTATATAAATTGAGGCCCACTCTTAATTTTTTATTTGTATAGTATTGCTATATTGAGGGTAAGAATAGCTTAACAACACTTTGTAATTTACTTTAATGAAAAAATATATGTTAATAATTTAGCTTTTGAATACAAAACTTATCTGATATTTCTTAATTGTTTTTAGACCAAAAATCAGAGCACAACACAATAAATATACAACATTCTTTAATGTGTTATTATGTGTACTGTTCACAAATGCTTTATTGGGTGGACCTCATAATCTGAAGAAAAATTGAATATCACACTTTGCTCATGAAATTGTATGCCCCAATGATTATACTACAGCTGAAGTCGTTTTCAGTATGAATGGTTTATGTATTTGGGAAAGAAAATCTGGCTATGGGAGGTACACCAAGAGAGTTATGATTCGGAGCTATGAATCCATAAATCTCTCAATCAATGACCTCTGCAAAAACAAACTTGCGACTGTTTTATAAGCGTCTCCGTGACGGAGGGGTTAACGACGTTGCGTTGTACACATTATCGCCTCTTACCGCTGCGGGTTCGAATCCCACTGGAAGCTCGACTTCTAACTGAGAAAGTGCACAGTACTTGTTTTACCCAGGAAAATAACTAAATAACGTGTTGAAAATGACGTAAAGCACCATACAATACAATATTATCGATTTAAGAATGACATACGTGCTGTAAGCGCGTATTTTATAATCAGGACATGCAATTAGGCAAAAACAATAAAGCAATTATATGATGCAAATATGGGAATAATTTTATGTCTCGCTTTGAAAGAAATATTATATTTACATCAAACAAGTGCGTAAAAGGCCTTATTTGAAAAAATATACTGGGCCCCGGTTTATGAAACAAATTTAGACGAGTGTAAGACAAGATAAATGCGATTTCATTATACGCCTGTTTGAAATAGGGTTATCCATTCGTACGTCCGTCCGTCCGTCCGTCCGTAAACAATTGCGCATTCCGGACGATAAATTCGAAACTCTAACACCCACACTCATGCAACATCATATGTACATTATCCTAGGTGAGCGGAGGACCCCTGCTGATTTTGCGTAAGTAGGTCAAAGGTCAAGATCGTCATGACCTTATATTGAGAAAAAAAACGCATTCATGAAATAACTTCGAAACCATAAAACTTACACTCGCGAAACTTCATGGGTACATTGCCCTCGGTGAGAGAATGAACCCTATTGTTGTGGGGTTGGGGAGTGGGGTCAATAGGTCAAAGGTCATGATATGACCTCTACTAGTCACATGGATCTCAGATTTTTTTCCCAAGTTTAAGCACCATATCCATATCTTATAAATCTTTCTTAAGCTTGTTTGCATTTCATTTTTATACGGTGAAATGATTTTATGATAATAACAAACTAGTATTTATTATCATCAGGTGTTTTATAATCGGATATAAGTGATATACAATTGTTACATGTATTATTTTATTTTATCAGTAAATGCAATGTCATAAAAACCCAGTTGCGTTCAATTACCCCCAAATAAATGCACGAGCTATACACGGAACGCAAAACGAACGCTGAGTGCATTTTTAAAACGCTGAACACTGAAAACGATTGCAACCACTGGAATGCAGTTTGAAAAACGCATTTGCATTTTTAAACGGCATTTTTTAAAACATATTTTTTTTATTATGGTATTTTTGACCATCCACATTTAATGATAAAGTTTCCCTCTTTGTTTATTTATTATTTTTTGTTTTCTGCCGTTCGATAGAAGGTGCGTCTGTATCAGCCAATCAGAAACGATACCAGAATCTCGGTAAAATGGCTGCTGCGTCAAAAAACATTTTAAAGAAAGGTTCTAGACGTTTGTCTTGAAAACACGCAAGCGTCGCAGATGATTTAGACTATTTCTGAAACGGAATTAATTTTATAAGAGTTGCATCCGTTTATGAGATCGATGATTCGCCCCACATTCATTCGTACTGGACCAAAAGTTTAGGGTCGGTCGGGTAACCGAAACCACACATATTGTTTTATTTGTCCTAATAAATCCCAGAACTAAAACAAATAAACGTTATTCAGGAAAAAATTGATCTGTCTCAATCAACCACAAAAAAATCGATCGTCATATATGACCTTATACATGTGTTAAAAATGACGTAAAACAAACAAACAAACAAACAAACAAACAAACAAACAAACAAACAAACAAACAAACAAACTAGTATGCACCGATTTGCATAAATCATAACTATAACGCATACACGCACTGCAAGCAAATTTGATTATCTTTTTCAGAATTATGTTTTATTGACAAAGCACAACATTATCAATATTATGTTTACGTGAGTATGGTAGCGCATTTTGTTGCTAGTCTAGATCATCTGCGACGCTTGCTTGTTTTCAAGGCAAACGTCTAGAACGGTTATTCTATTTATTTTTTTTTGAAGTGGCACCATTTTATCGAGATTCTGGTAAGGTTTCTGATTGTTTGATAAATACGCACCTTCACTCCAAGATATACAGAACGACAGAAAACAAACAATTAATAAACTGCATAAATGAGGGCTTTATTTTTAACTACACAGTATGAATGCATACTGTAAATTAATTTTGTTGATTTCAATGAAAATAAAAATACTGGTTTACAATTAACTTCAAATCACTGGAATACTTAATGAATACACTTTTTACAAATAAAATGCATTTATATATTTAGAACAAGGACAATGTTTTAAGAACATCTATCCAGCTGACTTGCGGAACGTCGATGGTTCACCCGGCGGTGCCCGAAATTGCCCGGATGGGCACCTGAGGTCTTGCTCCACCAATGGGAGCTGGAAAGTTAGTCATATGACCTTAGCTGTCGGTGCGACTATAAAATCCAATTCAATTCAAGTCACAGCTCTAATTCATTTTAAAGATAGCTATCCCGCCAAATAACGGCACAATTTCACTATATTACCGTTTATCAAAACTCTATCCATGTGTTCAGGTCATATAACAATGTATGTGACAATTTAAAGTAACTTTTTTTAAAAGGTTCCTAAAATACTCGTGATTGAATATGCGTAAAATGAAATATGAGTTGGTAACTCTTAATTCTACGCTCCACTTTTGGGGTTTAGCCTGATTGTTTAAAGCCGTTTATATTGTTATAGCTTGGATTCTCAAAATATGTAAGTTATATATATATATACCTTGTCTTTAGTAAATTTAGAAATGGTGTACATATTTTGTAAAATTTGGCTGTTGTTGGCGGGATAGTAGCAACAATATCGCATATTTACACGGAAAATAGAAGGAACATCGGAATTGTTGTGTTAAAAAGTTTGGTATGGTATAGGTATGAAACCAGTAATTATTTTCGCCATAGACACCAGTGTTAAAATATCACATATTAATGATTTGCTGCAACTTCAACAAGTATTGATAATGCAGCAGTGTAATTTTCATATAGAAAACTAATTTTAGAAAACTAATTTTCCACTTGAAAAACCACCAGAGAACTTGAGGTGGGGTCACAAGACATGTAAGAAAGTTCTTGTTTGTTTACCGAACAGGTCAAGGGTACAGCTGTTTTCACTGACAGTTCTTCACAAAGTGTAAGCATAGAGTCGAACTTTCGAAAATGTTCATCAGTGATCCAGTAAAACTTATTAATACGCTTCATATACATACAACCACAAAATCGAATAGAAACGGGCAGTTTTCCCCTACTTATAATGCCCATTTCTATCAAAAAATGAGGATTACTTTATCATAGGAACTACATTCGGAGGGGTACATGTAATTGGTGGTGGAAACCCTATAATTTAGACCCTTATATCATGTACAGACGCGTATGTTCATAAACCTAACCATGCAGACAGAGTCTAACAAAACCATGGTCTATTGATCCATACGATATCCTGTAACACTTGTACACCGCTAAAGGTTAATGCCCCAATTGTAACCCTTAACCCGCTACATATAAGTGTAAAAATCAAAAATATCTTGTTCTACACTTTAACGTCAAGTTTTTATCATTTAACGTCAGTTGTAACATTCAACGTTATTGTAACCTTTAGCATTCCTACAGGCGGTCAACAAAAAAGCACCTGATTTTTTTTTATTTATTGGCTATATTTTCAACGGTTTATTGTAAAGAGTCATGGGTTCAGACATGAAGTTTATACTTAGGCATATCACTCCGCCGTTAAAACAGTTAAAATGCACACCATCAGTAGGGTTAAAGTATAGCGTCTGTGCTACCAGCACTTTCCAAAATCGCATATCTTTAAACAGCCTACCAGCCATTAAAGTACTAACCTAAATATACTGAAAGGAAAAAGAAACGCAGGGTGCGTATTTCCGCTATATATTGTATGTTTAATATGCTACTGCTAATCGAATGGTACAGGGCGACATTAGGCCTGTCCTTTTAGAAAGAAGGTTTAAACAGCACTGAACACACCAATGGTTACCCCTTTAAAGTTTCATTACCGTCAGAATGCGCATTTGGCTCAAGCAGGTGAGCAAACTTAGGCTTTAAATGTTGCAATCACTTAACATTAAATACAGTACTGAACATTTATGAATTTCTTGTTACAACGTGTACTGTGATTAAAACGTCTACAATATCACAGTTGTGTCCTTTCTCTAACTAACTGCATTTATTTTTTTTACAAAACATCTTGGGATTTCCTTGGAATATATATAGAATTAAGTGTGCAGTATATGCAATATATAGCAGAAATACGCACCCTGCGTTTTTTTTTCCTTTCAGTATATAACAAAAATGTCAAAATAAGAGGTGTTTCGTTCGATTTTCTCTACAACTCGATCAGCAGCACCCCCCCCCCCCCCCCCCCCCCACACACACACACACCCCACTCGCCCATTCGACATATCAAGTGAGGAAGTAACGATTCGTACGCATGGGCGAGAGGTATACGGTACTGGTTCTACCCAGGAAAACCGTGTTCGTGTGCCTCTGGTTTAAACATATTTTATTGCAACATTTACATTAGTTTGCAAAAAGGTTGGGCCACAAGTTCTACAACATTAGTTACGACCCGTCCCTAAGTTACGTCCCTGTGGCTCTACCACAAAAAAAACGCCGTCATATATGGCCTAACATGTGCTAAAATGACGTAAAAACCATTCAAACAAACAAACAAACAACTAACTCAATCTAGGGCCACAACCTTTAAATTTAAATAATCGTAAAATATTGTACAAATAACAGACTAACAATAGTGAACCGATTGCTATAGAAAACGGGACTACAAATCGATACATTGTGCAGTCATACTATTCAAGTATTGTTAAGTGGGCGGTTAAATAGCATAAAAGAAAAATTATAGATATATACATGCTTACATGCAAACCTAGATCTGCCTTTATTGCACATTTTATGAGCCATCACAATTTGGGTTCTATGGGAGCCCAGAATTTGCAGAAGACAAAATTACTTACGCAACCCTTTACAACATACTATAACGAAACAAATTCCCAAATTTAGTTGAGCTAGGACAAGAACTGTTAGAGATATAGACCTGTAAACACAGCTTACACGCAAAATTTGATGTGAAATAGACACATTTTAAGGGCTATCAAAATGTAGGTTCCATCGGTGCCCAGGGGTTACAGGAACCAAAATTACTTAAGCAGTCCTTAAGATAAAGCTATAAGGAAACTCATGGCCAAATTTGGTTGTGCTAGGATAAGAAATGTAAGAAATATATACTTGTAAACACAGCTTAAACGCAAAATTTGATGTGAAATGGGACACATTTTATGGGGTTACAGGAACCAAAATTGCTTGTGCAGACCTTAAGATAATGTTATAAGGAAACCCATGGCCAAATTTGGTTGTGCTAGAATAAGAAATTTAAGAATAATAGACTTGTAAACACATTTTACATGAAAACCTTGATGTGGAACGCCGACGCCGACCCCGGGGTGATTACATAAGCTCTCTTATTCTTCGAATAGTCGAGCTAAAAATGAGATCATTGAAAGCAACGAACACAAAAAAGAGATAAATGTAGCAGACTCGGTTTTATTGAGTCTGTTCATGAGAGGTAATATAAGGTGCAACATAATGACAATTAATCGTCAAACAACCTTGTGGTACAATAGAGACTGTAGGGGTAAATATAATAGTATATGACCACTATCGTCAAGGAAGCAAATAAAACGTTATAAGTCCATCAGGAAGAGTAGCATTCACAGAATACAGTCACTCCAACAAGTATTACATACGGCAATCTTGAATTTTTAAAAACTCAAGGCGTCCCGTTAGTTTTTCTCTTAACTTGTATTTGTTCAATCATTAATAATAATTGTTAGAATAGTTCAAAGCAAATTGTGTTTACATATTACTAACTTTTTGTAATATTGCACCAATAATATATTTAACAAAATGGTAAAATAATGAAGAAAATTGAAATCTCAAATTTTTATTTAATTATATGCAAGCAGTTTTGAAGTAAAAACCGACGGAGAATAACTAAATCGAGAACAAATTTTAATGTTTGAATAAAACTCAAGATTGCCATGTGTCCCTTTAAGACATACTGCTAAATACATACCAGGGTCAGTATTCATGAAGGTTCTTAGCAAAATCTTAACTTAAGTCAAATTTTAACAATTTTTTAAACACATTTTTTCTATCGATTTAAGACGTTTTCTTAATATTGTTAATAAGGTTATGGATAAATAAAACCTACATCTAAATATATATCTTAAAATAGATGGTTTGTAGTGTCCCCTGAGAGGTTAAGGATATTTAAAAATATCTAAACATAATTTAAATATAGTGAGATGCTATTTTGAATAAATGCGCAAAACAAAATGTAAACATCGAACTAATAATAGCTGTGGTCATTCATTAATGAATATGTAGATCAAGGTTTTAATATCACGCATGGACAAACCAAGTAAACAAGGTGTTGTGCTGCACCCAAAAACAGGATCTTCCTGGTTGGTTTCAACGGCGCACGTCTCCCAAATGTATATAAGGCGCGCCTCGCCTTGGAGCGAGTATATATTTACAAACACGCTTTGTAGATACTTAAAAAAGCAAAATGAAGCCCGCGTTTGTGATGGAATACACAAAGTCAAATGTTATTATTCCGCAACAAGTCCAGGTAAGGCAATTTACTTTTTTGCTTTAAATTATGTTCACTGACTTTATTTGACAACATATTGTTGTTTTTTAAACTAAAAGCGTTATTAGTATCCCAGCAGGCACACGACGTTGGTCAGGTCGCGATGTCGCCAACGTTGAAATAACGTCTGTTCAACGTCTGTTTAACGACGTCTACTGACAACACAAACACAACGTTCATTCAAAGTTGGTTTATCGACGTCTAATATACATTGCAATTAGACGTTTTTTCAACGTCTATATAAATTCGGTTTAACGACGTCGATTGACAACACAAACACAACGTCAAGTCAACGTTAGTTTATCAACGTAGAATATACGTTGAAATTAGACATTGTTTCGATATTGAATGTGTGACCTTCCACATATTCTCAGCAAACCTAATTCCAACGTCGCTACAACGTCTGATTTAAGGCTGCGTACAGCTAAATATAGCTTTGCTTAAGCCCCGCCTTTTGTTGTGTACGATTCAGTACAGAAGTGAAAGTTCAGCAGATATAACTTTGAAATATTCAATATGCATTTTCAGAAAGGATAAACTATAGGTAAAATAATCACCATCAGCTAGGATCATTAAATTAAATAAAAAAAAAAAAATTTCATGTTTTGAAAATTTAACATCCATTGAAATTGCATGTCAATATTCAGAGCGGATTCAATAGTGTTTGTAAACACAGACATGTGCCTAGAGGTTGAGCTGGAAAAGTTGTCTTTTTCACACTTTCAAAGGGCTTTGTGATGGAAATATCTATGAAATAAGGAAATTTAAAGAAAATCTGGTGTATAATTCTTGAGATATTAGCTGACAGGTGCCACAGGAGGTCTATGGGAAAGTATTTAGTTTTCTGCAACCTATAGGCTAGATTCTGCATAAGGTAAAAGTGAAAGTAGACATTTTTTTTTTCTAACACAATGATTTGAAAGTGTGAGAAATGTTGAATTATGGTGTATTTTTACTTTTTTTATAACTCTTTTCATGATTTTAAAATATTTCAAAGTTTTATGATGCAAAATAGGTATTTTAAATTCTTTTATTAAGGGTTGTGGACATAAAATCAGCCATACCTGACACCTGGTATACACAATTGGCCTGTAATGCACGTTTGACACAGTTTAAACGTATATCTAGTAAGTTTTATTCATTTCTGAGGGCTTTGAATACATTGTTTGGCAAAAATGTCAGTAAGCGACAATCTACATCTGTCCGAAAAGATGTCGGAAAGCCGCATATGTCTGTTTTGAAAAAGATGTTGAG
>JAWPHD010000586.1:0-35000 GCA_037043455.1 Cyrtodaria siliqua
ATTTGTTTGTAAAAATAAAATATTTTGCGCTAATTATAATGAAATATTTTACATTTTCCATATCTCCTGTTTTTTCGATTCCGAATGAGATTGTTCTTAAGTCCAAAGGTAAGTTCAAGTGTATGCTTTTTAGATATAAGGAAAGTTCTGACCAGAAATGTTGTGTATGCATGCATTCCCAGAAAAGGTGGTTTCCTGATTCTATATTCATATTACAAAACTCACACAGATTTGAGTTGACCATCTTGAATTTGAGCAGAGATTTGTTTGTTGGAATTATTCTCATAACATACTTGTATTGAAAGTTTCTTAGTTTTGTATTAATTGTTGCTTTTATTGCTATAGTATATACTTTTTCCCACTTAATATTTTAAAATAAATTTTCCCATTTTAGTTGTGGTTTATTATTCGTTGTATAATCCTGTTTTACTTGATAGTCATATAGAAACTTGTTTGTTTGTTTTGAGCCAAGAAGTTTTTCAAGCATCGTCTCATCTCTATTTTCATTAATACATTCGTTTTTAAGTTGCATTTTCCATTCCTTTGGAATACATGTTATTATTGATGCATTGAACACTTTGTATAGGGATGGATCACCCGTTTTAAGAACAGCACATACAAATGCCTCTTTCTAGGTATCTGGATACGTTCCAGATGATAGTGATACATTGAATAAGTTGCATAATGGGTTACTTAGTTCGTTGGCCAACTCTCGTAATACACGGTTGCTAATCTGATCAGGACCCGTTGCTCTACCTAGTGGTAGTGATTTGATCACTGAGAAATCTTCTAACTGGGTTAAAGAGAACATTTCGAGAGATGACTGTGTATTTATATATGAAGGTAATGGTGGAGTTATATTTTCATCATTTAGCAGTGTCTGTTCTTGGAAATAATCATTCAACAGATTTGCCATTTCCTCGTTATCCGTTATTACCATTATTGTTTAGTGGAGAAATGGATGAAGCTTCGCTCGTTGTTATAAATGTTTTAAGAATCTTCCACCAATCTTTGGACGAAAGAGTAGAACTTTTAAGCTTGTCAGAGAGGCTGTCATAATACTTTTTTTTAGATTTGCGTATTCTAGTAATTAAGTCTTTTCTTAGCAGTTTAAATTTGTCCCAATGCTGGATAATGCTCGTTCGTTTAGCTTTTCTATAATCCCTTTTCCTTGCTCTTATTTTTCCTTTGATATCGTTATTTAACCACGGACGTTCGTGTGGTCTAATTCTGACAAGTTTATTCGGAATGCAACTTTCGCTTTAAGTGAAAGAATTTTGCTGGAGATATTTTTGGCATAACTATTAATATCGTTGTTGATTAATGCATCCCATTCGACCTGATTTGCTTTTGGTCTCAAGAGGTCGTTGTCCCCTTGTTCGTAGCTCAAAGTTTTTCTTGTGAATGATTTGAATTTAGGTTTTGTAAATTTAAAAATGCCATATATAGGACAGTGATATCTAATATATTGGTTTAAGAAAGGTTCGGTAACTCCGCATGTGATAACGGAGTCTATATTACTAAGTAGAATGATATCAATAAGAGAAGCAGATGTCTCAGTAAAATGTGTCGGTTCATTTATGGACTGGGAAGGATTACATTGTTCACATAACATTTCAACTTTTCGAGCAGATTGTTGATTTAGCATATTAAAATTGAAATCACCCGTAATTATAATATCTTTGACTCCTGTATCAATAGCAAGATTGATTGACTCCTCTATCATGCTATTATACACTGTATCAGAATTCGGTGGTCTGTAAAAGACGCCTAATAGTACACGTTTATGGTGCAGGGATAACTCAATCCAAATACATTCTAAGCGGTAAATTTCAAGTTCGAGTTTGCGCGAGTAGTGCAATGACCGTTGACGTATAACATAACACCCCCATGGCTGTCAGAAAGGCGATCCTTACGTTCAGGATTATAAAAAGATGGAATCTTTAGGCTTTCGGTAGAAATTGAGTCGTTTAGCCAAGTTGTAACAATTAATACTGCTTTCAAAACATGTTTTGAGAAAAGTATATTATCTCTGAGTGTTTTTCCTATCGTGAGGCGAGTATGGAGTTTTATAATTGAACCACTGCATGTGTGATGTGCAGTAAATATTCATCAATAGGGAATATATGCATATTGAGGAAGAATGGATGTAGAATATGATATAGTGCAGCTGAGAACATTACAACGGTACGATGGCATGCGTGGCAGGATATGTTCTGAAATTAATCATGAAATTGTCAGTAGAGATAACAAGAACATATCCGTCACCAGCATACCATCGTACCTCGACGTACGCAGTCGTAAAGGACTACTGCTGCACAACCTGAAACTAATTCCACATCCCATAGACCCGCACACCAACAGTTCCGATAAATAACAGTTAAAAAAACAGAAAGTAAAAAAATATGCTTACATTAACACAAAATGTGGAAAGAAATGGAGGTTTAAATATGACTTAATTGTTGTTAGGGTAACATGTTTATAAGAAAAATAGAAACATAAAAACTGTGTTTAGGGAATTGTTGTATCTGCAGTTTGTTTAAATACAATGAGCCGTGTAATTGCGTGATTTAAAAGAAAAAAATGGGAAAAGATTTATCATGCTGAGACATGAGTTACGAACTAAGGCGAATAATTGCAATACTATGTCACATAATATGAAAAAGGAGGGGCATAATAGTTCCAGAAACATGTAAATAGATAGGAACTACTGGAGTAGATATGTTGTGTTCAACCAACAAAGAAACTTTGCTTAAAGTAAGCATACACATACACTCAAACTAATATACACATGTAATAGATGCCTCACCACATGCACTTAAAGTAATCGTACACATACACTCAATCTAATATACACATGTAATAGATGCATCACATGCACTTAAAGTAAGCGTACACATACACTCAGTCTAATATACACATGTAGTATATGCATCACGTGCACTTCAAGTAAGCGTACACATACACTCAATCTAATATACACATGTAATAGATGCATCACATGCACTTAAAGTAAGCGTACACATACACTCAATCTAATATACACATGTAATAGATGCATCACATGCACTTAAAGTAAGCGTACACTTACACTCAATCTAATATACACATGTAATAGATGCATCACATGCACTTAAAGTAAGGGTACACATACTCTCAATCTAATATACACATGTAGTATATGCATCACATGCACTTAAAGTAAGCGTACACATACACTCAATCTAATATACACATGTAGTATATATATAGTATGCATCACGTGCACTTAAAGTAAGTGTACACATTCACTCAAAATAATATACACATGTAATAGATGCATCACATGCACTTAAAGTAAGGGTACACATACTCTCAATCTAATATACACATGTAGTATATGCATCACATGCACTTAAAGTAAGCGTACACATACACTCAATCTAATATACACATGTAGTATATATATAGTATGCATCACGTGCACTTAAAGTAAGTGTACACATTCAATCAAAATAATATACACATGTAGTATATGCATCACGTGCACTTAAAGTAAGGGTACACATATACACAATATAATATACACATGTAGTATATGCATCACGTGCACTTAAAGTAAGCGTACACATACACTCAGTCTAATATACACATGTAGTATATGCATCACGTGCACTTAAAGTAAGCGTACACATACACTCAGTCTAATATACACATGTAGTATATGCATCACGTGCACTTAAAGTAAGCGTACACATTCACTCAATCTAATATACACATGTAGTATATGCATCACGTGCACTTAAAGTAAGCGTACACATTCACTCAAAATAATATACACATGTAGTATATGCATCACGTGCACTTAAAGTAAGCGTACACATACACTCAATCTAATATACAAATGTAGTATATGCATCACGTGCACTTAAAGTAAGCGTACACATTCACTCAAAATAATATACACATGTAGTATATGCATCACGTGCACTTAAAGTAAGCGTACACATTCACTCAATCTAATATACACATGTAGTATATGCATCACGTGCACTTAAAGTAAGCGTACACATACACTCAATCTAATATACAAATGTAGTATATATATAGTATGCATCACGTGCACTTAAAATAAGCGTACACATACACTCAGTCTAATATACACATATAGTATATGCATCACGTGACTTAAAGTAAGCGTATACATTCACTCAAAATAATATACACATGTAGTATATGCATCACGTGCACTTAAAGTAAGCGTACACATTCACTCAATCTAATATACACATGTAGTATATGCATCACGTGCACTTAAAGTAAGCGTACACATACACTCAATCTAATATACAAATGTAGTATATATATAGTATGCATCACGTGCACTTAAAGTAAGCGTACACATACACTCAGTCTAATATACACATGTAGTATATGCATCACGTGCACTTAAAGTAAGAGTACACATTCACCCAATCTAATATACACATGTAGTATATGCATCACGAGCACTTAAAGTAAGCGTACACATACACTCAATCTAATATACAAATGTAGTATATATATAGTATGCATCACGTGCACTTAAAGTAAGCGTACACATACACTCAATCTAATATACACATGTAAGAATATGCATCACGTGCACTTAAAGTAAGCGTACGCATATACTCAATCTAATATACAAATGTAGTATATATATAGTATGCATCACGTGCACTTAAAGTAAGCGTACACATACACTCAGTCTTATATACACATGTAGTATATGCATCACGTGCACTCAAAGTAAGCGTACACATTCACTCAATCTAATATACACATTTAGTATATATATAGTATGCATCACGTGCACTTAAAGTAAGCGTACACATACACTCAATCTAATACACACATGTAGTATTTATATAGTATGCATCACGTGCACTTAAAGTAAGCGTACACATTCACTCAAAATAATATACACATGTAGTATATATATAGTATGCATCACGTGCACTTAAAGTAAGCGTACATATACACTCAGTCTAATATACACATGTAGTATATGCATCACGTGCACTTAAAGTAAGCGTACATATTCACTCAAAATAATATACACATGTAGTATATGCATCACGTGCACTTAAAGTAAGTGTACACATTCACTCAATCTAATATACACATGTAGTATATGCATCACGTGCACTTAAAGTAAGCGTACATATACACTCAATCTAATATACAAATGTAGTATATATATAGTATGCATCACGTGCACTTAAAGTAAGCGTACACATACACCCAGTCTAATATACACATGTAGTATATGCATCACGTGCACTTAAAGTAAGCGTACACATTCACCCAATCTAATATACACATGTAGTATATGCATCACGTGCACTTAAAGTAAGCGTACACATACACTCAATCTAATATACAAATGTAGTATATATATAGTATGCATCACGTGTACTTAAAGTAAGCGTACACATACACTCAGTCTAATATACACATGTAGTATATGCATCACGTGCACTTAAAGTAAGCGTACACATACACTCAATCTAATATACAAATGTAGTATATATATATAGTATGCATCACGTGCACTTAAAGTAAGCGTACACATACACTCAGTCTAATATACACATGTAGTATATGCATCACGTGCACTTAAAGTAAGCGTACACATACACTCAGTCTAATATACACATGTAGTATATGCATCACGTGCACTTAAAGTAAGCGTACACATACACTCAGTCTAATATACACATGTAGTATATGCATCACGTGCACTTAAAGTAAGCGTACACATTCACTCAAAATAATATACACATGTAGTATATATATAGTATGCATCACGTGCACTTAAAGTAAGCGTACATATACACTCAAAATAATATACACATGTAGTATATGCATCACGTGCACTTAAAGTAAGCGTACACATACACTCAATCTAATATACATATGTAGTATATGCATCACGTGCACTTAAAGTAAGCGTACACATACACTCAGTCTAATATACACATGTAGTATATGCATCACGTGCACTTAAAGTAAGCGTACACATTCATTCAAAATAATATACACATGTAGTATATATATAGTATGCATCACGTGCACTTAAAGTAAGCGTACACATACACTCAGTCTAATATACACATGTAGTATATGCATCACGTGCACTTGAAGTAAGCGTACACATTCACTCAATCTAATATACACATGTAGTATATGCATTACGTGCACTTAAAGTAAGCGTAGACATTCACTCAATCTAATATACACATGTAGTAAATGCATCATATGCACTTGAAGTAAGCGTACACATACACTCAGTCTAATATACACATGTAGTAAATGCATCATATGCACTTGAAGTAAGCGTACACATACACTCAGTCTAATATACACATGTAGTATATGCATCACGTGCACTTAAAGTAAGCGTACACATAAACTCAATCTAATATACACATGTAGTATATGCATCACGTGCACTTAAAGTAAGCGTACACATACACTCAATCTAATATACACATGTAGTAAATGCATCATATGCACTTGAAGTAAGCGTACACATACACTCAGTCTAATATACACATGTAGTAAATGCATCATATGCACTTGAAGTAAGCGTACACATACACTCAATCTAATATACACATGTAGTATATGCATCACGTGCACTTAAAGTAAGCGTACACATTTACTCAATCTAATATACACATGTAGTATATGCATCACGTGCACTTAAAGTAAGCAGACACATTCACTCAATCTAATATACACATGTAGTATATGCATCACATGCACTTAAAGTAAGCGTACACATTCACTCAATCTAATATACACATGTAGTATATGCATCACGTGCACTTAAAGTAAGCGTACACATACACTCAATCTAATATACACATGTAGTATATGCATCACGCGCACTTAAAGTAAGCGTACACATACACTCAATCTAATATACACATGTAGTATATATATATAGTATTCATCACGTGCACTTAAAGTAAGCGTACACATTCACTCAATCTAATATACACATGTAGTATATATATAGTATGCATCACGTGCACGTAGGTAAGCGTACACATTCACTCAATCTAATATACACATGTAGTATATATATATAGTATGCATCACGTGCACTTAAATTTAGCGTACACATACACACAATCTAATATACACATGTAGTATATATATAGTATGCATCACGTGCACTTAAAGTAAGCGTACACATTCACTCAATCTAATGTACACCTGTAGTATATATATAGTATGCATCACGTGCACTTAAAGTAAGCGTACACATACACTCAATCTAATATACACATGTAGTATATAATTAGTATGCATCACGTGCACTTAAAGTAAGCGTACACATTCACTCAATCTAATATACACATGTAGTATATATATAGTATGCATCACGTGCACTTAAAGTAAGCGTACACATACACTCAATCTAATATACACATGTAGTATATATATAGTATGCATCACGTGCACTTAAAGTAAGCGTACACATACACTCAATCTAATATACACATGTAGTATATGCATCACGTGCACTTAAAGTAAGCGTACACATACACTCAATCTAATATACACATGTAGTATATGCATCACGCGCACTTAAAGTAAGCGTACACATACACTCAATCTAATATACACATGTAGTATATATATAGTATGCATCACGTGCACTTAAAGTAAGCGTACACATTCACTCAATCTAATATACACATGTAGTATATATATAGTATGCATCACGTTCACTTAAAGTAAGCGTACACATACACTCAATCTAATATACACATGTAGTATATATATAGTAGGCATCACGTGCACTTAAAGTAAGCGTACACATTCACTCAATCTAATATACACATGTAGTATATATATAGTATGCATCACGTGCACTTAAAGTAAGCGTACACATTCACTCAATCTAATATACACATGTAGTATATATATAGTATGCATCACGCGCACTTAAAGTAAGCGTACACATACACTCAATCTAATATACACATGTAGTATATATATAGTATGCATCACGTGCACTTAAAGTAAGCGTACACATTCACTCAATCTAATATACACATGTAGTATATATATAGTATGCATCACGTACACTTAAAGTAAGCGTACACATCTCAAAGTAAGCGTACACATTCACTCAATCTAATACACACATGTAGTATATATATAGTATGCATCACGTGCACTTAAAGTAAGCGTACACATACACTCAATCTAATATACACATGTAGTATATGCATCACGTGCACTTAAAGTAAGCGTACACATTTACTCAATCTAATATACACATGTAGTATATGCATCACGTGCACTTAAAGTAAGCAGACACATTCACTCAATCTAATATACACATGTAGTATATGCATCACATGCACTTAAAGTAAGCGTACACATTCACTCAATCTAATATACACATGTAGTATATGCATCACGTGCACTTAAAGTAAGCGTACACATACACTCAATCTAATATACACATGTAGTATATGCATCACGCGCACTTAAAGTAAGCGTACACATACACTCAATCTAATATACACATGTAGTATATATATATAGTATTCATCACGTGCACTTAAAGTAAGCGTACACATTCACTCAATCTAATATACACATGTAGTATATATATAGTATGCATCACGTGCACTTAGGTAAGCGTACACATTCACTCAATCTAATATACACATGTAGTATATATATATAGTATGCATCACGTGCACTTAAATTTAGCGTACACATACACACAATCTAATATACACATGTAGTATATATATAGTATGCATCACGTGCACTTAAAGTAAGCGTACACATTCACTCAATCTAATGTACACCTGTAGTATATATATAGTATGCATCACGTGCACTTAAAGTAAGCGTACACATACACTCAATCTAATATACACATGTAGTATATAATTAGTATGCATCACGTGCACTTAAAGTAAGCGTACACATTCACTCAATCTAATATACACATGTAGTATATATATAGTATGCATCACGTGCACTTAAAGTAAGCGTACACATACACTCAATCTAATATACACATGTAGTATATATATAGTATGCATCACGTGCACTTAAAGTAAGCGTACACATACACTCAATCTAATATACACATGTAGTATATGCATCACGTGCACTTAAAGTAAGCGTACACATACACTCAATCTAATATACACATGTAGTATATGCATCACGCGCACTTAAAGTAAGCGTACACATACACTCAATCTAATATACACATGTAGTATATATATAGTATGCATCACGTGCACTTAAAGTAAGCGTACACATTCACTCAATCTAATATACACATGTAGTATATATATAGTATGCATCACGTTCACTTAAAGTAAGCGTACACATACACTCAATCTAATATACACATGTAGTATATATATAGTAGGCATCACGTGCACTTAAAGTAAGCGTACACATTCACTCAATCTAATATACACATGTAGTATATATATAGTATGCATCACGTGCACTTAAAGTAAGCGTACACATTCACTCAATCTAATATACACATGTAGTATATATATAGTATGCATCACGCGCACTTAAAGTAAGCGTACACATACACTCAATCTAATATACACATGTAGTATATATATAGTATGCATCACGTGCACTTAAAGTAAGCGTACACATTCACTCAATCTAATATACACATGTAGTATATATATAGTATGCATCACGTACACTTAAAGTAAGCGTACACATCTCAAAGTAAGCGTACACATTCACTCAATCTAATACACACATGTAGTATATATATAGTATGCATCACGTGCACTTAAAGTAAGCGTACACATACACTCAATCTAATATACACATGTAGTATATGCATCACGTGCACTCAAAGTAAGCGTACACATTCACTCAATCTAATATACACATTTAGTATATATATAGTATGCATCACGTGCACTTAAAGTAAGCGTACACATACACTCAATCTAATACACACATGTAGTATATATATAGTATGCATCACGTGCACTTAAAGTAAGCGTACACATACACCCAATCTAATATACACATGTAGTATATGCATCACGTGCACTTAAAGTAAGCGTACTCATACACTCAATCTAATACACACATGTAGTATATATATAGTATGCATCACGTGCACTTAAAGTAAGCGTACACATACACTCAATCTAATATACACATGTAGTATATGCATCACGTGCACTTAAAGTAAGCGTACACATACACTCAGTCTAATATACACATGTAGTATATATATAGTATGCATCACGTGCACTTAAAGTAAGCGTACACATACACTCAATCTAATATACACATGTAGTATATGCATCACGTGCACTTAAAGTAAGCGTACACATTCACTCAATCTAATATACACATGTAGTATATATATAGTATGTATCACGTGCACTTAAAGTAAGCGTACACATACACTCAATCTAATATACACATGTAGTATATGCATCACGTGCACTTAAAGTAAGCGTACACATACACTCAATCTAATATACACATGTAGTATATGCATCACGTGCACTTAAAGTAAGCGTACACATACACCCAATCTAATATACAGGCGTAATAAATGATTCAAATGCAAAAGTAAACATACAGTCAATAACACCTAGCGTACTTATTTAAATGCAAAAAGACCATTTATTTTATTATACTGTTACAGCGGGTACACCGACGATATTATGTATTCTGTCTACTAAAGACAATAATCAGTAGCGGTCATCAAATATATTTAGTTTCAGTACATGTATGTGCAATTACATATACGTACATTTGTATGCACTCATCTTGAACAGGCATTAAATAACTACATAAATATAAGTTTTACCCCAAGCAAATAATTTAATCTTACCGAAGCTGGTGACAATTCTTGGCTTTTATTTTATTTCATAATGTAGCAATCATTTTATTTTTGTAATATTGCCAATCGTTATTGCAATTAAAACTGGAATAACTTCATTTTTGCCTAAGCAAGTTCTGGTTATGAAGAAAATTACTGTTATCATTAATCAATATTAAATTGAAACCAACACTTATTGATGTTTGGAATGCAACTCATCGTGCCTTTTGACAGTTTTAGGTATACATTTGAAAAGTGAAAGTAGAAAGGGTATGCCATTTTAAGCGGTAAAAATAATTTTGACCTTGGACCCTGTGTTAGTATACATCTAACGAAATCGTTCTTAGAAGATAATTTCCTGGTGTGTTTGCATGATAAAGTAAGTTTCCCAGAATTCTAACGACGTTTGAGGTCAACATTCTCACTTTACTATGGAAGGGGCTTGGAGAACCATTTACGCAATTATTACCTAAAGAAATATTCTAAATATTTTAATTTTTTTAAATTGCAGATTACGATAGCAGCAGACGATTGTATATATTGGCTAACAGATGCTTGGATATATTGAACCACAGACGCTTGGATATATTGAACAACAGACGCTTGGAGACGCTTGCATATATTGACCAACAGACGCTTGGAAATATTGGTCACCAGACGCTTGGATATATTGGCCAGACAGACGCTTGGATATAAATGTTGTGAATTCACACTATGTTAACCTATATTTGCAACACTTGGCATGCCATACTAGCCTGGAAATAAAACCTACGTGCTTTACCAACATTGAAATTTCAATTAATTTCAGGTTACTGATGCATATATACACATCATTAAAATAATTACAGTTTACGCATAGTTATTAGAAATTCTATATCACTGTCAAGACAATATCCCACAGAATGTTTCACATATACCAGTCTCATATATCACATATAAAATATTTGAATTCAAAACTTTGTCAGTATCAGACTGACCTATTAGAGCATATAATTACCATATAGAACACTTGAATTATTTCGAAATATAAACTGTATTTTTACCTTAGGATGGCCCATATAGCCAATCTGGCTTTTTTCAGTGGGGTTCTTAGTCTGCTGTCGTTTTGTTATTCTTTGGAGAGGGCTGAGCTCGATATTTATAAACAGATATCGGTGGTACATTCTCAAATACTTTTTGTTTTCTTACTTTAATTTCGAATAGGTGGTTCCACTACTCCAGCCCTTGAAGGTTCTGAGTTTTAATCACCCTTAGGGTATGTTGTCTGCTTTTTAATTTAGTTTTTTAACTGTTATTTGTGTATGATTCACAGGCTTCATAACATATACTCCAAACTACATTCCATTTTGTTTATTTCGCCGATTGTTTTCTCGTTTAGGGCAAAGCATTTTGTTAGAAACTGGACCATACGCCGCTAGCCACGGAATAGAATGAAAATACCTCATTGAAGGTTCCACGTCATATGCATACCATTTTCGGGATGGCTCAAATGTTCGCACTGTTGACATTTTTAAATATTGATTTCTGCTCAACCCTGGGACAGAGCGCGTGCACTGTAGCAAACATCTACCACAACCGTTGATGAACAATCAAATCAAAACCGAGACTGCAATATTTTTTGTATTTATCGTGTTCGGTGATTTCCAAATTTCTCATTTCATATTTTCATTAAATATTTTCGAGATCCCGTCTATTGATGATGCCTTACTGTCAATGATAAGCAGCAAGCAAATCGCGCTATTTGAAATTATCAGTGTATACTGATCAAAATTCTTAAGTACCCACCTCAGAATATGTCAGTAATACTCTCATTGTTTTGGATATTGAAAGCTTGATAAACTGCAAAATAACGAGTTTAAATCGTCTGCTCTGATTGCATTAAATGAATTATAACACTTACACAACAGGGTACATAGGAGTTTGTTAAGTACTTCGAATTAGTGCAGCTTTTGATGTTCCTAATTCTAAAATATTCCAATTTAAATTATTTTGTAATCATGTTTTTCGAAATATTTAATTGCTGAATTACAGTTACTTGAATTTAAACGCTATTCAGTTAAAAGGAAGATAACTCATGTTTTATTTTATTATAGAACAGAACAGAACAGAACACATCTTTTATTATATACAAGCTCAGGTAACATGGGTTACAACAAGAGAGAAAGGTACATTACATACATACAAATGGTACAACTAAACTGTATACAAGGGTCAGTACATATGTTAAATGTGAAGGGGGAAAGCATTATCAATAAAATACGTCTCATGTACGACGTTACTTGGCATTTTGTAAAAGAATTCTGACGAAGACACTTAGTTTTTTTTGGACTTTGACTGCGGGATGTGTTAAAAGCTCCTTGTATTTAATGACATTCGTGTGCTGATAGAAATAACGCGGTATGTAATGTTTGCGCATTTGATCAAAATGTGGACATTTTAATAAGTAGTGGAATTCGTCACCTATGTCGGAATCGCATAGTGTACAACGTCTGAGGTTATACGCAGTGTTAGTAAATCTGCCAG
Organism: Cyrtodaria siliqua; assembly: GCA_037043455.1. Lineage (NCBI taxonomy): Eukaryota > Metazoa > Mollusca > Bivalvia > Adapedonta > Hiatellidae > Cyrtodaria > Cyrtodaria siliqua. Next base: position 13,412 of record JAWPHD010000586.1, read on the forward strand.
TTTCAACGGGGAACCTATGGTTAGTCGTACGGAATTTAAATAAATAAATATAATTGCTTCTTGGTAATTTAAGATATTTTTCGAATGCTAGGTCATCTTTAAAAAGGTTGTAGTTTTTCCCTTTCGACGAATTTTGTAAGTCTGATCTCCAAGATTGTGTAAACTGGTCAACTAGCGTTTGTTTAATTGAGAGGTGAATGCTACTTTGTTGTAAATTATTGCGGTTTGTCCATATATCTGAATTGCCGGTTTTATTGAGAGTGGATTTGATGTGTTTTAACCACTTATAGTCGTAATTTTCAGTGTTATCCATTGATTTGTAGCAGAGGAAACTTAGCTTTGATTGGCTTCCAATGATAAGTTTGTTCCAGAATTTTATCATACGGGTTTGTATAGTTATAGCAATTGGATGTCTACCTAGTTCTGCATACAACATATACGAGGGAGTGCTTTTTTTGCTATTTGTAATTCTTTTAAAAAAATCTGTATGAATACGTTCTATGATGTCTAAATTTTCGACCCCCAGACTTCGAAAGCATATGTTAAGATCGGTAATATTGTATGGTCAAATAATTTTAGTTGGAGATCTAAGGAGAGGTCTAAATTATTAATTCGTCTGTAAAGTCAAAACATTGCTTTTTTGGCTTGTTCAACAAGATGTTTTCGTGTATTAAGGAAGCTTCCAGTGCTAGAGAATATGACGCCTAGATATTTATACTTGTTTGTGAGTTCTATTTCATCTGGTCCGAGTTTAAATGAGAATCGCGCCGTATTGCGAGCACCGAATACAATAATCTTTGTTTTGCTCGTATTTATATTCAATTTCCATGTTTCGCAATATTCATAAAAAAAAGTTGGAGGCATGATTGGAAACTAGTAGGGTTGTCAGAGAGGATAATAGTATCGTCTGCATATAACAGTAATATTATTTTTATATAAACATCGGCCTGAGTGTTAACAGAAATTCCCTCTTGATCAGCATTTAACAAATATTCTTCTAAGTCAACATATACGGAACATCTGTACTACTTGAGACAAACTGTTAAGGTTTAATTGTATTATCAGCAATTTCATATTTTAATATAAATGAAGGTAACTATCAAAAGATGTAACAATTAAAAAAAAACATAAATATTTTACAAAATATTGGTCAAAACAAAATACTTATCACACAACTATTCTAAAACGCTCTATATTGTTTTCTGTGCAACCCGAGTTCTTTTAAATATAGAAAGTGCATGTTTTCCTTTTGGTCTCTTGCATTTCTCCTTAGCCTTTATTTTGTGAGAACGGAACATTGTACAAGTAAAGCAAGACAGAACAAACAGGAGTTCATTGAGAGGCGATATGAAGGTTAACGGGACACACCGACATCTTGGGTCATAGAGGCGATATGAAGGTTAACGGGACACACCGACATCTTGGGTCATAGAGGCGATATGAAGGTTACCGGGACACACCGACATCTTGGGTCATAGAGGCGATATGAAGGTTAACGGGACACACCGACATCTTGGGTCATAGAGGCGATATGAAGGTTAACGGGACACACCGACATCTTGGGTCATAGAGGCGATATGAAGGTTAACGGGACACACCGACATCTTGGGTCATAGAGGCGATATGAAGGTTAACGGGACACACCGACATCTTGGGTCATAGAGGCGATATGAAGGTTAACGGGACACACCGACATCTTGGGTCATAGAGGCGATATGAAGGTTAACGGGACACACCGACATCTTGGGTCATAGAGGCGATATGAAGGTTAACGGGACACACCGACATCTTGGGTCATAGAGGCGATATGAAGGTTAACGGGACACACCGACATCTTGGGTCATAGAGGCGATATGAAGGTTAACGGGACACACCGACATCTTGGGTCATAGAGGCGATATGAAGGTTAACGGGACACACCGACATCTTGGGTCATAGAGGCGATATGAAGGTTAACGGGACACACCGACATCTTGGGTCATGTATGACAACCTGTACAAATCGAACTGTTATAAATACGATAAAAGCTTAAACCTCACGTTCTCCATGTGTGATCTAACTCTCGTAAATTAACAATTTTACATTTATAGATGAATTATGGTCTGCTTAGACATACTCAAATATTTAACATTTTAAAAACGTTTATTAAAACGTCTAGATCAAAGCAAATGAAACATTTCCCGCCATAAATATGACCAGTCTACAAACAGAAGGTGTGGACTGTTACAAATTACACTCATTCCTTAATGCGGATATGTTTGCTACTTATCGTTGACAATAAGGCGTCGTGAATAGACGGGATCTCGAATATATTGAATTAAAAACCACAAAACGACAGGAGATTTAAGTTTGCAAATATTGACTGAGACTGTGTCAGTGAATATATGACCGTCGTATTTCAGTAATACATATATGCCTAGGCAATAAAAATAACAAATTTAAAGCAGGCCTGTATTTTATTCTTGATACCATAGTCTAGATTTATTAAGATAAACGTTTGTATTTATAAACAAGCGTCCAAGATGATCTAGACTATTGATACCATTTATTTGAGAACACGTCAGTTACTGGGATGGATCGCACTTACTGACGTCTCTGCAGATCGATGCAGACAAGACTATAGAGAACGAGATCTTTTTACCCAATGGCTGAACATTTTCAACACTGACTCTTTCATCCAAACATTATGCTAAACTCTTCAATCTCCTCGGCCTACCAAAACTCATGCATACAGGTGTCTTAAGAATATATATTCAAAAATTCACTTCAAGGAGAAAAGCAAAGCAGTATCAAATGTCTTCTTAATTATCTGTGTATACCCCTCAGAAACCGCAACTCATTTTCTCACCGGCCACCGCAACTTCTTTGCTTATCGTCCATCTCAACTTATTTACTTATCGGCCATCTCAACTTCTTGACTCCTCAAACGACTTCGTGGTCGAGGGGTTAACGACATTTCGTTGTAAACCTTCTCGTCTCTCACCTTTGTGGGTTCGAATTCAACTGAGAGCTTAACTTGAAAGCGAGAAAGTGTCGATTCTTACGGATGACGGGAGGTATACATAACTAAGTCTGCCCAGAAAAAAAGGGGGTGATCTGCATTATCACAAAATCGACCGTCATATATGGCCTAAAATGTGCTAAAATGACGCAAAACACCTTTCAAACAAACAATCCAAAAATATTTACTCCTCAGCAACTCCTTTACTCCTCGGGCACCGCAACTCCTTTACTCCTCGGGCACCGCAACGTCTTTATTTATCAGCCACCACAATTCCTTTACTCATCGGCCACCGCAATTCCTTTACTCATCGGCCACCGCAATTCCTTTACTCATCGGCCACCGCAATTCCTTTACTCATTGGCCACCGCAATTCCTTTACTCATTGGCCACCGCAATTCCTTTACTCATCGGCCACCGCAATTCTTTTACTCATCGGCCACCGCAATTCTTTTACTCATCGGCCACCGCAATTCCTTTACTCTCGGCCGCCGCAATTCCTTTACTCATCGGCAACCGCAATTCTTTTACTCATCGGCCACCGCAATTCCTTTACTTATCGGCCACCGCAATTCTTTTACTCATCGGCCACCGCAATTTCTTTACTCTTCAGCCTCAACTCTATAAACTCTATTGCAATATAACTAAAAAGCTTCTGCTTACGGGGTTGTTTTCTCGAGAATCTGACATCAAAATGGCTTAACAAAATGGACGTCTATCTTACAGTTTCAGTAAAAAAACAAGGGACAGTTTATACACGTAAGTCGAACACGACAAGATCACCTTGACCTTTGGGTGGCAGATACACTATATCCTTGTGTACTATTTGTTTTTATTTGGGAATAATTATCGAATTAATCACGGTTACTTTAACGGCGAATGGACGTCAAGTGGTGAATACATGTTTGTTTTTACGAACACTTATTTTTCTTTGTATTTCACGCATGAGAACTTAGCAAAAAATCTCTAATTTCATTTGACTTTGTTCATTTTAAAAAGGAAATCGAGTCTTACCGTTGAACGATTAAACATATATAATTATTAAAATTCTTAGGGGCGTGGCACTTGTTGTCCTGTAATCTTAGTCCAGTTATTAATGACTGTATATACGCTAATTAGAGGTTCAAGTACACGTATTGTTTGCAGTTTGAAACAAAATATCGTTTAAAATTTTACTCTTGTATTGAAACAGATCTATTAAGAACAATAAGATGCTCTAATATGTCCCTTATGAGGACTGATAAGAGAGTGTCTGTGTTTGTGCATAACGTGTAGAAAGGGTTATCGGCCAATCAGATGTACGATTGCGACCGCACGCGACTAGAACGATCACAGACTAGATAAGTTTTGATCTTTAGCTTATTAACTCTCTTTGTGAGAGTTTTTATTTTATTGTTTTTTTATTTCCTATTGTATAAGTATTAAATGTGTTGGACATTATACAGATTTGTGATTTGATGGTGATTCCTCAGTTAATACTCTTAAATTCTGCGTCTACATAAAACTGACGCCTTTTCTCGTATAGGAACTTAGGGAAAACCGCAGAACCAGTCTTAAATTCCTGAACATAGACGCTTAATCATATAAAACGTTTAACTTGAATATGAGCAACGGTAGTCAAAATTTGCGTTTTACCAAAAACAAAACAAATAAAAAACGACAAATCCGGTAAAGAAGTCTTAACGTCTTCATTATTGCTGGCGATGTGACAGTTGCCATGTTGGTGATGCTCTCTATCGGCGGTTTGGTGTTATTGGGGATGTGACACTCTCCATGTTGGGGATACCCTCCAGGGGCGTAGCTGGGTGAATTTGAACTGTACGCCTGATGGGTTTAAGGGCGAAGGGGCACTTGGTCAGTTGGGCGAAGCCCCCCGTGAAGTCTGTTAAACTCTAAAGAGAAGAGCCAAGCGGCGATCTTTCTTTCGAGCGAAGACGTCTACAACGCGCTCAAGGGATATATTTATAAATTTATTTGGAAATATTTTACCCCTAACGCCCTACCCCACTATGGATTTTATTGCATTTTTGGACCATTTTTCTTTTCCTTTTTTTTTGGCGAACTGTACGCCCGGGCTACGCGCCTGCCCACTATCGGCAGGTTGCTTTGACTATATTTGCGAGAACCAAACATCAACTGACTAAACTTTGAATGGGTATGGAATATCGGGATCGCATTGGCGAGAAGCGAGTCAGAACGGGGAATGGAATATCGGGTTCGCATTGTCGAGAAGCGATTCGGGATGGGGAATGAATTTCGGGATCGCATTGACGAGAAGCGGGTCAGGACGGTGAACGGAATATCGGGATCGCATTGCCGAGAAGTGCGACAGGACGTACACTGTAATTTCGGGATCGTATTGGCGAGAAACGAGTCTGGACGGGGAATGGAATATCGGGATCGCATTGGCGAGAAGTGAGTCAGGACGTACACTGTAATATCGGGATAGCGTTGACGAGAAAAGAGTCAGGACGGGGAATGGAATATCGGGATCGCATTGGCGAGAAGTGAGTCAGGACGTACACTGTAATATCGGGATAGCGTTGACGAGAAAAGAGTCAGGACGGGGAATGGAATATCGGGATCGCATTGGCGAGAAGTGAGTCAGGACGTACACTGTAATATCGGGATAGCGTTGACGAGAAAAGAGTCAGGACGGGGAATGGAATATCGGGATCGCATTGGCGAGAAGCGGTTCTGGACGGGGAATAGAATATCGGGATCGCATTGGCGAGAAGCGAGTCCATAGGCGGGGTATGGAACCGGGGTCGTATTGGCGAGACGTGATTGCTCTTTCAACTACTGAACTGGGAATAGAACCGGGTCACCTTGGCAAGAAATGCGTGCTCTATCAACAATGTCGGAACTGAAATGGAAACGGGGTTACATGTTCTATCAAAATTAATACCCTATTTTATCTATCAATATTTTTAGATATAAAACATTTATGGATCATACGAGTTTTATGCCTACAAGTACTTTTGATGCTTCGTATAATAGTTAACATTTATAGTTTATTCGTATGAAGAAATAAATCTTAATGTTTTAACACAAAGACTAAAAGTCATTTGAAAAAAATAAATCTTCTTTTTTTTTTTTATCTCATTCAGCGGATGTTGTAAATTATTTTACTCATTATACTATAGGGTGTATACGTTGTTATTTTGCGGTGAGAAAAAAAACACAGAGGTTTTAAATCATATGTAAAAGCTATAATAAATCAATGGACTTAGTGGAAGTGGTGTCCTAAAATGCTGAACTTTGAATAGTATGTATTGATGACATTTGAAGATAAAATCTGTGTTTGATCCGCGCCTTTTAAAATGTTTTAAGAGCATCCATCCATAAGATAATTAAAGTTAAACTATATGGGTATAAATGATATTTTATTAGACATTTAACGTACACTTGTGAAGTTTATGTGGTAATTTTGCGGTCTATGTTCGCATCTTTACGTATATTCAACACTGTATAGATATTTTTTTATAATCATATTTATTTAAAATCATATTTATTTAAAAGCAATATTGAACATACTAAGCTAACATACTGCAAGCATTTAGGGAGAGAAAATAGAGACGTATGAAATGATAGTCGCTATAATATAATATGTCACTGAAAGACTGGGTTACTGGACTGGGTTATGGCGCCATTTTCAGAATATAGCATGCATATATTTAGCCTTATCAAACCAACCCTCCCTCCTCCTATCGGGCTGGCTTGTAGAACCTCGGTGGTTCTACCCAAGTGCCCGCCCGTGCACGACAATTGCCCAGGGGGTACATGGGGTCAACCAATGAAGCTGGATAGTCGCTGCCCAGGGGGTACCTGGGGACCACCACATGAAGCTGGATAGTCGCTGCCCAGGGGATACCTGGGGTCCACCAATGAAGCTGGATAGTCGCTGCCCAGGGGGTACCTGGGGTCCACCAAATGCAGCTGGATAGTGGATAGTCCCCATGTGACCTTAGCTGTTGGTGTGACTACAAAATATAATTCAATTCAGTTTCTTTAACACCCATCCCTGCAGCTGTACACACACACACACACACACACACACACACACACACACAGAAAGTGTAATGGCAGTTTGTGAAGTTAAATGTAACTATACTTCCCACAACCGTTGAGGTTACTTAACACTTAATTCACATTTGTTGGCATTTATTTGGTATTAAAAGTCTTTAGTAAATGGCGAATTTCTTGAACCACTAACTTTGCCACTTGATCCAGAATCCTCTAGTGTCACATGGATTTATCTGGGTGGATCTGTGAACAAATACATTTACCCATATTGAGGTCGCCCCTTGACTAAGAACCTGTACGTTTAGTTGGTAGACACTTGTAGACACCGTTTACGTTTATTTGGGTACTATTCATTAGAGTAATTACCTTTACGTTTATTGCGGTGGTCCTTTGACTTATTTGGGTAAAAGCCTTTTACGTTTTTTTGGTAGGTTTTTGATTCAGTACCTCTAAGTTTATTTTTGTGGTCATTTAAATTAACAAATGTTTTTTTGGCTGAGTACCTTAACGTTTATTTGGGTGATCCTTTGTACATTATATAAGTAACTTTACTTTCATGTGAGCATCTTTAGTTTGGGTTGTCCTTTGGTTAAAAACCCTTACTTTGCTTGGGTGATCCTTCGACTAAGTACCTTTACTTTGTTTGGCTGGTTCTTGGACTAAGTACCTTTACTTTGTTTGTGTGGTCCTTTGACTAAGTACCTTTACTTTGTTTGGTTTGTCCTTGGACTAAGTACCTTTACTTTGTTTGGGTGGTCCTTTGACTAAGTACCTTTACTTTGTTTGGGTGGTCCTTTGACTAAGTACGTTTACTTTGTTTGGGTGGTCTTGGACTAAGTATCTTTACTTTTTTTGGGTGCTTTGTTTGGGTGGTCTTTTGACTAAGTACCTTTACTTTTTTGGGGTGCTTTGTTTGGGTGGTCTTTTGACTAAGTAGCTTTACTATGTTTGGGTGGTCCTTTTACTAAGTACCTTTACTTTTTTTGGGTGCTTTGTTTGGGTGGTCTTTTGACTAAGTATCTTTACTTTGTTTGGTTGGTCCTTTGACATGACAACGTACCTTTACTTTGTTTGGTTGGTCCTTTGACATGACTAAGTACCTTTACTTTGTTACGGTGGTCCTTTGACTAAGTACCTTTAATTTGTTTGGCTGGTCCTTGGACTAAGTACCTTTACTTTGTTTGGGTGGTCCTTTGACTAAGTACCTTTACTTTGTTTGGGTGGTCCTTGCACTAAGTACCTTTACTTTGTTTGGGTGGTCCTTTGACTAAGTACCTTTACTTTGTTTGGGTGGTCCTTTGGCTGAATTACTTTTTATTCTTGTTTGGATATTCCTTTTGACTAAGTACCTTTACTTTGTTTGGTTGGTCCTTCGACATGACTAAGTACCTTTACTTTGTTTGGTTGGTCCTTTGACATGACTAAGTACCTTTACTTTGTTACGGTGGTCCTTTGACTAAGTACCTTTATTTTGTTTGGCTGGTCCTTGGACTAAGTACCTTTACTTTGTTTGGGTGGTCCTTTGACTAAGTACCTTTACTTTGTTTGGGTGGTCCTTGCACTAAGTACCTTTACTTTGTTTGGGTGGTCCTTTTACTAAGTACCTTTACTTTGTTTGGGTGGTCCTTTGGCTGAATTACTTTTTATTCTTGTTTGGATATTCCTTTGGCTAATTACCTTTACTTTTGTTTGGATATTCCTTTTGCTAAGTAACATTTACTTTTGTTTGGCCAAGAACCTTTACTTTGTTTGGGTTGTCCTTTGACTAAGTACCTTTACTTTGGTTGTGTGATCCTTGGTCTAAGTACCTTTACTTTGTTTGGGTGGTCCTTTGACTAAGTACCTTTACTTTGTTTGGGTGGTCCTTTGACTAAGTACCTTTATTTTGTTTGGGTGGTCCTTGGACTAAGTACCTTTACTTTGTTTGGGTGGTCCTTGGACTAAGTACCTTTACTTTGTGTGGGCGATCCTTGGACTAAGTACCTTTGCTTTGTTTGTGTGGTCCTTTGACTAAGTACCTTTACTTTGATTGGGTGGTCCTTTGACTAAGTACCTTTATTTTGTTTGTGTGGTCCTTGGACTAAGTACCTTTACTTTGTTTGGGTGGTCCTTTGACTAAGTACCTTTACTTTGTTTGGGCGGTCCTTTGCCTTAGTACCTTTACTTTGTTTGTGTGGTCCTTGGACTAAGTACCTTTATTTTGTTTGGGTGGTCCTTGGACTAAGTACCTTTACTTTGTTTGGGTGGTCCTTTCACTAAGTACCTTTACCTTGTTTGTGTGGTCCTTCGGCTAAGTACCTTTACTTTGTTTGGGTGGTCCTTTGACTAAGTACCTTTACTTTGTTTGTGTGGTCCTTTGACTAAGTACATTTACCTTGTTTGTCTGGTCCTTCGGCTAAGTACCTTTATTTTGTTTGTCTGGTCCTTCGGCTAAGTACCTTTACTTTGTTTAGTTGGTCCTTTGACTAAGTACCTTTACTTTGTTTGTGTGGTCCTTTGACTAAGTACCTTTACTTTGTTTGTTTGGTCCTTTGACTAAGTACCTTTACATTGTTTGTGTGGTCCTTCGGCTAAGTACCTTTATTTTGTTTGTCTGGTCCTTCGGCTAAGTACCTTTACTTTGTTTGGTTGGTCCTTTGACTAAGTACCTTTAATTTGTTTGTGTGGTCCTTCGGCTAAGTACCTTTACCATGTTTTTGTGGTCCTTCGGCTAAGTACCTTTACTTTGTTTGGGTGGTCCTTTGACTAAGTACCTTTACTTTGTTTGTGTGGTCCTTGCACTAAGTACCTTTATTTTGTTTGGGTGGTCCTTTGACTAAGTACCTTTACTTTGTTTGGGTGGTCCTTGGACTAAGTACCTTTACTTTGTTTGGGTGGTCCTTTGGCTGAATTACTTTTTATTCTTGTTTGGATATTCCTTTGGCTAATTACCTTTACTTTGGTTTGGATATTCCTTTTGCTAAGTAACATTTACTTTGGTTTGGCCAAGTACCTTTACTTTTGTTTGGGTGGTCCTTAGATATTAAACCAGATAGCTACTTATTTGTACATAAACGTTTAAGTATTTAATGTTATAGCCATAATTTTGTTTGAAGTATCTGATGAGCCTTGGGGAAAACCAACGTAATGGTTTTATAACTATCTATTCTTCCATCTAGTGTGAACATATTCTAATAGTCAATATCTGATTAAAAATAGTACTTATACTAGTGTATAAAAGCTCTGTATTGCTTTATTTTGCTTAAATAATAAATTAAGCAATTTTAATTAATTTTAAAACATAAATTGATCAATTTATCCCGGTATAATGATGAAGGGAGTGTGAGCGATAAAATGATCTCGGGAACTGTCAATCGTTTAACAGTTTTAAAAGTGGTTGGATTTTTAACTGTACACAGGTAGCGCCGTACCGTAATGGTTAGCAATCGACTTATTAATACAGGGATCGTGCGTTCTATCACAGCCAGCACCGAGTTTTGATTAAAGCTACACCGTCCCTATTTTAACTAGTAATAACTCATGAATATAAATGAGTCACGTGTGAAGTAGTTTCAAATCGACGAACACCCCAAAAGTCGGTATATAAGGCAGAAATCGATGCGTAAAATTTCACATTTTTATTTAGCCTCCGTAAAGGTAACATCAATAAATATACAGCTTCAGAAAATATGTGATAAAAAAAAGTTGCCTGGCACGGGATTTGAACCACAGCCCTGTGCTTGTACGTTTTGAAGGATGTACGCTGAACCACTAGACCACGGCTTTTTTATTGGTATGTTGTTTAACTTTTAACACTAAATAGGCATTACGTAATAACAAGCACGCACACACAAACTCACCAAGCGCTAAATAACAAGTCCAGATCTGGTTGTTTTGAGGCGAAGTATTAGTTTTATATTTATAAAATACAGTATTACACCAGGCAATGTTAATTTACACGTGCGACAAGATGGACTACATATGTATTGATACATCTTGAGTTGCGTTCAAATATGTTAAGTTATTTTGCCTAATAATAAATGGTAGTTAGTATACTATTTTCTCAAGTAGAGTTATAGTTCAGTGGATAGAGCATCTGACTTGAAATCAGAAGGTCGCGTGTTCGAGCCCCAAAAATTACTGTTACCTCTGTATAGATACGATGTGCACTGGTCGATGTATATACAGTAAATGATTTCCTGCGCTACATTTGCTCGCTTAAATACCCGATTTCGACATGAGCTGGTGAACAAATAAAGATACGCCTATAAAGAATAAATCATTGATAAAGAGAATCTGTAGCTTTAAGGCTATCGAAATAGTAAAACAGTTTTCCTCAGATGAGGCTGAAGGTGTAGCTCGGTAAAATGTCAAGTGGAATACAGCGAGAGTAAAACAAACGCTTATATACTAGTGCTCACGCTGTCGGCAGACATTACCGACATTTTCGATTATTTTATCTTTATGTCGATTATTTCAAAGAATTGTCGATAAAAAGTGGCGATTATTTTATTTTCCAAAAAAAAATACAAAACATCTTGCTGATACTTTCCCTTTGGAAAATGTACTATATATCAGGCCGCAGGCTATCAAATGTACTATATATCAGGCCGCAGGCTATTAAATGTACTATATATCAGGCCGCAGGCTATCAAATGTACTATATATCATATATCAGGCCGCAGGCTATCAAATGTACTATATATCAGGCCGCAGGCTATCAAATGAACTATATATCAGGCCGCAGGCTATCAAATGAACTATATATCAGGCCGCAGGCTATCAAATGTACTATATATCAGGCCGCAGGCTATCAAATGTACTATATATCAGGCCGCAGGCTATCAAATGAAATATATATCAGGCCGCAGGCTATCAAATGTACTATATATCAGGCCGCAGGCTATCAAATGAACTATATATCAGGCCGCAGGCTATCAAATGAACTATATATCAGGCCGCAGGCTATCAAATGTACTATATATCAGGCCGCAGGCTATCAAATAAACTATATATCAGGCCGCAGGCTATCAAATGTACTATATATCAGGCCGCAGGCTATCAAATGTACTATATATCAGGCCGCAGGCTATCAAATGTACTATATATCAGGCCGCAGGCTATCAAATGAACTATATATCAGGCCGCAGGCTATCAAATGTACTATATATCAGGCCGCAGGCTATCAAATGAACTATATATCAGGCCGCAGGCTATCAAATGAACTAATAAACATCCTGTAATCCCCTCAAGCCTCCTGTGAAATCGTCACATGTAACGTACACTGTTATATACTAACATTGGTCAACACTGTTATATACTAACATTGGTCATACAACTACCAAACATCTTTAAAAAGATGTCGGGTCGTCTCTGACTTGAAATCACTTCCCGCTCACCGCCGAGGGTTCGAGCCTTCATGGGAGCAGGATCTTTATGGGAGGAAGCTATCCAGCGGGCTTGCGGAACGTCGGTGGTTCTACCCAGTGTGCCCACCAGTGCACGAACATTATCCAGAGATGCACTTGGGGTCTTCTTCCACCGATGGCAATCTCCACGCAGAGTTATCGTTCCTTGCACTGACATCTATCTCTGCTAACTGCTAAATTACACGTTTTTGGAAAATCCTGTTAATTTGGAATATTTTTGCATGAAACTTATTTATTTCTTGTGTTAATATAATTTTCAGAATAGCTGCAAATTAGATGTTGCAAGATTTGAAATTATGCATGAAAACAATTTAGTTTTAATCGAGACTATTTTACTACCAAAATAATACGTACTTAGGTCTCCTCAATTGATACGCATATGTAAACATTTCAAACCGAAGCTCGATAGCAAAAAATTACTAAACATTTTAACTCATAGAAAAACAATTTGAAAATATTGAATATAGGTCTATATTTTATCTGTGATCCACTCAAAAGGATTTATTATAAACATCGTCATAACCGTTCGCCCTACTTTATTTGACGTTGACGGAATCATAGAGATTGCACCAATGGAAGATGGAAAGTCGTCATATGACCTTAGCTGTTGGTGCGACTATAAAATCAAATTCAATTCAGAAAGATGCCTTTATCTTTATCCGAGCCAAACCTGAATATTTTACTAAAGCTCAGACTGCCGTAGGCCCCACCAACAGATATATGTATAATAATAAAAAATACACTATATTTAATTTACTTACACACATGTATGCAAGTAAACGGATTAATAAACTATATTTCTTAATAAATTATTATTATAATCGAAATTTAAGTATTTTCCCCGACAAGTTCTTCAAAAATCTCCAAACTTGCTTAAAGACTTGAATATCATTTAATTTTTATCAATTACAGTCAACAAGTTCAGTTTACACACTTATACATTTATTTAATTCCATGTGATCTTATTTTAATTATTTTAATTAAGATCTAGAACTGAAAAAAAGAGTAAGACAATATATGACAGAATAATAGTAATCCGAAAAATAATAAGTGTAAAGAATTAATTGTTAATGATGTATGCACTAACATCTGGCCGAGTCGTCGAGTTTTCCAGACCAAACTATTTCATTAACAATAATTAAATTGATTCTTTTATGGGGCCCAGTATAATGCAAATGTACATAGAATATGCAGCTGAAGTACATTATGATGACTTTACTGGTAACTGGACTGACACCCGGTATTCTTTCACATCGCCTCCAGTACCTTTAAAATATATTTATTACAGTGATCGTCTTCAATATACACCCTGCATAGCGCTTTATTATCTGCACCTGTTGTAGGTATAATTGTTTAACTTGTCATCATCAAAATGACATTCAAATAGATTTACAAGTTTTTTAAATTACATGTAAGTGGGACTCAATTCTACAGAAACCTAAATAGCGAGCATGATTTATATACGGTGATTTGTGAAACAACATGTATAGGATAGAGGCTATGAAGAGAAATCTTCATCATTTTAGCGTTTACCTTACTTTTTCAACCAATCAGTTTCCTTTGATTTTCAATACTTGCACCAGTTAGTCATGAAGATGTTACTGCCATCTCTCTTAGGGACCTATAGGAACATATTTAGAGTTTACTCTACTTTTTAAACCAATCAGATGGTTCAGAACTTCAAATACTTGCACCATGTATTCATGAAGATTTGACTACCAGTGCTCTTCATGGTTTAGAGTGCTACGCTCCCTCCCTTTCGGTTTCTTAATGGTGAAGATTTCTCTTCATAGCCTTTATCCTATACATAGAGACTATTGTGGTAAACACTAAGAAACCGAAAGAAAAGGAGCGAAGCGACCGAGCGCGGTTTCTCCATGGTGAAGATTTCTCTTCCTAGCCTCTATCCTATAAATAAAATAGAAAGTGGGAGCGTACTACTACAGTGACCGACAGCAGTTTATTAATGGTGAAGCTTTCTCTTCATAGCCTCTATCCGACTTAGTGTTTACCAAGGGTTTATCGATAGGCTCTATATAGGTCACGCTCTTAATCATGAAAACCGCTGGTAGTAAAGTCTTCATGGATATTTGGGGAAAGTATTCGAAAATCTGAGGCAACTGAATTGTTGGAAAAGTTGCGTATGCGCTTCCTATGGATAAATACACTTTTCCATATACGTTATTGCAATTATGTATGGGATAGACGCTATGAAGAGAAATCGTCACCATTAAGAAACCGAAAGGGAGGAGCGTAGCGACCGACCGTGGTTTCTTAATGGTGAAGATTTCTCTTCATATACTCTATCCGGCTTAGTGTTTACAGCAGGTTTTATCGATAGTCTCTATCTAGGACACACTCCAAATCATGAAGAGAGCTGGTAGTAAAATAGGATACAACATAGAACTAGCTAGTCATCTCAATCAGGATTTCGTTGCCGGGCAATAAAGCGTGAAAAATGTCATATCACGAAAATAACCGAACGTTCATCTCGATCCTTTTACCGGAGTGATACGGAAATAACCGATTACGTACGAGTGTATACGATTTGTCACGGGTATTGTTTGTCGTCTGCGTAACTTCCATCCTGTTTTCGCGGCGGATTATTGGCTATAGAATCATTATCCGTGGATAAAATAACCACTTGATAAGAAAATTTGAAATTCAATGGAATTCATTTTCAATAGGATTTCGGACAAAAATAAATGTTGTATACCACTTACGCGACAGACATGAGGCCTGAAAAAAAAATACCTGTGTTTCTGGTTACCCGACCGTCCCTATTATTTTGCGCCGACCCTACAGTTTTTTATCAAAAATTAAAAAATACGAAAAAGCTGAAACGGTAATGTACGAAAATATTGAGTACGAAACATGCGCTAAAACATGGCCGCCTCCAAGGTGCACTGTGCGTCCGTTTTGGCTATTAGTATTGGAAAATGCAGCCATGGGTCAGAGCAGAAGTTATGAAAAACATTAATCATGACATGCTGCCAGCAGATTTGTTCTTCCAATACCACCCAGCCTCAGGAAAATTATAAAATTCAATCGTATGTAAACTCGTAATGGCAGAAAATATGTGTTTTCAATTATTTTATTCAAAACAAACAAGTTAAGAAGATATCATGAGGTTGTTTACCTTCTCTCCTTGTAAAATCACTACAAATTTACTCTTAAAGACACATTTCGAGCCTATTGTATTTGGGGGGGAGAGAATTTCTATAGGTAACTGTAAATCGCTGTTAGAAATACATTTGCACAAGAAAATTGAGATTATTAGTGTTTTGTCAAAGGATGAGGCCCGCCCCATAAAGAGTGTATACGGTAATAATGTAGTAAGAATTATAACCGTTTTGCATTTTATGTGCACTTCTATATAGGTTAAAACAACTATGCATAGATGAATTGTTTTAAAAGACCCGTGTTCACATTTAATAGTTTTTGTATTTTTAGCACAATATACTCTATTATCAATTACTTCTCTGCCATTTTTTAGTAAATCTCAAATGCAAGAAACTCATCGGGACTTCAAAATTCAAAAATCGTTGTCATCTGTCAGTGTTTTTGATCACCTGAGCCGAAGGCTCAATGTGATGTTTTGGAATCACTCTTCATCCGTCGTCCGTCCGTTGTCTGTCCGTCGTCCGTCGTCGTCGTTATCTTTTGCTTCTGACGACTTTTTCTCAGAAACCGTTTGTCGGAATTCAATCAAATCTTATATGAATTCATTAAACTGGATTTTATAGTTGCACCAACAGCTAAGGTCATTTGGCGACATTTCAGCTTTTTATTGGTGGAGGAAGACCCCAGGTGCAAACACGGGCATTTTTTCGTGCACGGGTGCGCACCTGAGTAGAACCACCGACGTTCCGCAAGCAAGCTGGATAGCTTGATACTCATACTTAACAGTCCTGGCCCCATGGGGAATCGAACCCACAGCGGTGAGGGACATGTGATTTCAAGTCTGAGACCACTCGACCACGGAAAACCCCAAGTTTATGTGAAGCATCATTATATGTTTGTTCGAATGGTGCACCTGAGGTCATAAATGCCCCCCGCAATGGGGCTTATCCGTTTCATTTAACAAATCTTAAAATATCGTCTGCAAAAATACAATATATTGTGCATGTAACATCGTCTTATGGTCCTCTAACTAGTTTGTTCTAATGGTGACCCTGGGGTCAAATTTGGACCCGCCCCAGTGGTCACATATTAAACATAGACTTATATAGGGAAACACTTCAACAATATTCATCTCTGAAACTACAATAGCCAGAGGTTTAATATTTTGCATTTACCTTAAGGTTATGGTCACCTACCAAGTTTGTTCAAATCGTGATCTGTGGTCAGATTTGAACATTTCCTGTTCTGCTTCCTTTTAGTGTATTTATATTCATTCATTCATAACCTTTCCTTATTCAAAATGAATCCGTACGGAACTCTATTATGCTCCGGATAAGATTTTTCAAAAAGGGGAGATAATTAAAAAAGTAGTGAAGCTAGAGTTATGGTTCCTATGAACTGCACTCCGTCTCATTATCCTTATCATTCACAGGAACTTTAATCAAGCATACTTTTTGAGTTATGCTCCGGACAAAAAGCGCATGGACGCACGGACGCACGGACGCACATACGGACGGACGGAAAAAGCGGCGACTATATGCTCCCCCATAATAAACAATCTAGTGGTTTTTTTAGTTACAATATATCTTATATCAAAAACTAAGGTAATAGTAAATGAAAAGAAAAAAACTGTGATGGGGCCTCAATATAATGTCTCTGTGGTAATCAGTCAGCGAGAAGTAAGAAGTTAAAAAGCATGCTATCCATGACTTTTCAACGACTACAATCAGCTGGGAAATGTGTCTTTAACACATTTAAAGATACCTTTAACATCGTCCAAACCACATGGGTAAAAAAAAAAAAAAAAAAAAAAAGAAAAGAAAAAATTTACCGACCTACCTACCCTATTTTTTTCAGCTGAGTAACCAGAAACACAGGTATTTTTTTTTCTGGCCTGAGCACATCAGAATGGACTAGATCCAACTATTTTTCTCCCTGGTAAACAGTAGTTAGTGAGCTGAAGTTGAAATTTCGACAAAGCTCAAGTATATTATGATAAATAGAATAAAACATGTGTATTTTCATATCACACCCTAAGCTCTCGGGCTGATATGGCGTCTCAGGCCTGATATAGGGTGTGATATGAAAATACTCATTTATTATTTTCTATATAGCATTTAACGTGCGGTATGGGAGTGTAATAAAGCCATGATGTATTTATCATATTACACTGGTGAAATAAATATGCAAATGAAGGTGGAATCATCGTTCGGTCTTTCCCTGTCAGCTTGATGTGCATCGGAATTTCTGCTTCGATTTCCTTAACCGTTTAAAATACCGGATTACGGAAATCGACGATTTAATTCCTTTTATCGGTGTCGTACGGAGAAGACCGAGTTGAACATACGACAACATCCTAAATAGACAGCTACAAATTATTAATGTTCCTGGTGAGGCTTTTTTTAGTTTTGTGATAAACAGAACCTCACATTCGTGTATATTTAATATTGAATTTATTAAACTCGTTGGATCGTTGGCACACAGCCTCGCGTCATATACTTGTATTCAATTCATTCAGTACATTTAATATTAAACATGCACTCATGTTAAATCATCTATATATTCTCATTGTACCATGTCGATATATCTAGTCCACACAAAAAATATATGTCAACATATAGTAAATTTAGGTATATTATTTAAATTTTCAAATAAATATATTTCTCTATTCTTAAGGACCACGGGAGGTATACAGTACTGGTTCTACTCAGCAAAAAATGGTCTGCCTGCATTTACCACAAACAAACAAACAAAAACAACAGCAACAAACAAAAATTTCGTCATAATTATATGACCTAAAATGTCTTGAAAGTTATTTAAGTAAGATACATGATGCATATCGGAGAGCTATCTATTTTGTTTGAATGGTGTTTTACGTCATTTTTAGCATATATGACGGTCGATATTTTTGCGGTAGAGGCAGACCACCCACTTTTTCTTGGGTAGAACCAGCACTGTAGACCTCTTACCATTCGTAAGAATCGACCTCACAGCGATGACAGGGGAGAAGGTTTACAACGCAACGTCGTTAACCCCTCGACCACAGAAGTGCTCTGAGCTATCTATAAACTAGAAATTATACTGGATTAATTATCGAAGTGGACGTTTACTGTTTGGTACATACTTCAAGATAGCAGTGTGCCCCTTAAAAGTGCTATCTATTCAGACCTATATTGCAAACGTACGTGAGAGTTATAACTATTTATAAAAGAAAAACAGTCCATAGTTTAAGATTTGTTCATTAAAATATTTCATTAATTATAATATTTCGCTTGATGTGTTTGACTCCTTTTAAAGTCTACAATGTCATCGGATCCGCCTTAAAGCTACTGAGTATACACTTTAGAACTCTCGAGTCGTTCGTTTTTTTCCACATTAATTGGCTGTTCTGTTCACTTACAGTCGGTTGAGTAGGGGGCTAACTATCTGATGCACAATTATTTGTGACATTTTGATTGAATAGCAAACACAGGGAAGAATTAGACACAAATAAGATCGCAAGCCCGAGTTATATAATTACTAGAGCTCTTCAAATATTGTCTCGTTATATGAAATTCATGAAGGGGTGTATAGGGTTTCAGTAATGTTTGTTTAAATATTGGACCATTTTAGTACAATAGATGAAAGAATTTGATAATTTAATAAAAACTATCACAACGACCGCGCCCAAGGTGTTTTATTGTACGCGTGTAATTTGTTTTTTTATTAAAACCTTAAAACGTTTGAAATATGATGATGGCATCGTGTTTTGTTTAATACAGTAATTCAGAGTGTAAATTTCAATATCAAATAAACAGTATCAGAAATAAGTATATAGCTATAGAATAGATACACAAATGTTATACATCGTCATACGACAATGATATGTCATGAAATTCATATCATGAAATTCTTGCAATACTATTTCACAATATTACACCTCATTTGCATATTCCACTCTTTGTTTAATGTTTAATGTGACGTCATCCGGTCCAAAAAGTTGGATATTGACCGGGCTCCCGGTCCGATAGCTATATTAACGGACGTGTGAAAAAAAACGACGTCAAATTAAATCATAACGTCTTTATTTAATTTGTTGGTCAGATTCGGTATAATATAAAAATAATGTATGGTGCTTCGGACCATATGAAGTTTATGGACTGGGCAGTCCATAAACTTGCATATGAACCTCAGCACCATACATTACCGGTTAAATAATGATACGGCGATACTTAAAACTTTTACAGGCTTTATAAACAAACCAAAAAATCAGCAACAACAACAACAAAAATAAATAAATAAATAAATAAAATAAACAAATCTCTTAATAAAAGAAAATATGAAATGGGATGATATCATGTTGACTATGCCTTTAACATACTTTGTCTATTGATATTAATAGTGTTAAATTATGTTTTCTGTTTTGTTGTTCTTATTGTTGTTTGTCGTCTTTATGAACTAACATGTATGATAGACTAGTCATGTTCGTATGTGTGAATTGTACTAATAAAGAATTTGATTTTGTGAATGGAATAAAAAACAGCAACACGTATATAAAATTGAGAAACAGTGCAGTTTACAAATGGATTCTTTCAACAGTGCTTATATATTATAATATACATTTGAAAGTTTTTGCTCCGTTTCGATGTTGAATATTTGAAATGTTCGAACATACATAAATTATGACCCGTCTTTACAAGTGTACACATATTTTTGTGGAGCGCTGTGGTCTAGTGGTAGAGCGTTGGACCAATGATCCAAACGTCGTGGGTTCGATCCCCACCATAACCACATGTGTTGTATCCCTTAGTACCGGTTCTATTCATGAAGACAATCAAGAAGTACCTTAGAAGCAAATCGGTTACTTAGCTAATTTAATTTATGTTTTAATCAATATTCTCACATTTATGATCAACCTGTTTAATTCTACAGATTTTAACTGATTTAACGTAATCAACGATAAAAGAAATTTCACCAGACTATGCTAAAAGTATGTTTTCTCTTCGGAAAACATCATAGCACTTGGTTTTATATCACCAATATTTAGACGACTAATTTCCGAATAAAATAGTTCGCAGCATCTTTTCTATCCCTGTAATTGTCTTACGTAACACGGTACGCGATATAAAAGTCGTCATGGAATGTTTCCATTTGTTCTGCCTTCCAAAAGTGTTTATTTTCACGGGTGATAAAGATACAACAAAGCCAACGTCGATCATAAAACCAGACATTATCACCATTTTATGGGCAGACGACATTACAACTTTTTAATGTTGTCACTTTGACCTTATCGCTATTCCAAGCGTCCGATGACTCCGAATCTGAGCGGTATTCTCGTTCGGGAATGAGATTACACGCAGATAGTTATTAAACGTAATAGAATGTGGGAGGAAAATAACTAAACCGAACATTAACTTGCCTATATTACAGGGTATTTTCCATGGCCATTAGAAGTTATTCGCCGTGAAATAGCTTTCACTGCATGGTAAATACAGAATACAGAATCAGGCATTCTGATATTTGTTTTCATTCTTGAAAAAAAATATTTTTCGAGTTACACAAACTTAATATGGCTGTCGAATAACGTCATTCTCTGTGGCGTGCGTAGTCAATTTTGTGGGTTCGATCCTCGCCTTGGCCATTTCATTGAGCAACATTGCTTGATATTGGTTCTACCCAGAAAACCATTGAGAGTGACTACGTTTGTTACGAACTTGTTTCGCAATCGATGTAAACAAATGTTTAAACATTGTCTGTGGTTTTTGAGTTGCAAAGGCTCCTAGTCAGCAGTCACCGTCTCGCGTCAGCAGTCCATGGGTTTCTAGTTACACCAATCCGTAGTTATTCAATTAAATCAATCACTGGTTATCGACAAAGTTAAGTCCCTGTTTTTTACTAATAGGTTTTACTGACAGTCGGAGACTTCCATGGCCGAAAGGTTCGAGTCTATGACTTGACATCACTTGCCTCTCACCGCTGTGGGTTCGAGCCCTCATAGGACCAGGAATCCTTATGTGAGGAAGCTATCAAGCTGACTTGCGGAACGTCGGTG